>CM053026.1:539327180-539834680 GCA_028564925.1 Lithobates sylvaticus
GTTCACCAAAAGTCAATTGTCAGATTGTCTTCTGTTGAGCCGGAATGACCATAGATAGATCAAAGTTCGGCTGGTCCATGGCCAACTATAAGTGAAACTAAAGTTCTGCTGTAAGGAACCTCGAGCAGGCAGGCTGTTGTTGCAGAAGAGACATGCAAAGTCTCTTTTGCAATAAAATGCCCCTACTTGCCAGTTTGCTGTCTTCCCTGGCGCAGTAAATTGAGCTAAGCTCAATTACAGCACCATGGCGGTCTCTGAGTGCTGGGATGACTGGCTCCTGCACATGCGCAGACATGATATGGTCCCATGCCAGCCAATTAATAGGCTCGAAGACCAGCGAGGGAACATCAGATAGGTGAGTATTAATTCCTTTAGTTCTGCTTTAGATTAACAGCATTTAGCAATCTCGTCTCACTATACTGCCCCTAAATACATCAAATACCTGGTAATACATAGCTTAATAAATTATGGTTTTGTTATATTTGCCTTGAGTTTAGCGTTTAGGTAACTTACATTTAACCCACCATTACAAATTCAGTCAAGAATCACCATGATAAAAAGCAATCATGATCATTCTCCATTCAAATTCAGTCAAGAATCACCACATGTTGTGTTATGTGTACTCTGCAAATTCCTGATTGCATGAATAAGATTTTTTAAACAGCAGCGTGTAGCTAGGGCTTACTTAAAATCATCACAATGATTTGCTGGCTGGAGATTCATATGTTAATGAATATTTTTGTATTACTATTAATATAATACAGGATTTGTATAGCACCAACAGTTTGTGCAGTGCTTTACAAAATAAAGGGAGATAGTACAGTTAGTAAACAGTTCAAGAGAAAAGGATTAAGATGGCCATGCTCAATAGAGCTTACAATTTAAAAGGGAGGGGCGAATGATTCTAGGGGTGATATTTATGAGTGGATACATTAATAGAGAAAGTAAAAGTACAGCTTCTCTGAATAGATGAAGGTGGGGATAGCCGGAGAGATTGAGGTAGGTTCCAGAGGATGGGAGAGGCTCTGAAGAGTTGTGTTCGTACTCATTAAAGAAAATTTGTAGTCTTTTTTTAGATACACAGATAAGAAATTGAAGTATACAATTTTTATAAACATGTGTAAATGTTTTAAAACCATTGCATATTCATTTATTTGTTTGCAGTGGTTCATTGCTTTGTCTTTCCATGCAAGTCTGTAAGTCGGACAACATTGCACACCTATGTGGCTGAAATCTGAACATTTGTTAAGCAAGGGTCTATGGGCTATGAATTATTGGATTTGTAGTGATCATAGAGCAGTGCATGTGACCACATGCAATACAATCCAAACAGATAGAATTGAGGTGGGAAAGGAGGGGGTTCAGGAGCTCATGGAAGACGTTAAAAGGAGAGAAAAACACAGTAGTAATCAATTTCATGAACAATGGATTATGGGAACATTAGGTAATGGATGTATATGGATTGTTTTTGGAAAATAAGGATATTACTTAGTGTCAATTTAAATGCTTAATACTTCTAGGGCATGAGAAATACTGAATTTATTGGTGTATAACTCGCACTTTTTCACCCTGAAAATTGGCAATACTGCAATTTGGGCTGCCTAGAAGGGAACGGGGAGGGGGCGGGATGAGCGCCGTCAGATTACATACAGCGAGAATCTCCTGTTTACTCAGCGGCCTCTTTAATAGGAAGTCCCGTCTTCTGGGCCCGGCATTGGACCAGTGTTCTGTCTATCATAGAAGCCGGTCCAGGAGGCAGGACTTTGTATTAAAGAGGCCGCCGAGTAAACAGGAGATTCTCGCTGTATGTAATCTGATGGCGCTCGTCTCGCCCCCCTCCCTGTCCCCTCCGAGACAGCAGAATTCTGATGGGCAATTGTGAGGCTGTAGATGGGTTTTGATCAGGCTGAATTGATAGGCAATTGTGAGGCTGCAGATGGGCATTGATCAAGCTGCATTGATGAGCAATTGTGAGGCTGCAGATGGGCATTGATCGGGCTGCAGATGGGCAATAGTGAGGCTGCAGATGGGCAATGGTGAGGCTGCATTGATGGGCACTGACCCTTATTTTGCTTCAAAGTTATTTATTTCAAATTTGAGTTTTTTTTTTCCTGAAGCTCCCCTCCTAAAATGAAGGTGCGTGTTATACGCCTGTGTGTGTCATATACCAATAAATACGGTACTTGCCTTACTCACTCTGGCATCATCCAGTGCTCTTGGCCCTGCAAGTTTTTTTCTTTTTCTTTTTTGTTTTTTTGTTTTTTTTGTTGCAATTTCCTAAGCAGGACTTTAAGCAAAACTTTTTTTTTTTATCAGCTTTAGCGGGAGGGATGCTGTTACTGGCAGGATGTCCAGATAAGAACCTTTGCAAAAAACCCTCATAGAAAAAAAACGAATGAATAAATGTGGCCATTGCTTCCTGTTTTGTGCAGTTTTTACAGTATTAACAACCTATGAAAGCTTTCTTTGTTGAGTTTCTACCTGGTGACACACCAATGTGCGTGCCCCTGCCACCCAATGCATTCTGTGTGTGACGCATGTGCGGTAGAGGTTGCCAGTGTTGTGCCCAGCCGGAGATGGCAAAGTAGGGGCTGCTGTCTTTCAGTGCTTTGGAGCTGTGCTTGGCCAGCACGTGCATGGTAGGTGCCGCTGGTGTTTTCTGGCCGGCTCTTATGGAGTGGAGACACCTATCTTTCTGAGGTCTTGCAATGTACAAGACTAAAACTTGAGCAGCAGGACATCATTGACCTGGTGCCCAGCTAGCATATGCACAGAATTATGCTTAGATTACAAAGCACAGTACTGCGTTTACAGGGCATGCTCGCTAGGGAACAAAAGGCACCAAAAGGGGTACAAAAATATTTAACACTATGTGGGTGGACCCTAATGTAAAGGGCAGTTCTACTTTCAAGATTTAATACTACTTTAGGAAAAATTTGCACAGTAAGGCATGATGTCAATCATACAGAAAAATTGAATTTGGTTTTACATTTAAGATTTATGAATGGTATACCTCACAAATTATGAAGTACATACAGTAGCTTGCCACATACCATTTTTGGACCAGTTTTTAATATTTATGCATTTGATCATTCAAACTTAAAATGTAACCATTATGCTAGATATTTCCTTAAAAAAATTGTATTTGCCAATGGTATATCACCTTTCTTTGTAGTTCTGTTAGTTAGGTCCTTTACACAATGGATGCGGTTTAAAGTGTACTATCAAGGATGTACTTGCATAACCGTGACTCAATATACTATTGGTCACCAAACGATACTTATTTAGAAATACTAACTGTGATTGGAAATGGATAGAATTTTTTTTTGCCACTGTCCTGGGAGGCAGCTATCTTAATAGTTGTCCTTTTAATTACTTTAAATTGTTGAAAATGTTTAAGCGAACGTCTACCTTATCTGCAAATTGTTGTGTAGTATTACTATTGACAAATACGTCCCTGTGTGAACTCAGCATAGCTCCAGCTTCATCTCATTACATGGAAATACCTGTCACACTTTAGATGAAGGTAGCCTGTTCTAATGTCTGTTCTCATTTATTACAAGTGATTGCACAGCCCTTGGGGGCCAAATCGTATTTAAGTTCATTCTTGATATGGAAAATTAAATGTCTGTTTTCCCCTGCAAATAGCAAGGCTATAGAGGCATGAACACACTGGGAACCATTCCACAGCCTTTGGTTTTATGTTTTCACAGGAGAGGGCGCTGATATAGACTTTTATTGCACACCCCTTGGCATGATTTTTGCCTTTTTTGGGTTCGGCAAGCTAAACTGGCCTATCCCTAGACCTTGGTAATCCCAGTTATGCATGACATTGAGAATCTGGCACATTTCCCTATAATGAGTGACTCAGACACGTTTTGCCTCCTCTGGCTTGGTGCCTAAATGCTGTAATAATGATTCAGTTTTTGAGCAGGAATGTTTTGCCAGACTTGTGATGCTGTGCCCATTTGGCGTGTGGATCATGTAAACAGGTTTCCAACTGTAGCTTTCACAATCCACTGCATGGCTAGATTTATGGTTTCAATATGTGAAATTTAAATACTTGAGAAAAAGATTTTCAGAACTTTGTTTAATTGTAGCTTCACAATCAAAAACATTATTCCTGGTTAAGTCATGGAACTTGTGCGTTTATACACAGTAAGTACCTTTTAAGGCTGCCTTCACACTATTGTATTTCGATAACACATGCTACTTTGTGCAGTGCATTGCCAATATTTTTTCTGTTAATGCTGTGCATGTGAGCTCATTCTAAATTAATGGATTGTCTTAACACAATGTACGTTATTGCGGGAAATACTGCATGTAGAATGCTGAACACACTGCAACAGAATAATGTTGTGAAGAAGCGCCCTAAAGCTTTTTGACAAAACTCTGTCTTAACACACTTTTAATCTAAAGTTCCCACTGAGCAGTGTTTTACAAAGATACAGCAGGGAAGATTCTCCCATCCAGATTTAGTATGTGGATGGGGGAATCGAATCAGCCATGAGCCTGCTTTATAAGGCATTTATTCACCCATGTGCAAATAAAAATTACAGAGGGCACAATCTCGGTGTAGTGAGTAAGGTACATTTATTAATAGAAACAGTAGGTTGGCAACTCACATATAGCCAGTAAAGGTTCGCTTATAATCAAAGTCAAGGCAATCATCATAAGTACACAAATACCAGACCACCAGATCTCCTCTACCACTACTGAATACAGACAGCCCCCAGGTAACATAATTCATAGTAACCTTACTGAAAGCCTACCTAGTACACAACATAGCGACTCCATACTTTCACCCATCAACACCAGATACTTTGCTAGCCACCCCCCATCTACTTCGCTACCTTTACCTCAATTGAGGTTACCCCGATACCTGCTCCCAAAACCACTAAACTAGAGCCGTTTTTGGATATCCCTCCTCCAACCTCCTTAAAAGAAAGCATGCAAACGAGGAAGCAGAGGAGGAAAATATAAGACCCCCCCAAAAAAGGGCAGGAGAGAGCCAGCACTACTACCATAAAGATGTTCAACACATACTCACAAAAGATGAACGCACACTTCTCAGTCGTGGCCACAATATTGCCCCATCCATTAATCTGACTCAATTTACAATATTTAAAGATATAAATAATTTATTCAGGAACCTCACGGTAAAATCTTCTTCAATATGAAGCTCACCCAGGAGGTCACTTTGGAACCAGCGGCAGGTAACATCTTACAATTCGACGGTGAGGACTTAGATGCATTAGGCATTCCGGAGTACCTATACATCAACAATTGCCCAGCTAATATCGAATACTTCCTACAATACCCAACACACATATGTCACAAAGCCTTCAAACCCAAATCCATCTCCATCTCAAATCCAAAGGTGCTTACTTGGAGACTTTCTATCAAGTTGTTTACAATGATTTTCTATACATCTGAAAACCCACCACTTTGAAACCCAGACATGCCCTTTCCAATATAATGCCCACAGAAATCAAGCACTACATAATCTATCCAGAAACCATGACATAGTCATAAAACCTGTCGAAAATGGTGGTGGTATAGTAGTGCAAGACAGAACAGACTATCTTAAGGAAGCTGCCGTTTACTATCCAATTCCAATACTTACGTAAAACTTTCCAAATACTCTCTGCCCAACTTTACAAGAGAACTTCGCACTCTTGTCAACCATGCTCAATGTGATGGCATCAACAATAAATCTGTCTTTCTTATCAAAACAAACTTCTTCCACACTCTATACTTTTATCACCTGCCTTAAATACATAAGGATCCCAACAGTCCCCACAGCCATCCCATTTTGGCCTCCATGGAAAGAGTCACAAGTGGCCTTTGCCTCTATGTAGACCACTTTCTACAACCTTTAGTCACCTCCTTTCCATCCTACATTAGAGACAGAACCCATCTTTTAGAGAACCTACACCTGTACACATGGGAACCCACTTACCTCTGGGTATCCCTGATGTATGTTCCTTAGATACATTGATCCCAATTAATTTCCTCTCCTCAATCTCAATGACCAGCCAGCCAGTTTCATCCTTAAAATCCACACAATTATTCCTAGAGCATATTTATTTGAATTTGACAGCCACTCCAAAAGACCGGGACTGTCGTGGGAGCTCACTTTCCCCCTAATTATGCCAATCATTTCAGTCGAGTCCCTGAGGTTGAAGTGTTGAAAGCAGAAAAATGGGCATCGCAGTTTGTTATGTATGGGACTGCGTAGCCACAGACCAGTCAGGGTGCCCATGCTGACCTGTGTCCACAGCCAAAAGCACCTACAATGGGAACTTGAGCACTAGAATTGAACCATGGAGCAATGGATAAAAGTGGCCTGGTTTGATGAATCACGTTTTCATCGTTTTTTTTTTTTAAAACCCACACAGACTGTGTTTACTTGGCATAGGTAGGCCTTAGCGTTATAGGTTCTGAAATCCTTTCATCTGGATGCACACCTTTTGCGATAATGGTGTGCAATGCCATTCATTGGTAATGGTGCCCCAGCACACATATGTAGTAGACCTAAATGCACCTCTGCTATGATCTACAGTGCTTTTTGGTGTGCTACTTTGCAAAAAATAGTGCATTATTTTGTCTTTTGAGAAATCAATTTAAATAGGCTGTCCTAATACAGAGGACAGAAATGTATGCACGAAGGTGAGAATGGATACTTTGTCTTGTAACAAGGTACTTGAGGAATCCTTGATTTGCCAAACATGACTATATATTTCATTGTTTACCATTTGTCCTATTATTCAGTGTTTTGCTAAGTCATAAGGCTAAAGGATAGAAAGAGATAACCACCGCTCCAGGATAGCCCTTCAGGGCGAATGCTCCTACTCCTGTTTAGGAGCCTCAGGTGCTGGCTAATAACACAATAGACTTGAAGTATCAGAAGAACTCTGGACAGCCGCACACCGGAGGAAGATAAAAACCTATGCAATTTATTTAAAAAACAGGAATCACATCAAAACACTTCTTGCTTTGCTTTGCAGTGGACTATTGGATTGATGTGATTCCTGTTTCTTAAATGAATTGCATAGGTCTTTATCTTCCTCCGGTGTGCGGCTGTCCAGAGTTCTTCTGATACTTCAAGTCATAAGCTAAAGGAGACTTAAAGCTGAACTCCAGGTACTAACATTTATATTTAAATATATTACTCAATAGCCACAAAGGATATAAACCTACTTTGTGTGTACCAAAGGCCTTTTCAAACCCAGTTCTGACCTTTTGAAAGTAGCAGTGACACTGTGTTGTATGTAGCCTGTGCACAAAGCAGAGCTGTAGGAGGGACACAATGGGTCCACCAACTACCGGCTGCCTATAGAAAACTACAGGGGGGGGGGGGGGATACAAGACCAGTCACCCTGCACAAGGAGAAAAAGCTGCAGTGACCAATCCTAATTACAGAAATCTCCTGCACAGAGGTAACTTTTCACACTGGATTACTGCACAGATCTGGAAGAAATACACAAAGCACACCAAGACTGAAGTAAGAATGCACATGACTGTTATATTTAGACAATATTTACTTTAAGATAGTGCTGGTCAATTACTTAGATAAGGTGTTTTGGGCTGAACAAATCCCAAGAGCCAGGTAGCCAATGTCCCTGAAAACTCACAGCTTCTAATGCTTTGAAGTCCTTTCTCTTGATCTTAATTCAGCAGCATATTCCCTGGCTTCCAAGGCTGGCAAAAGACTGTCAGATATCTCCGTGAGAACAGCAGGCAGGAAGATATAAGCCTGTCCTTGCATGACTTGAACTAGCGAAGAACCCACCAAGATCTTTGCTTGATGTTGACACCGGGACATGTAAAGTGCTCCTGATCCATTGCTTTTTTGACATAGAGTATCAAGAACTGTTTATAGGAAACCTTTGCAACAAGATGCAAACTCATCCTGTGCCATAAATTCTTCTGAATATCTAAGGAGCTTATTGTCACCTTTGTATAGTATATAAATAATTCTATAATCAGGATTCCTGCATGGATTTTTTTACTCTTCTTGTTTTTGGTAGGTGCTGTCTTGGGGTCATTTATGTAGTTCCAATATCTTGCTTCTAAACAAGTAATAAGATTCTATAAATACAGGGTCAGTTCACATAAAGTGGTTGTAAATGCCACTTTGCTATTTTTACCTACAGGTAAGCCTATTACCTGTAGGTAAAATAAATATCTCCTAAACGTGCACCGTGTCGGACCTTCAGAGATTCTCTCTGGAATTGCGGGAGTGACGTCATTGCGGAATCATAGAGCTCACTGACAAGCTATTATAAAAATCTATATAGGTAAAAAACTACCAATGGTGACCCATATTGTCAAGTTATTATGGTGGAACATAATACCCACAATGACAATAAAATTTCTAAAATAACAATATGAGGCTGTCAAACTGCATAAAACCAGAAATTTAAATGTTATTTACAAGGTGTCACACTCTGAACACCTCCAGAGCGGCACCTGTTGGATCGAATAAATAATGAAAAATCTGTAGAAAAACGAACCGAAATAACTGCACCTTGTCACATTGATAAAATAACATCCAGTCAATCCTAGCAATAATATGTGTCTATATGGTATGTAATTTGAGCGCAGCTTATATTTTAACAATTTTTAGCACTGTGTTAGTATCTCACTGTAAAGCTGCTGTTGGGTTATGGTTTAGGGTATTAGCGAAGTTATTTTACGTTTACATAATTTTCTATTTGATATTACACTAACTGCAGCTATTTCACTTTAATTGGTGGATATGGATATATTTGAATATAAAGCCGCTAGGGTGGTTAACACAGATGGGGTTTTTGATATTTCCACAGCTATTGAGGGTGAATTAGGTGGATTATTTATGAGATTGAAAAATCTCACTACATCTGAGATCCATACTCAGTGGGACATTGCTTTATTGGAAACCTATATTAAAAAACATGATGGTTCCATGCAGCCTTAGATGGGAAGCAAGTCCACAAAAAGGCGAATCCACATTAGATGAATGGTTCAAATATTTTAATGAAGCAGGAGTTATTTTTTTTTTTTATTTTAGTTCAAATTTTTTAATTTTTAGATCAAATCTTTGAAGGATAAATTGGTCCCTCAGAAAGACCTTGAGTGATACAAAGAACGTTCACTCAATCTACAAAAACATTTAGAGAAGGAGAAGAAGGATCAGAAAATTCTATATACCATTGTTTGTAGATGTTATAACGTTCACGCAAACCAAAAACTCAGTGGTGATCAAATACCACCAAAAGAAAGCTCTATTTGTGTGAAACAAAATAATATACATTTCGTTTGGGTACAGCATTGCATGACCGCACAATTGCCAGTTAAAATAGCGCAGTGCTGAATAGCAAAAAGTGGCCAGGTCATAGTTACATAGTCTGGTTGAAAAAAGGGCCCTGTATGTTTTTTGGCAATTGTGGTGAACTACCACCCTGTTCCAAATGAATGAGCTGCCTTATCCCAACACGCTCTAATACTCAAAATACAGCATGTCAGTGCACTTGTGGTAAGCACAGCAATAGACTGCAAAGGGCTTAAAGAGGCCTAAGCCCAGGTTCACACTGAGCTGCGGGAATGAAGCTGTTCGAGTTCAGCTGAACTCACACGATTTCACTCCCGCCTGTCAGTCTCCATTTCAGCCACGATTTCAGAGACATCTGTGCAAGTTTCTGCACAGATGTCAATGTAAATCGCAGTAAATCGGTGCGGTGCCGCAAATGCAGCGTCGCACCGATTAAGACGGTGCCATTGCCGGCAATTGCCGCCGATTTGACCTGCGATTTGACATGTCAATGTGAACCAGGGCTCAAAGGCAGAGGTGTGATATACTGCAATAAATTCCTGCAGCAAAAGGCAACTTTCACAGCAATGAATGGTAACCTGTATAAAACGTACCACACTGCAACAGCAAATCAGGAAAAATGCAGAAGTGAGAATGTAGCGAAAGGTATAACAAAAAGTACCTGTATAACCAAGAACCATCTTATTCCTGTGTCTCTTTAGTCAGGGTTTATTCACACCTACCATATCCTTTCTCTGCAGAAGAACATTCATTTTACTGCATTAAAATCAGTTCCAATCATTTCCATTAATAATCCAGTTATTTCCTATTTGGCTGGTTTAGATCTATTCTCTTAGTTTAGTGTGTTTTAGGCCCCCTTCAAATCTTGTACATTATAGTGTGATATTTCACCTGTAAAACCCCGTACACACAATCGGAAATTCCGACGGAAAATGTCCGATCGGACCATGTTGTCGCAAAATCCGACCGTGTGTGGGCTCCATCTGACTTTTTCCGTTGGAATTTCTTACGGAAAAAAATTGAGATCCTGCTCTCAAATTTTCCGACAACAAAATCCGATCTGACCTTTTCCGATCGTGTGTAGAGAATTCCGACGGACAAAGTTCCACGCATGCTCAGATCAAATTAGGAGACCAAACCTATTGGCTAATAGCTTTGACTTAGTTCCATCGTACGCAACGAACGTCACCACGTTCTGAATGATCGGATTTTCCGACAACTTTGTCCGACCGTGTGTATGCAACACCAGTGTCGCACAAAATCCGTCGGAAAAAATCCGACAGATTTTGTGGTCGGAATTTCCGACCGTGTGTACGGGGCATTAGTGTGCATTGCAACAGCCTAATAACTTTCTAATGCTACCAACACATAATTGCTTAACACAGCGCACTACTAAGTGATGCTGAAAGCAGCATGCATTGAGATGTACTGGCAAGGTGCATATTAAGGTGCCATTGAAAATGATGCATGTTTTACTGCACATTACCATAACACATAGGTGTGAAGCTATAAGGGCACATTCACACTTAAGCCTAGTACACACCACTAGTTTTCGCTGGGTTGAACAAAAAAAACTGATGACTCAGGTCAACCGCTGTACTAACGATACGATGTTAATACAGCGATCTCCTTTGCTGTTCTTTTGTGTTCTGACAGAGGGGTGGCCCCCTGCCAGAACACTCTGGTCAGTGCTCTCAGCCAATTGACCATTGGCTGAGAGAGCTGATCGGGAGCCAGTTGGCAGACCTTTTTCGGTCATGTGCCTTCTACAGAACTCAGCCGAATGCCTTGTTGGACCAGCTGCCATACACATGGGCCAAATGTCGGCCGGTTTATATTGAACATGCCAATGCCGGCCGACCTTTGGCCCATGTGTACATGGCTATAAACTGGCTATACAGTAATAGATTTCTTCATCCACTCGAACTGCATTTCGACCAGGTTCACACTGATGCAGGTTTGAAATTGTGTGAGTTCTGCTGAACTCACACAATTTCAAACTGGCAATGCAATCTGACTTCAGGGGCGATTTGCCAGACATCTGTGCGGGTTCATGCACAGATGTCTATTCAAATTACTCCCCGAAGTCGCCAAAAGTAGTACAGTAGTACAACTACTTTTGGGAATCAATGCAGCGACACAAAGTCGGCGACACACCACTTCGAACAGTGCCTTTACCGGCAATAGCCGCCGGTTTGGCATGCAATTTGACATGTCAAATCACATGCCAAATCAGCCCAATGTACATGTGGGGTTCTGGACAAATTTCCCCTGCCAGGCTTCTGACAGCCACTAGCGCTGGCTATCAGGATAACGGAACAATGCCTGCAGCTAATTAGCTACAGGTGATGTTTGACAGTTTTGTGCCTTGTCTTCTTCAACAAAAGTTGATTGAATAATTGAGCTGGGACAGCATTTCACTGTGTTTCAGCAAATTTCTATTAATTCACACTTATAGCTGATCTCCAGCTTTTTTTTACACTTACCAAGCTGGCCAAAAAAAACTATGTCCCTCACTGATACGTGAGGCCACTGGATGTGCGGTATAAACTGTATGTAGCTGAGGCTACATACAGCATACCGCACTGTGTTCTTGGTTTGAGCCAAGACCTTCAATCTCATACCCGGAACATAAAAGAGTCTGTCTGAGGAGCGCTCAGCCATTCATAGAAAGCGATGTAGTCTAGCAATGAATACAAAGCTTCCTCTTATTGGCTGAGTCAGAGAGGTGGGCTGATGATGTCACAACCTCTGACTCAACTAATCATACGCTTTGTATTCATTTCATTTCATTTCATTTCATTTCTAGAATTCATTGCTTTCTATGAATGGCCGAGCGCCCAGACAGACTCTTTTGGGTTACGGATATGAGACAGGAAGGTTCCCGATTGCCGCTGAAACACAGTGCTGTATGCTGTATGTAGCCTCAGCTACACACAGTTTATACAACACATCCAGCGGCCTCACGTTAGCGGGAGACATAGTCCTTTTGTTTTTTTTGGTTTTTAACATTTTTTATTTATATCAGGAACAGGGCCCAATCGGTCCGACAAGTTACAGAGTATTACATGTATCAAGAAAAAACATCTTATTCAAAATACAGAATCCAACAAATCAAGTTATAACGGAGCCAGAAATAGTTGTGTTTTTCCGCAGTATATCGCATGGTGGGTTTGAGTTACTGTCAATTCCCTGGAGTTCTTTTCTTGTTTATGGTTGGTTCTGGTAACCTGTTTCTCTGAATGTTTTTTGGAGCAGTTCTGGGGTTCTGTACCATCTTGACAAGAGTTTGTAGTTGGTCTCTTGAATTTTGGCACATATAGAGGATTTGTGCATGAATTTATGTATTCGTTGTCTTTTGGTTGTGTTGAAGTGGCAATTTAGTTCTGACTCCCATTTAAGTAGGCCTGGGGGTATAAAATCTGTTTTTGGTACGTTCAACAGGTTGTAGGCTTGTGAGAGCGTGTGTGTTATGGTACCTGAGGCGCTACATAGTTCCTCCAACGATATGAGGGGAAGACCCTCGACAGGGGGGGTTTCAAAGAGTGTAGGAAGTGGCCTAGCTAGCGGGCTCTCAGGAAATCGATTTGGAACAAGCCTGTGGGTTCGGAAAGTTCTGCTATTGCCACCGGCCCCTAGTACTGAAATGGGAGGTTTGATGTAGGCCTGCGTCAATCAGTCTCCGAAAAGCTGCGTTGTGTATTCCCGGTGAAAATCCGTATACGTACGTATGGTATGGGGAAAAGAGGTGAGTTGGGGGTTGATATGGAGGCCTCCGATATGAGGCGGGCACAGATTCGCGATGTGTTGCCGATTAGTGGATGTCGCTTGGTTTCTACTGGTTGGGACAAGTGGCACCAAGGAGCTCTGTTAAGGGGAGTTTCACTTTGGTGTTGCTCTAGTTGTGACCAAAGTTTGGTCTCTTGGTGGCGGCACCAGTCTATAAGTCTTCCTAGGTGTACCGCTTGGTAATATGTGCGAATGTCTGGCAATGCAAGCCCACCGTGGTGTTTAGGTAGGACTAATAGTTTGTGTGAGAGTCGTGGCCTTTTCTTAGCCCAGGCGAATTCTGTAAGTGCAGATTGTACCTGCTTAAAATAGGATGCCGGTATGTGGATGGGTAGTGCCTGCATGAGGTTAAGGAATTTCGGGAGGATCATCATTTTTAATATATTGCAGCGACTGATCCAGGAGTGTAGGCCTGTGTTCCATTTGTTCAGTAATGCTCTAATTGTTTTCAGGAGGGGTGGGAAGTTGAGCTCGTATAGCTGCGCGAATGTGCAGGGGATGTGTGTGCCTAGATACTTCAGGGCGGTTTGCGTCCATTTCATTTTGAAGCTAGATTTAAGTTGTATCGGTTGTATTCCCACTCCCATCGCCGACATAGTCCCTTTGGACCATCTTGGCCCAAACAAGCGTAAAAGTGTTACAAAAGCTGGAGTTCAGCTTTAAAGAACAACTTCACTAACCCTTAAATTGTTTTCTTACCTGTATCCTTGGTTGTACTCAGAAAACATACACAGCCAGCAAATTCATCATTGTCTGGTGTAACATTGCCCTCCAATGCTGCAGTTTAGGTCCTGGACTGCTATCTGCCATACAAAGGGGCACACACCGAAACATGTTATCCTGGCAACCGGCGTGATTCTCTAGTTTGTCCCATTCTGATTGTCCACCACCACAGACTTCCTGATTCCAGCTATGTCACTTCCGGTGACGTCTACTTCCGGTAATGGCCGGCAAGATTGTTCCAACATGGATCTTACGTTCCTCATCGATAACCCAGCATATATTGCATGCCTGTGGGGTTGGTCATCAATTGGTAACCACCATTCATCTAATTCGTTTTTTAATCTTGTGTGAATTAAACCAAGACTGTTTTAATGGCTACACTGTCCTCTGTGTTTCTGTGCTTTTGATATCACTGCCAGTCAGCCCTTTAAGGTCTTATCATATCGTGCATATATGACACCCATATTTAATTTCAGGAGCGCCTTGTCATCGTTATGTCCTCATATCTTCTATACCAACATGTTCAGGGGGGCTTCATGTCTCTTCCAGGTTCTTTCACCCCCGCTGACATGATGCTGCACATGTGCAGTGTCCAGCACATGCATGGTGTGCCCGTTATTGCCCTGAAGCCTTCAGGAATGGGTGACTTGTGTCTCCCAAGAGGCTTCGGGAAGGAGGGATAAATCATTATTGCCTAGGCCAGAAAATCTGGAAGTATGTAATAATAATAAATGTAATTTCTGATTTTGTAACAGGAGGAAGAAAAATATTTAGGCTTAGTTCACATATGAGTCTCATGCGGCTCGCAGCAGGGGTCCATGGCATGCTGGTTCATCGTTTCAGGTCTGATTTCAGCTCGAATTTTGGGATGAATTTGGACCTGAAACGGATCAAAATACGCACAGTGTTTTTGTGCAAAACGCACCGGACCTGCTGCAGAGAATCTGAATCGGCTCCAAAGAGAGTCGGCCAAAATCTCCTGCTATTGCAAATTGGATGCGGGATACCCGCAACCAATTCGCAATGGTGTGAACCCAGTGTTAAAGTTTGTAAGGAGGGTGAAGGTCCGCTTTAAGCGTGTGGTTTTACCATTTGTATTGCAACGCAAGTCTGCTTTATGCTTGTTTTTTTACCATTTGTATTGCAACGCAGGTCCACTTTAAGCGTGCTTTTTGCCATTTTGCCATATGTATTGCAACGCAGGTCCACTTTAAGCGTGTGTTTTTACCCATATGTATTGCACCGCAGGTCCACTTTAAGCGTGTGGTTTTACCATTTGTATTGCAATGCAGGTCCACTTTAAACTTATGTTTTTACCATTTGTATTGCAACGCAGGTCCACTTTAAGCGTACGTTTTTACCATTTGTATCGCAACACATGTCCACTTTAATAGTGTGGTTTTACCATTTGTTTTGCAACGCAGGTCCACTTTAATCGCGTGGTTTTACCATTTGTATTGCAATGCAGGTCCACTTTAAGCGCGCCTTTTACCATTTGTATTGCAACGCAGAGCCACTCTTAAGCCCCGTACACACGGTCGGACTTTTTCATGGATTCTGTCCGATCGGACAAGGTTGTTGAAAAATCAGACCGTGTGTATGCACCATCGGACAGTGTTCGTCGGTTTGACCGACGGACAAAGTCTTATCTCCTGCTGGAAAGATTTGCCGTCAACACGGTCCGATCACACCAAATCCGATCGTGTGTACGGTTGTCCGACCGGACAAAGTGCTACGCATGCTCAGATCACATTACAAGACCAAAGCTATTGGCTACTAGCCTCTACGTAGTCCCGTCGTAGGCAACAATCGTCACCGCGTTCAGAATGATCGGATTTTCCGACAACTTTGTCCGACCGTGTGTACGCAAAACCAACATCGGACAAAGTATGACGGACATGGTCCGACGGACCTGGTCCGCGGATTGTCCGACCGTGTGTATGGGGCTTAAGCGTGTGGTTTTACCATTTGTTTTGCAACGCAGATACACTTTAAGCGTGCATTTTTACCATTTGTATTGCAACGCAGGTCCACTTTAAGCGTGCATTTTTTACCTTTTTCCCTGTAATGACGATCATAGGTGTGAATCATCCCTAAATGTTGCTAAGTTTTAAAGAAACTAAAGTTGAATGCAATATAGCTGCTAGCTTCATGCTTTGCGCACACCCTAACACTGAATTCTGGTGAGAACGTGAACAGGCTACATTTCCAAGCGTTCCTAAACCAAGTGACATTTATCATTATGACATGTGTCATTTGTGTGCAATGTAAAATATGCCCTGCAAATAGAGTAGAAAGACTCTCCTTTGCCCTGTAGACCTTTATGCATTTGAAATAGGTTTACAAAGCACCACCGGTAATGCATGGATCTTTGCATTTAATAAATTGTGATTGTAGAAGGCATCTGCTTAGTGCATTCTAGTTATAAAATAAGGATTGGCGTGTCTGCCAGGCCCTTGGTTGCAGAGAAAAGGTTGTAAGAAAAGATCAGATCACTTGTCTTGTTTCTGCAGTAGTAGGGAGGGAGGCGGAGGAGGGGAAGAGTATACTATGGGTGTTACTCCAGTGACATCAGCAGCCAGAGAAGACGTGTATACCCTGGACTGGAATCACCGCTCTGTACTGGAACTGGAGTGTGAGACAGGGCTGCAGCAAATGTGACAGAAGGGAAGAACTACACCTTCCAGTTTTAGAGCTGTGATGATCTGTCAAGATAATTGTTTATTATTAGATTTCAGAGAAATATATCTTTACTGCCAATATGATTAATGTGTACTAATATGTATGATTCCAAACAAGAGAAAAGAGTTAGAGATGGAACAAAGGATATAGCACAGTGCTCCCTATAGTCCGTCTGCCCCTCTTTGCTCCACAGCTGTTCCTCTTTTACCTCTGATGTTGTATAGATACATAAAAAATAAATGTTAGATCCAACTGCCACATGTGTTTTTAGAATTTATTGAGGTATTTGTAGTGCTGACAATTTTAGGCAGCGCTTTACATATACTGTACAGTTGCTGCACTCAAGGAGCTTACAATCTAAAGCTGGCCATAGGATTGAATCTCGGCTAGTTCAGCGGGGGGCCTTTCCGAGAGTCGATTCATCTATGGGCAGGCTTGTTTTAATGAAGTTGATCCATCGATCGACTTCAGTACATCCAGCCTGTCGTATTTTTTTGCATTGGATTACTGCCGGCAGCTACAGCCCCTAGCAGTGATCATTATGTTCTGGTGGTGGGGAAGGCTCCCCGCCAGAGGAACACAATAGCGTTGCGGGAGGGATTCCCCCATCAACACTGACTGTGTTGATGAGGGAATCGAGCAATTTTCTTTCCTTCCACCTATGGTAGAAGGAAAGAAAATCAAATCATCTATGGCTTGCTTAAAAGAGAAGTTTGGCTTTTTCTTTTTTCAAGAATCATGCTTACTTAGATGGATGCTGCATCTGTACCTAGCGATCAAAGACTGCTGATCGCTTGGTTCTCAGAGCTCCGTGAGCAGAGAGCTGGTGACTGTCAGTCTCTGCTCTGCCCCCCCCCCATGCTCACTGGAGTGCTGAGCTGTGAAGGGGGCAGAAGCCGCTGGCTCAGACTCTCAGTGGCTCGCTGAGAGGCTGAGCCAGATGTCAATCCAGGGTTGTGGGCAGATCCCGACCATATTGTTGCGATTTTGCTCCAGCCTAGACCATCTATGTGATGTCAGACGACAGCGGGCTTTAGCTGAAAATGGGTCACAGGAGTGCAGAACAAACAGAACAAACAAGCTTTGGCTGTACTTCTCCTTTAGCCGACCAGCGCACGTTTACGTCTGCAGAAGGGCACTGGTAGGCAAAAGGGCGTACAGGTATGTCCCCTTTAAGAAGTGGTGCTGCGGGTGGCACGCACGTCACCTGCTGTCTGCATGACCGCGGGTCCCGCAGACTCGATGTCCGCTCGCTGCCTGCGGTCTCCGTCACCGCGGGTTCCGTGGTCTCCGTGACCACGGGTCCCGCGGACTCGATGTGGGTCCGGTGCCCGCGATCGCATCACAGAGAGATAGAACGGGGAGATGCTTTTGTAAACAAAGCATTTCCCCGTTCTGCCTAGTGACAGGACAGAGATCACTGCTCTCTGTCATCGAGAGCAGTGATCGCTGTCATGTGAGGTGTAGCCCCTCCCCCTCACAGTTAGAATCCCTCCCTAGGACACACTTAATCCCTTCACCACCCCCTAGTGGTTAACCCCTTCACTGCCAGTGTCATTTACACAGTAATCAATGCATTTTTATAGCACTGATCGCTGTATAAATGACAATGGTTCTAATATAGTGTCAAAAGTATCCGATCTGTCCGCCCTAATTTCGCAGTCCCTATAAAAATCGCAGATCGCCGCCATTACTAATAAAAAAAAATGTAAAATAAAAATGCCATAAAACTATCCCCTATTTTGTAGACGCTATAAATTTTGCGCAAACCAATCAATAAACGCTTATTGATAATTTTTCTTACCAAAAATATGTAGAAGAACAAGTATCGGCCTAAACTGAGGGAAAAAATCATTTTTTTATATATTTTTGGGGGATATTTATTCTAGCAAAAAGTAAAAAATAATGTGTTTTTTTTTTCAAAAGTGTCGCTCTTTTTTTTGTTTATAGCGCAAAAAATAAAATCCCCAGCTCAAATACCACCAAAAGAAAGCTTTATTTGTGGGGAAAAAAAAGGATGTAAATTTGGTTTGGGTACAACGTTGCATGACTGCGCAATTGTCAGTTAAAACGGCGCAGTGCAGAATCGCAAAAAGTGCTCTGGTCAGGAAGGGGGTAAATCTTTCCGGGGCTGAAGTGGTTAAGATCCGTACCTCCCATGCATACATAAACGTACTTAGGGCCAAATATCCTACAAACATATCTTTGGAGTGTAGCAGAAAATCAGAGTATCCAGAGGAAGCTCATGCAAGCACAGAGGGAACATGCAAATTCTATGCAGGTAGTGACGAAATGCGCTTAGTGGGTGGCCCTGTCTGTCTCCTCCTGCATGATATCCTTTGAATGAAAAATGTAAAATGATTGTCCAAACATCAACTGCATCCAAACAGATGCAGTCACTCTTAAAGTGGTTGTAAACCCTTACAAACCACTTTGACCTACAGGTAAGCCTAGATTAAGGCTTACCTGTAGGTCCAAGAAATATCTCCTAAACCTACACGGTTTAGGAGATATTTGCCAAAAGACAGGCACGCGGGCGCACTGAGCGTGCCAGTGTTAACGTCGATATGCTGCGAGTGGCGGCTCCCGTGCGCATGCGCAGGAGTGATGTCATTGCGGCTCCGTCGAATGACAGCGCCGGAGCAGCAAGACCCACCAAGAAGATAGATGCTCCGTACACAAGGGGACAGCGGTGACATCGCAGGCTCCTGTGTCAGGTAAGTGACACATAATGGGCTACTATGCGATGCATAGTAGTCCATTATGCTTTACCTTTGCAGGGAAACAAAGAGGAAGTAAACCCATTAGGGTTTACTTCCTCTGTAAGGTTTTCTGACAGCCACTACTAGTAGGGGAATTAATTCATCTTTGTTGCATAGCTTGAATTGAGGAATCTGTTAAGCCAGCCACAAACGGTTTGAATCAAGATTAGAACCCTGTATGGGCAGGCTGAATGTACCCAAGTGGATTGATCGATCAATTTCGGTAAAACCAGCCTGTCGGACTTTACATGCGATTATTGCTAGTGGCTGTTTTCTCCCATCGGGTGATGGCTTCCCCCACCAGGGGAACACAATGGCTCAGAGGGAGGGATTCCCCTGTCAATACTGTCTGTTAACCCATGGTTGCAGGAAAGAAATTTGCTTAGTCTATGGCCTGCTTTAGATTTCTTTTTCTGTTTTAACCCACAAGCTGAACAGGAAAAACGAATAGTGTATGGCCAGCGTTAGAATCCACCCTGTATATGATTGCATATAAAAGAAAAGTCATGATGTTGGTTCTGGCTAGATGAATGTCTTTATTTTCCATAATGGGATTTGGTGTCCCGGGAAAAATGATGACAAAGGAAATGGAGGTGTAACAAGGGCATATATTTTGATGAAATATTCTGGCTCTAAAAGTGTCGGTGGAAAGTTGGGAGCTAACAGTTGTTGGTGGTGGTCTTTGCCAAAATAGTAGCAGTTCAGATTAAATCATTAAGTGAAGTAAAACAGTCTTAGAACTGTTTTATGGCCAGCGTGATTATAAGGCTGGGTGTGAATACAAGAGAAGGAGGAGTGTAGGAGGCCTGCATACTTCTCATCTGCTGTCAACCTCTGTGTTTGTTTAAGGCTACTAGGTCACCCTGAGTATAAACAAAACACCAGGGCCAGTTAGTGTGGAATGTAAAGTGTATATACTGAAAGGGACCAAGAGACTCCGAGGTTAGAGGCGATCTGTTTTCTTCTTGTTCGCATTACTAAAGCTTAATCATTCATTTTTAGTTAAGCAAAGATAGGCAAATTGATCCATTGGATTCAAGATTCATTGGAGCTTGACTTTTGGCTGGTACATTTTTTATTAGGAAGTTTTTTGCAAAAATAATTCAAAAAAAAAGTGTGACTCTTCCAGACACAATTGTTGACATCTTAGTGCTCCAGTTTACTTGAGGTATAAGTCTCTTGTTTTGCTGATACTGCCCCTTATGCCCTTCAGGTGCCTCTATAGCAGGCGTAGAGAAACTTTGACCCTCCAGCTGTTGCAGAAGTAGAAGTCTCATCATGCTTCTGCCTCTAGGAGTCATATTTGTGGCTGTCATACACCATGGAACTTATAGTTCTGCAACAGTTGGAGGGCTGAAGTTTGCCTATTCCTGCTCTAGAGAATTGCCAAAAATCACTAGCTTCCCTCTCAAACTGCTGCCAATGGGAACTGGGCTTTTTTTGAATTACTAGTGCCCCAAAAAGATAGCGTAGAAATGTGGCCAGGGAATATGGTCACTTTTTATTCTGGCCACTAGAACTCACAGCGAGTTTTACTTGGCCCCTCTACATACAGCGACTGGTCATAGAAGGCGCACCATGCACAGCCTTCCTGCAGTAAAGGTTGTGAGTTCCTCTTGTGAAATATCCCTCAAAACGCATGGTGGATTGAAAGTGCAAGGGGTCTGGATCAGCAGGATGTGCCAGCTCCTGCTCAATTTATGGCTCACATGGGGTCTACAATTTCAACACTAAGGGCATTGATTCTGCTAATCCAGATTAATGCTCCCATAATAAATTACTGTCCATCTCTGGGATCTCCTGTACCCCTGTACCACCCTACTCACATTCATCCAGGGAGAAATTTTCTACAGCTATGTCTGGGTTAATGAGGACACTATGTGCTCTTTTGAAGGTCTCTCTACCTCTCCCCCAGAGTCTCTGTTTGACCACATTCAGTCTGCCCTTGTGCTTTTAGATGAGGATGGTTCCACATCCAGTTCTGAAGACTAGCAGGTGGAGGACCAGTAAACAGACATTTCCACTATCTAGCATATTTATGTATCCTTCTTGACAAACTGTGCACATATCTAAAAACAAGAACACCCTGCATCCACAGTAGCAAAGGGCAGTAAACTTGCATCTTGTAGAATGCCCAAGCCGACAAGGACCTTCTATGCACGCTCGCTTTTACAGCCTGTGTTGTATAGCAAAAGACATTCCAAAAAGACCTTCAATCTTCTCAAGTTCCTTCCCAAACTTTTCGCTTAGCAATATTCCTCAGACGGGTTCTTGAAGAAGTGGGCAGTTCCTGTTGTAGCCATTTTTTGCCTTAACAAAATCTTCACAGCCCCTCCTAAAAATGTTCCTTAATTCAAGGACGCCAATGACAAAAGTTTATAAGCCCGACAGTATTCCAACATGATAACGACCCCAAACACACCTCCAAGAGGACCACTGCCTTGCTAAAGAAGCTGAGGGTAAAGGTGATGGACTGGCCAAGCATGTCTCCAGACCTAAGCCCTATTGAGCATCTGTGGAGCATCCTCAAACGGAAGGTGGAGGAGCGCAAAGTCTCTAACATCCACCAGCTCCTTGATATCGTCCCGGAGGAGTGGAAGAGGACTCCAGTGGCAGCCTGTGAAGCTCTAGTGAACTCCATGCCCAAGAGGGTTAAGGCAGTACTGGAAAATAATGGTGGCCACACAAAATATTGATACTTTGACCCAAGTTGGACAGTTTCACTTAGGGGTGTACTCACTTTTGTTGCCAGCGGTTTAGACATTAATGGTTGTGTGTTCAGCTGTTTTGAGGGGACAGCAAATGTATACTGTTATACAAGCTGTACACTCACTACTTTAAATTGTAGCAAAGTGTAATTTTTTCAGTGTTGTCACATGAAAAGATATATTAAAATATTTACAAAAATGTGAGGGGTGTCCTTACTTTAGTGAGATACTGTATTTTAGGGAAGTCATGATTGGCAAGAGTACCTTTTTGCAGCAGAAAAATAAGACAAAACATCAGCAGGTAAACCTTCTACTCCTGGAATAAAAGAGTTCCTTTCATTCCTGTCCGGCCACCAGAGCCATGTCAAGGCCAGGAACTCAGTTTGGTTGTGAGTCTGTGCCCCCAAAATCCCCCAGGTCCAGGAACAAGCCCTCTTCTCAATGAAGGGGTTCTCCCACTTATCAAAGAGGGGGATGTCTATCAGCTTTTGTGGCTATTTCGTTCCGGGACATTTCAAATTCTTGTGTTAAGAATGTTGTAACCAGGAGCTACATTAGAGTTTCACTCCCCGTCTTTTCCTCACTTCCTGCTGTGCTAACTTTTCTAAAAAGGTGGATGAACCATTCACTACTGTAAAACAAATCCTCTTTTAAGGGGTCATCTTCCCTGTCCCAGAAGTGGAAAGGTTCAAGGGTTTTTATTACATCCTGTTCAATGTTCCAAGAGCAAAATTAGGTGTTTACCCCATACTGGATCTAATGCCTATATTTTGTTTGTGGTTGTTAATCTGTTCCTTCTTTTATTTTGGGACAGACTTATTTTTGTACACATTTTACATAATTAAATAAGTCCACATGAAAATATCTGTGTATTTACAAAAATGAGGTTGAGTTTCAATTTTCAATAAGTGCTCACACAGTTGTGGCTCAACAGAGATAAGAGGTAAACATTCGGGAATATGGCAACACATTGACCCAAAGCCAATGCTATGGTTGCAAAACAGACCCAGAGATTATTGCTATCATACTGTGCACATGCAAACTGCTGATTTGAGATGCAGTTTCATTATTAAATGCCCCCTATTGTTTTTAATAGGACTCGTTTCCTCCCAAATGCGCAGACATTGAAAATATTCAGCATTCTGCATTTTGTATACATTGACCTATATTCTGCCATCCAGGTCAAGTGACATCTGTACTGCAATGTCAAATTTCTAGTGTTAAACCTTGAGAAAGGAAGCTAGGTCTTTTTTTTTTTTTTTCTAGTGAGCTTTAGATAAGCCATTGTCTGAAAACACTACAAAGTACAGTCTTTTTTTTCTTAGGCATAATGTACTTTTTTTGTTAAAGAAAAAAAAAAAAGAATTCAGCATATTTAAATTTGGCAAAGGGAATTGTGCTAGAAGATCAGGCCAATCTACAGTTTAGCTGAATTTAAATAGTTGACCCATCACTAATATTATATATATATATATATACCTTAATAGCGACGAAGGGTATAAATCTACCTTGTGTGCACTGCAAACCCAAATACTACCTTGTAAAAGTAATTAAATAAAATAATCATCATGCTGCACATGACTGGTCTTAATATAGGAAACGCCTGCACAAAGGAATGGATCTAAAAGTAATATGCAAAGCAGTTTTGCCAGCCATCAGTATTTTTACTGGCAGACAGTAAAAATCAGGCAATTTTCTCCTGCCAGTAAATGTCAGTAAAAGGAAAAAGTTGCCATTAAAAAATATGGCTGTGATGTTCGGCCCGGTCCAGAGCTGGCCGAGACCATCCAAGTGCCTGCTACAGTGTGTTCGGGCAGCTCTGGTGGAGGCGGTGCCCGAGTATATCGTGTGATGTCATGGTGCAAGGGAGCCAAGCAGAGCGGCCAGAGCCTTGCGTGCTGTTTAGACTGGAGTGGACTGAACGGACCACCTGGCTTGGAGAGAGACTGTCACTGTGACTCAGAAGGGGGACATGTCGTGTCAGTGAGAAGTCAGCATCATCTCTCCTGCTGCACACCTCTGTCATTATCACTGTAAGAGTCAACTTAAAGTGGATGTAAATCCGTTTTAGGCTATACCAAAAAAAAAAAAAAAACCTGCAAGATAAAGGCATAATGAGCTAGTATGCATAGCATACTATCTCATTATGAATGACTTACCTGAGATCGAAGCCCCTGCAGCGGTCCTTCTTCACCGCTCCAGGGGCTGACATCTCCCCGGGGACTTACTTCCGGTTATCGCGGCTCCGGCGCTGTGATTGGCCGGAGCCACGATGACGTCACTCCCGCACAATGCGCGCAGGAGCCACCGGGAACGGCACAGGCTAACTGAAGCAATGGCACGTACGTGCCATTGATTCAGTTGGCTTAAGTGAACATGTGCCGATGATGTCAGTACATGCAAATACAGGTATATCTCCTAAACCGTGCAGGTTTCTACAGTGCATCTACAGGTAAGCCTAAATATAGGGTTGCCTGTAGTTTAAATTGGTGTGTGTGCCTTCCTATTCTAATTTCTTGCCCTCCTGAGTCCTGTCCCTGAGCTACTTATTCACTATATCGAAAATAAAATAAGGAATATGTTTTTTGCCCTAATATCTACCATAAATCACATTGCTAATTGCATAGTGTACTTGTTTGTAGCCTAAATACTAAAATTTGCACTTAAAACTGTAATTTTGTAATTTTTGGAAATGCCAGTAAAAACTTGACTGTGCCAGGAAATGTTTGGGTGTCGTTCCATTAAATTTCTATCTGGTAGGTTGGCAACACTGATGCAAAGCACACCCATATTTATTAAAGAATACATTTGGCTTTTGTATTTTAACAATATTTGCTTAACATGGAGTTCAGGTTTAACCAGGATGTGTGCTCAAGCTCAACCTGCCGCCATTCTTACAGTGTAAAATTCTGCTTAGTGCCCTAAAACTGACCATAGATGAATTTCGGTCGGTTCAGAAGGGACGAACCATTCGACATGTTACGCATGTTACATGTGACAATTGCCAGCGATTATAGCCGCTAGAAATAATCACTGTTTTCTCCTGGCAGGGAAGGCTCTCTACAACCCCCCCCCCCCTCCCCCTTCCGGGAGAACAGAATAGCTCCATGGGAGGGATTCCCCCATCAACATTGACTGTGTTGATGGGGGAATCAAGTGATTTTTTTTCGTGCAATCCATGGTTGCAGGAAAAAAAAATTGCAACATCTATGGCCTGCCTAAGCAGTGATGATTATTTGTTATAACCACCATTATTTTTTAGCAACAATAGCTACTTAGAGATACAAATAAAAGCCGCATGGTTGAAAACAATAATTGTTGCAACTAAAGCCCCATACACACGGTCGGATTTTCCGATGGATTCTGTCCTATCAGACAATGTTGTCGGAAATTCCGACCGTGTGTAGGCACCATCGGACAGTTTCCATCGGACAAAGTCCTATCTGATGCTGGATAGATTTTTTGACAACAAAGTCCGATCACACCAAATCCGATCGTGTGTAGCGAATTCCGACAGACAAAGTGCTACGCATGCTCAGATCACATTACAAGACCAAAGCTATTGGCTACTAGCCTCTACGTAGTCCCGTCGTAGGCAACAAACGTCACCACGTTCAGAATGATCGGATTTTCTGACAACTTTGTCCGACCGTGTGTACGCAAAACCAACATCGACCGACACCGACATGATCCGACGGACCTGGTCCTCGGATAATCCGATAATCCGAGCGTGTGTATGGGGCTTAAGACTTGCTTTATAGCTTAGTGAACTGAGCCTGTTGTTTTTCTGTATCATAAGGGAAGTTAAAAAATAAAATGTTCCTATTTCCACTGTAGCCATAGTACATGGGAGACTTTCAAACTTTCAGTAAAGAAGATAGAAATCTCTTGCTCTTGTAGCCCATTAGTATGAATCATAGGTTTCTGCACTTAGAACTCATGCTGATAGCTTTTCTCAGACTTGAAGAAAGCAACTCCCAGTCTCCAGCCGTGCTTAGAGTTTATCATTTACTGTGCAACCCATCTCTGGCTTGGGAACCTATTGAAACCAATAGGCCACTGACCTCAATAGCTTTTGTAGGGTTGGAGATCGCGCTGGACTGACTCAGCTGTGGGTCAATGGCTGGGTGATGTTGGGGGCAGATAAGAAGAGTTCTCCTCCGATGTTTTCTGCCCCAATACACCAGATGAAGGTGGTTAGCCCTTTATTGGGGGCTCGGGCTTATGCCTTTGGGTATGTTCTTAAGGTTTTTTTCCGCATGTACTAGTAGAGGTGGAAAAGAAAGGAGCACCCAATCTCCAATGGAATTCAAGTCGAGAGGTCAATTTAAACATAGAGCATCCTGATTTTGGTGTCACAGAGACGACCATTTGGGATTTTTTTCTCATTCACTATCAGCAGACAGTAGAAGACCTGAGGAAGGGGGAGCCTTTTTTTCCCCCCGAACACGTTGGCTTGACCATTTGTTGCTACTTTTAAAAAACTATCCTAAATTAACCTCTTGACTCGTATTTTATTGGAGATTGGGCGCTCCTTCCTTTTCTACCTCTACTAACTTCAAGAGGTCATCAATTTAAGGTGTATCTAAACCCAAAGACAACAGTTTAATGTTTTGCAGATTGCCAGTCCTTAGATGTGCTAGCTGCATTTGTTTTCTTTTATCAGGTCAAACAGTGATTTTCGATAGCGGCTATAGCAGCCGATAGCCGATAGCGGGGCAGCACAGTGGTGTAGTGGTTAGCACTTTCACCTAGCAGTAATAGGGTCGCTGGTTCAAATCCCGACCACGACACCTTCTGCCTGGAGTTTGCATGTTCTCCCTGTGCCTGCATGGGTTTCCTCCGGGTACTCCGGTTTCCTCCCACATTCCAAAGACATGCTGGTAGGTTAATTAGATCCTGTCGATAAAATTGGCCAAATATGTGTATGTTGTATGTGTATGTGTTTGTAAGCGTGTCAGGACCCCACAGGGCAAGGACCGCACTATACCACAGATGGACACCAGTGGCAAAAAGCGCCCTGAGGCGATTCCGTTCACATAGGTTGCGCTATACAAGTCATTCATTCATTCATTCATTCAGCCCTTAGCAATAATCACAAGAGAATCTGGCAGGCTGGTTGGATCGTTCAACTTGGTACAGTCAGCCTGCCCATTAACGGTTCTCAAGATTCGAACCATGTATGTCAGCAAGTACAGTACAGAAGATACCTGGTGATCTTACTAGAAATGCAGTGTCTCTGTTACTTCACGTGAGCTAAGAAGACAGCAAAAACAATGTTATATTTCTTTTGTGAACTGCTGGTCACGCCAATGCACCATGTAATGTAGATGAACAAAAGCAGGCATATAGTATATGATGTCCGACATTCAACATACTGTCCAGTACTAGCACCCAAAGTGAATATAGTAGGGTGCATGGCCAAAGGAGGTACTGTAGAAATCCAAAAAAAGAAATACAGTAGAGAACACTTCTTACACTATATAATAAATATTAAAGGAGAGGCGTTAGTAACATATATTTGCAAATGTACATGGGGGCCAAATGTTTGTAACAAAACGAAATGTTGATTTTCTTTGAGTTTCTGTGCTAAGTCGTACCGGCAGGTTGTGTCTGGACACTACTTTCAGTTGTCACTATACATAAGAATTGTAGCTGAAACCAGTTGATTTTGGCTAGCCATTTACCCCAAATATTTACTTTGCTTTTCCTGGCTAACGCATTGGAATGTGTGTGTTTTCATGTCAAATATGGTAATGGGTATTTTCATAGTGTACTATTGTTGACAGGCACACAAGGCTTGTGGCAATATAACACAAAGCAATAACAAAATTCTTTACCTTAAGCCCTGTTCGCTTTTCCTGATAAGCAATGTGTACAGCAAAACGTGTGATCTGGCCAGAGTTCACAGGATGTTAAAGGGATGTTAAAGGCAAAAAAGTAGTATATTGTAGCTTACCAATCATAAGAAGTGGTGGCTGCATTTGTTTTCTTTTTTTTTTTATCACTCTGTTTTCACCTGATGATCTGACCAGTAACACACCTCCTATTTTAGAGTTTGCCCACTCTGGATGAAGGAACACAGGGGGCACATTTGGACAGCAGCATTGTTAATCTGGGGGGAGCTGAGTGTTAGATGTACTAGCATATTTGGATACACTAACACATTGAAGCCAAACTCCAGCTAAGGCTGGCCATACATTATACAATTTTCCTGTACAATTTTTCTTTAGATTTACCAAAATCATATAATATGAGGTTAAACCTAAACACTTTCAATTTGTATGCAATCAGGCAGGCCCTTGCACTACATAGTTGAAGGCACATCTTATGCCCCATACACACGGTCGGAAATTCCGATGGAAAATGTCCGATCGGACCATGTTGTCGGAAAATCCGCCCGTGTGTGGGCTCCATCTGACTTTTTCCGTAGGAAAAATTTGAGATCCTGCTCTCAAATTTTCCGACAACAAAATCCGATCAGACTTTTTCTGATCGTGTGTAGAGGACAAAGTGCCACACATGCTCAGATCAAATTACGAGACCAAAGCTACTGGCTACTAGCCTCTATGTAGTTCCGTCGTACGCAACGAACGTCACCACGTCAGAATGATCGGATTTTCCAACAACTTTGTCCGACCGTGTGTATGCAACACCAGTGTCGGACAAAATCTTTCAGAAAAAATCAGACGGATTTTGTGGTCGGAATTTCCGAACATGTGTACGGGGGCTAAGACCCCTTTGACACTAAAGGCGTTTTTCAGGCGCTACAGCGCTAAAAATAGTGCCTGCATAGCGCCTGAAAAAAGCCTCAGCTGCAAACCCAGTGTGAAAGCCTGATTGCTTTCACACTGGGGCGCTGCGCTGGCAGGGCGTCACAAAAAGTCGGTGAATACACCGATCCTCCACCGCTCCTTCCCATTGAAAACAATGGGGCAGCGCTGCTATACCGCCAGCAAAGCGCCGCTGCAGCAGCGTTTTGAGGTCAGATATAACCCTTTTTTGGCCGCTAGCGGGCAGTTTTAATAGCGCCGCTAAAACAACGGTAAATCGGCACTAAAAATATCGCTGCTTTACCCACCACACCCGGTCGCTTTCAGTGTGAAATTGAATACGAACATTGTATAATGTATGGCCAGCCTTATACTTTTTTTTTAGAAGTTACAGCAAACTGTTTTGTTGCTTTTGTGATAAAGGTTTTATTTAAGTAAATAAAAGCTGTTATTTACAAGCATCTCATTCAGTGGTAAATGGTTTGTCTCATTCCTGTACCTGATAGATCTGCAAGAGAGATTTTGAAAAACAACTAATTTACTGGCCAGATCACCAACTGAAAACAGAAGAAAGAAAGCCTAAAAAGAAATCTACAGGCAGTCCCCGGGTTACAAACCAGATAGGGTCTGTAGGTTTGTTGTAATGCGGCCATCACATCCAAGAATTGGTAAGCTGCAATATAAGAAATGCTTGCTTTTGGATTTAATGCCTCTTTAATACAGAGGCCTGGTTAAAAAAAAAAAAAATTAAGGCTGAATTGCAAGTAAATATAAATAAAAACTACATTTTATCAATCTATATACATGTATACATAAAAAATAATGCATTTTTACAAACAACCAGTTAAAATGCCAGAATATGTCTTGGTATCAACCTTCTGTAATTTTAGGCTGGCCATACATGGTTCGAATCTCGAGAACCGTTAATGGACAGGCTGACTGTACCAAGTTGATCGATCCAACCAGCCTGCCAGATTCTCTTGTGATTATGGATAAGGGCTGCTATAGCCACTATCGATAATCCCAGCAGGGACAGCTTCCCCTTCACCCCTGCCAGGAGAAGACAATGGTGCGGCAGGAGGGATTCCCGCATCAAGACTGTCTGTGTTGATGGGGGAATCGAGTAAATTTCTTTCCTGCAACCTATGGTTGCAGGGAAGAAATTTGCTCTGTGTATGGCTGGCCTTGCTAAAAGGCAGTGGTGAGGTTACATTTATGGCTTTGCTGTCTATTAGCAGTGCATAGAACACACTGACTGAATAGAAAACACAAATCCTTCAAATGATAAAACATTTCTGTTACCATATATGTATTTAAAGTGAGTACTTTGCCTGGAATTCACCTTTCAAGTAGCACATATCAACAATCACATTTTACTGCTTATTTTAACAGTGCAGGTGACTAAACGAAAGGAAAAGGTCACTATGGTGAAATTTTCTTTGTTCCAGCTTTTTGGAAAGTCCCCCAATATCTGTAACATTTTTCTTCTCTAGTAGACTGGTTATCACATACATTCTGTAAGCTTAAAATGAATCCATGTTTATGTATGCACTGCAAAGCCACGAGTTACCTTAAAGGATAAGTTCACCTTTAGTAATGCCTAATACACACGGGCTGACCTTCGGCCCATGTGTACGGCAGCCACCCAATAGAAGCCGGCTATTCGCCCGTCTTCTGTCGAAGGCTCATGTCCGCTGGGTTGAACGAAAACAAACTAGTAGTGTGTATGGGGCCTAATACATGTTACACCCGTATTCAGCCTTACGGAGCTAATTATTGCCTCCTGGCTTTGGGGTCTAACATCATAGTGAGCAGAACAGATAAGTACACATGATCACTTAACAAAGTGTTTGCTTTATGTTATCCTGAGCATTGCCTTCAACACATTTCCCATGTCAGCACCTACAGGTCTATTGACTTTCATTACCAGCTGGTGAAACCTGGGCAGAACACTGTCCTAACTCACACAGACTTGGATGCATTTCTATATTATCAATGAAGAAGGCGTTAAAATGGGTTTAACCTGAAATGGGTTGCATCATGTTTTCTAAAGCCACATATGAAGAACATCATTGTTCATATAGCAAAGCTATTTTATTGAAGATGATATAGGTGTAATGGTATAACCACAAATATCCGCCTTCAAATATGGACACTTGTAATGCTGTTTACATGCTGATGATAATTCATAGAGGGATTGCTAGTCTGTCATCATTTTTTCTTGGCTCAGATCTCCTCATCTATGATATGATATGGATAAATGCCCACACACAGGAGCTAAAATTCTAATTTCTTTATGTTTATCATAAAGTAAGAAACATGTTCAAGATGGAAAACTGGCAGCACTGACTTTCCTTGTTGGCTAAGAGTACTGGTCCTTCTATTTACAATATACAGCCTACTGTGTAAAAGCTTTACACAGTAAAGCTATAGTTGTTTCAAATGTATTTACTTTACATAGGATACATACTTGACTAAATACTTTTTTATTGTCTGTCTGGAATCCAAACTGAGAATTGACAGTGTTCTGGGAACTCCAAATGTTGATCTATGTGATTGTGTCACCTCTAAGCCAATATCTAGCTGGCCATATCCCAATAGAATCTTATTCAAAATCTAATTGTGAGTGGGGTCAAGTTGGCAATCTTTTTTTGACCGTAGTGACAAGATAATTTGGAGCAACAGTATAGAACATTGTTCTATCATGAATGAATGAATGTATGAATGTGAGAAAATCATACATACTGTAATGCGTATGTTCTAGGCACAAAAGAAGTCTATTTAATACGTGTGGGATTCCATTCAAGTAGCAGGTAGTGGAGGAAGTTTTAAGGGCTTTCAAATTAAATTAATTGATTCAATGATTCAAGATGGAATGCTGTGACAAATTACTTTTCACAATTTGCACAAAGCTTCACACCAAATTCTGCTGGTATATAGCCAACTGAAGTCCAAGAAGTTGCAACGATGGTACCCTCCTGAAAAGAAAAGCAGATGATGGCAATGTCAGGGGCTGTAATGTGATCTTTGTGAGAGTTAATAAATACCTGTAAATGCACTTAGCATGCATACACCTAACATGATAAATATATCTGGTACTCTGTTTCCCATCAAACGATAGACCAAGCACAGGGAACCACTCTGATTAGGGCCCCATGGACAATCTGCATGAGAGACTGGCCTCACTTTCCTAATAACCCATTCTGGGGTAATTCACCACTGCCTAAGTTTCTAACTATTTCTAGTGCTACATATTGGACCTCCCTTATGCCGAATATTGGGCGGCATCGGCCCGTTCAATAGAAACCAGCCAACATTCGGCCCGTGTGTACTGCAGCCAGTCTGACAGAAGCCGGACATTCGGTGAAGACCCAAAAAGGTCTGCTGACCGGCTCCCGATCAGCGCTCTAGGCCAATGACTGAGAGTGTTGACTGGAGTGTTCTGGCGGAGGGGCCGTCCCCCTGTCAGAATACAATAGAACAGCAGGGTTGAACAGAAAAAAACTAGTAGAGTGTACTAGACCAGTGGTCATCAACCCTGTCCTCAGGGCCCACTAACAGGCCAGGTTTTCAAGATAACTGAAATACATCACAGGTGATATCATTTGCTGCTCAGTGATTGCAGTATTCTAGTCTGCATCTCCCCAAGGTAATACATAAAACCTGGCCTGTAAGTGGGCCCTGAGGACAAGTTTGATGTCCACTGTACTAGACTGTAGATCACCCATAGATAATTCAGGTTTATTTTTGTTCAATCAACTGACCTGATTCCCTTATCCACACATTTGATGTGGATGGGGGAATCACACCTGCTGAGTCATTGTGTTCTGACAGCAGGGGGAGACTTCCCCGCTATCAGAATACACTGATCAGTGCTGCCGACTGATCAAGCAGCATTTATGCAACATGCTGGTTGTACAGAAGTCAGTTGGTAGATCAACTTCTGTACAACCACTGTCCCCTTACATGTATCGAGATTTGGCTGATCCCTGCTGAACTGTCTGAATTTCAATCCATGTATGGCTGGCTTAACAGTCAAATTTCTCCATCAGTTGTTTACTGATTATTCATTTAAAAACTTACAAACTCTGCATGTGGAATTTAAAATACCTTTATATAAATGTCTGTGTTATTCCCAACTTCGCTATGCAGCTAAAGCACAATTTGGAACCCTAGAGGCAATTCTCCCTCATAGTCCTTAAGAACAACTACTTTTAACATCACCTAATACTAAACAGGCATTAGTGTACACCAGATATGGTCAATGCATACAAAGATAAATGGCAAAACATGCCCTCTCAGATTGCTCCTTCACATTGGGAGGGTTTTAAGGACATATATGTCCGCAGTTGTTTTTTCAAAAGACAAAGTAATACAGCTAAAACCCTACCATCCAATTTACTGTACTCCTTTGAGGCTTTATAAACTAAAATGTTGTCCTTCCCCACACTGCTTTTGAAGATGTGGACAGGAGGCAGATTTTCTTCATTCTCTATGGTCCTATCCTCTTATACAGTGTTTTTGGACACAAGATAACTTCCTTATTGAATTTACTATAGGTATTACTAATGATTGTAGCCCTAAAGTATTCTTATTGGGATTGTTGGACCCCCAGCTTCCCTCTCATTCCAAGGTATTTTTATGTTCATTATATTTCTATGCTAAAGAACCTATTTATATTATCTGGAAACTTCTTTCTCCCACCTCCCTGGCGGAAACTGAATTACCCGTGTATAAACAAACCTTCTCTAATAAGGGTTCCCAGATGAAATTTGATAAAATTTGGGGTCCATGGTCCCATTGTCCTCTCATGGCTACATCCTTTGAATTTAAGTAAACCAAGAGACTATTACTATTGTTTAAAACAAACAAAATAAAGACTGGAGCTTACAATGCTAAATGAGTAGATGAAAATACAAAAAATCATATTACTTCATCTAGCCATGATGATTGATGGTACTGACATATCTTAGTGATACATATATAAACAAATAACCAAAACAGTATAAATAGTCCAATGTGACAGTTTCCAACACCAAAACTTAGTGCTTCAATATGGAGATTTCTTCTATTCTTTCACCACTGGTGCTCAAGTAATGGATGGCAATCCACCAGAGGTGTTTGACACCTTTTTATAGGAAGTCAAAAATCACTTGTGATAACCAGTAAGGTTCCTCAGCTGTAGCCACTTCACTCCAGTATTCCCTCAAGGTATAGCTTGGATGGGTGAAATAACGTCAGAGGAGACATAATTTAAATTGGTTGTAAACCCTAGGACAAAAAAAAAAAATAAAAACCTGCAAGACAAAGGCATAATGAGCTAGTGTGCATAGCATACTAGCTCATTATGAATTAATTACATGGGATCGAAGCCCCTGCAGCCATTCTCGTACACCGCTCCAGCGGCCGATATCGCAGAGACATGTCTGATAAAATGTAATTCTAAAATAGTTTTTCTTCCCTTATGTTCTAAAGGACCTCTGTTTGCAGTAGTAGTGGTCATGTCAACTTTCTTCATTAGTATTTATACTTGGATGGAGTTTTTTCTATCTGTTAAATTAATTAATAAAGGTATAAACAAGGCATTTGTAATCGCATAAATCTATTACACGTCTGGGTTTGTAAATATATACATTACAATTAATAGCCACCTAAATGAGACTGAAATACCAGTCCCATTATGCAATTAGAGTTAAGTATATGCAATTAACAAATGTATGCAAATCAGTGTTTTTAGATACAGAGAGCATCTTGATTTTATGGATGTTTATACTTTATGCTAGTTACAGTCACACTTGGTTACGTTAAGTGCATACACTGCCAGAAATTTTTTTTTTTCATGTTACAGGAACACTGGAAATAGTTACTGTATATGTGATTTTAGTGTAGGTATACCTTTGCGCAATGTGTTCTGTGATGTTGCTGTTATAATATATATAATAATACTGTAATTAGTAAAAACTCACACACTGGAGTCAGACCTAAAGGGACTGAGTAATGGCTCTGAATTCCAACTTCTTTTAGTGAGCACATCTTCCGTGAGGAGGCCTGCTAAACTCTAAGGACGCTTTCACACTGCCCCACTGCGGTTTGGCTGCACTGTTTTTGTGTGGGTTACCTGCGGTTTCGCACAGATTTTGATTATGTCCCACATTGTTGGTGCATTTTCTGAAAGCGCACTAAAAGTCCTGCATGCTGCATCTTTGGTTCAATTTCAAGAAATACACCAAAAATATGCATCATATTAGAAGTCTATGGGAAAGAGCGAATAACCACAATGTGTAGCGCTAACAAAAAATAGAGCCAATAGACTCATAAAGTGAGAAAAAGTCCGGTGCAATATAATATAGTGAAACAATGATAAAGTCCTTTGTTAAAGAAAATAAATCATATGGCATGGATCATCCTTGCACATGAGATGTATGTGGAGAAACTCTGCAAACACAGATGCTAATGTGTATAGACGAGTATATAAACCCTCCAATGGTTATGGAATGCATACGCTTACCAGCGATGTTGGACCCACCTACCATACGGCAGTGGGTCAGTAAGGCTTATGGTAACTCCTGTAGGTGGCGCTCAAGGGATGAAAGCTGGATTCTGGCAGCACTCCTCCAGGTCTGGGATGGACTCTCGGCTGGATATTCCGGAATCCTCCAAAACGACACACGTGTGGGGCGCGACACCAGGAACAAACCAGGAAGCAGGATACGGAAAAAGGAAAAAGGAACTCCAATAGTGTGATTCCACCACAGCGATGTTGGACCCACCTACCATACGGCAGTGGGTCAGTAAGGCTTATGGTAACTCCTGTAGGTGGCGCTCAAGGGATGAAAGCTGGATTCTGGCAGCACTCCTCCAGGTCTGGGATGGACTCTCGGCTGGATATTCCGGAATCCTCCAAAACGACACACGTGTGGGGCGCGACACCAGGAACAAACCAGGAAGCAGGATACGGAAAAAGGAACTCCAATAGTGTGATTCCACCACTAATTTATTGGGTATGGGGTATAAATAATGGTACAAACAGGGAATTCACCCAAGCAGTACAGAGCATATACTGATAAAATCAAAAATAAAACAGAGTAAAAGCAGTATAAGGGTCTCAAAATCAGCAAAGACTTTATTTTTTGTTAGCGCTACACATTGTGGTTATTTGCTTGTTTGACTTTGTTTGTTAGAGTGTTGGCTGCTTTCACATATATTTTCAGGATATTCACTGTACACAGTACACTATAGTGTTATTTTTTGGATTGATTTCATCATTTTCACTTTTTGAGTTAGCGCAGTGTTTCCCTCACTCCATATGGGAAAGAGCGGATAACCCACACGAAAACGGAAGGTACACTGCGCTGCACCCGCGCTGCAGCCAACCCACAGCAGGGCAGTGTGAAAGTGCCCTTAAAGAAAACACACAATCCAATGAATGGCTCTTCATCATTTTCATTATCAATGTATCAAACTTCAATGGTTTGCCCATTATCATTACACAGATTGCAAAGAAAATCTAATGCCCCGTACACACGTTAGGAAATTCCGACCACAAAATCCGTCAGATTTTTTCCGACGGATTTTGTCCGACACTGGTGTTGCATACACACGGTCGGACAAAGTTGTCGGAAAATCCGATCATTCTGAACGTGGTGACGTTCGTTGCGTACGACGGAACTACATAGAGACTAGTAGCCAATAGCTTTGGTCTCGTAATTTGATCTGAGCATGGGTGGCACTTTGTCTGTCGGAATTCTCTACACACGATCGGAAAAAGTCCGATCGGATTTTGTTGTCGGAAAATTTGAGAGCAGGATCTCAAATTTTTTCCGACGGAAAAAATTTGGTGGAGCCCACACACAGGCGGATTTTCCGACAACATGGTCCGATCGGACATTTTCCATCGGAATTTCCGACCGTGTGTACAGGGCATTAGTTTGTGAGGATTAAAATAATTAAAATTTGGATTGCTAGCTCTGCTGGATCACAAGCAAACTAGGTAGCCCACTGTCTTCTAGATGTATTATCAAGATTAGCTTTCCCAAACTAAAATTCTGTATTCCCTGATTCCTCCAGTCCAATTTTTTTACTGATGTAGCGGTAACAGAGAAGGAACATTATAATAAATTCACGGTATCTGGCAGAATACCTACCTTACTTATATTTGCTGACAGCTCCTTTCTTCTGCATTATGTATGTTTTCCTGTTAATTGAAGAGGAGAGCAGATTAGAGGCAGGAAGCCTATTTTTTCCAAAGAAACCAGGAAATGCTGAGGGTCCGATATCTGTCTCATGTATATGTTCAGAATATTCACCACTGTCACAGTTACAGTATGTCGATGTAAGGAGCTGGTACCATCTCCTGACAGCTGCCCGGTGAATACTTGGTGCTGTATGTAAATTGATGTTTCAGCCTTAGTTCATGCTTAATCAAAGCAACCGCTAAGGGGTTACTGATCCGCACTAGGGTGTTGATTCACCAAAGGCAAATATAGGCTGTGTGCTTTGCAAAGTGCAGTTGCTCCAGAGCTTAGAAAATGACTTAAAGGGGTTGATTTACTAAAGCCAAATAGACTGTGCACTTTGCAAAGTGCAATCGCACACTACAAGTGCAATTGCTCCAGAGCTTAGTAAATGATCAAAAATTTCACTTTATATAGAATACTGAATCACATGTAAGGAAAATAAAAAAAAAAAATGCATTTTTGCTTGCACATGATTGGATGATGGAAGTCGTTGGAGCTCCCCCCACATTTACTGAGCTCTGGAGCAACTGCACTAGCAGAGTGAAACTGCACTTTGTAAAGTTCACAATCTATTTTCCTTTAGTAAATCAACCCCTAGATGTGCAGTACACTTTGCAAGTTAAGTTTTGATTCTGTAAAGCTGGGTTCACACTATTGCGAATTAGATAAGGGTTTCCCCACATCCAGTTCGCATGTCAGGAGATTGTGACTGGCTCTCTATGGAGTCGGTTCACACATCTCCGGAGCAGCTCTGGTGCAAATTTCACAGGAGTCCTGTGCGTCTTCTGGTCCGTTTTCAGGTCCAAATTCAGCTAAACATTTGGGCTGAAATCGGACCTGAGAACAGAAACAGTGAAGCTTTTGTGTAAGGCTAACACACAACTAAAAACATGTACGCAATGGGGGTTATTTACGAAAAGGCAAATCCACTTTGCACTGAAAGTGCACTTGGAAGTGCAGTCACTGTAAATCTGAGGGGTAGATCTGAAATGAGGGGAAGCTCTGCTGATTTTATCATCTAATCATGTGCAAGCTAAAATGCTGTTTTTTATTTTCCTTGCATGTCCCCCTCGGATCTACAGTGACTGCACTTCCAAGTGCATTTTCAGTGCAATTTCAAGTGCACTTTGCACTTGTAGTGCAAAGTGGATTTACCTTTCGTAAATAACCCCCAATGATGCATTTTTTAATAAATAAATGGCATTCATATTTAGCCAGACCAGCACAAGAGTGATTCTTATTGTTTGCTTTTTTCCGTGCTCTTCCTGCAAACTCAGTGTTTTCAAAAAAGTTTCCCATCAACTACTAACCAGGTCATGTTTTGTGTGTATTTGCAAAAGTAATTAAACAGGATTGATAATGAACACATTTTGTCAACTTTGGCATATATGAGGTTATCTGCTAAACATGTGCTGTAGGTAGAACTTGAGAACTGGTAAGGAGTGGTTCTGGATTTCTTTATGTTTAAGGGTTCACATAGAGGTTGATTTACTAAAGGCAAATAGACTGTGCACTTTGTAAAGTGCAGTTGCTCTCCGAAAGTGCAGTTGCTCTAGAGCCTAGTAAATGAGCAGAAGTTCTGATGACTTCCATCATCCAATCATGTGCAAGCAAAAAATGCTGTTTTTTTTTTATTTTCCTAGCATGTGATTGGGTATTCTTTGTAAAGTGAAACTTTACCTCATTTACTAAGCTCAGTCTGGAGCAACTGCAATTGCAGAGTGCAACTGCACTTTGCAAAGTGCACAGTCTATTTGCCGTTAGTAAATCAACCCCATAGTCTTTGCTCTCATTGTGAAACTAGTTTCACGATTTATTTTGCATTTATTCTTGTCAGAATATTTTAACCACTTCAGCCCCAAAGTGTGATACGGCACTGCGTCGCTTTAACTGACAATTGCGCAGTCGTGCGACGTAGTACCCAAACAAAAATGTCCTTTTTTTCCCCACAAATAGAGCTTTCTTTTGATGGTATTTGATCACCTCTGCGGTTTTTATTTTTTGTGCTATAAACAAAAATAGACAATTTTGAAAAAAAAAACTATATTTTAAAATTTTTGATATAATAAATATCCCAAAAAAATTAAAAAAACTAATTTCTTCATCAGTTTAGGCCAATATGTATTCTTTTATATATTTTTGGCCAAAAAAATTGGAATAAGCGTATATTGATTGGTTTGCACAAAAGTTATAGCGTCTACAAAATAAGGGATAGAACTATGGCGTTTTTATTGTTACTTATTTTTTTTAGTAATGGCGGTGATCAGCAATTTTTTAGCAGGACTGCAACATTGCGGCAGACAGATAAGACACTTTTGACACTTTTTTTTTTGGGACCAGTGACATTATTACAGTGATCAGAGCTAAAAATAGCCACTGATCACTGTATAAATGACACTGGCAGGGAAGGGGTTAACACTAGGCAGTGATCAAGGGGTTAAATGTGTGTCCTAGGTAATGTTTCTAACTGTGGGGGGGAGTGGACTGACTGAGAGTAGAGAGAGATCGCTGTTCCTGATCACTAGGAACAGGCGATCTCTCTCTACTCCCTGTCAGAACGGGGACCCATTTTGTTTACACTGGCAGATCCTTTTCTGGCTCTCTGTGGAGTGATCGTGGGTGGCCAACAGACATCGCGGCCGCCGGCCAGGCGCATTGGCTCCAGCGACGAGCTGTGGGCACGCCTGCTATAGCCATTGCATGGAGTGCCAATGCCGGTATGCAGTTGAGCCGCCCTGCCGCAGTATATCTGCGGCGGCTGATCGGCAAGTGGTTAAAGAGCTTGGGCACATATACGTCTTTCCTTGATGTAGGTCATAAAAAAATATATAATATAAAGCATAAAGAGGACAGGTTTTTGCTGTTCCTGTCAGAAGGAAAAAATAGTTTTGCGTGCTTTGTCACCAATTTTTTTCCCGTAGAGGTATGGAGTGTGTCATTTTCTTAAAAGCATTTATGTGCATAAGAGGTTTCCTAGATGATGATTCAGTCACCACAATTTCCTTGCAGAGCGGCAACAGGTGGTCTTTAAGCAGGCTCTGCAGATACTAGCCTCATGTGGATGCACTTGGTTCTTTTCAAACACCTGGGATGCTGAGGTGTTTTTTTTTTTTCTACAAGGAGTAGCCGTAATCTCGGCTAATGGCTTTTGTTTTCTTTATACAAGGCACATGCACCCAGATCTGGTCAGGTAGCTGGAGATGTTCCTAAGCAAAGGCTCACAACAGATCCACTACTAGTTAACAAAAGAGCATGAAAAAGCTCAGGGCACAAAAGGAGTCAGAGAATGGTTGCAGAGGAAAAAAGCCCAACAAAGAAAACAGGGGACACCAAATGGTTGTGGATGCAGAAAGCAGCAATTTGTGGTTCCGAACAGTGAAGGGGGCACTGTTATTTTGAATGAGACTTGAACATTGTAAAGTTTTGGCACGATACATATTCCTCCAACAGCTCAAAAACAGAATCAATTACAGTTAGGAGAGCTTCTTCATTCTACGTTATATATAAATGGTGGTTCTTCCATGTTGGAAGTGTCATTACCACTTTCCGCACCAGCCGTTACACAGAAACAAGAGGTTGGAGCTCAGAGGGATGTGGCTGAGCTTAGCAGAAAGGCATCTGGGGTACAGTAATAAAAAGATAAACAGTCAATTAGTGGTTCGGTGACAGGGGTGCTCATAGGTAACCTCATTCATGTGGTAGTGTGTGTGCAGTACAGCAGGCAGAAGTGATGAAGGCTGGACACACGCATAAATGAGGCTTACTGTGCCAAAGAATTACATTTTGTGTAACATACAGTTACGTCCTATGGGCCGTTCACACGATAGGATTTTCCGGCAACAAATGTTGGATGTGAGCTTGTTGTCGGAAAGTTCGGCCGTGTGTATGCTCCATAGAACATTTGTTGTCAGAATTTATGCCAACAAATGTTTGAGAGCAGGTTCTCAAATTTTCCTACAACAAGACTTGTTGTAGGAAAAGCGTGTGTACACAATTCCAACGCACAAAAGTCCACGCATGCTCGGAATCAAGCAGAAGAGCCGCACTGGCTATTAAACTTAACGTTCGGAATTTCGTTGACGTTCGGAATTTCCGACAACATTTGTGTGACCGTGTGTATGCAAGACAAGTGTGAGCCAACATCCACGGTTTTGTTGTCGGAAAATCCGATCGTGTGTACATAGCTTTAGAAGGAAAAGATGTGTTTATATAAGAAAAAGAGACATTTGGTATTAGCAGTTATTCAGATGGAGGATCGTTTTTGAACAATATTCATACAGAAAATTAGGAAGTTGCTGGGTGGACAGTAATTTTACAATAGTCTAGAACTAGTTCAAACTAACCAATATCTCCCATAAAAGCCCAGCGGTAGAAGATAATTGAAGCCCCCTCCCAAAATAAAAAGCATGGATTTATTTGCATATCTAGGCATGTTTTTATTCAATCATATCAGCTGGACATGGGACAACCTGGCAGGCTTGCAATTTAACGATTGTTCTGCATAAAAGTTCCATCATTTCAGAGCTCTCATCACATGTCAGGCTTGTGACCGAATCAGTAAGTAAGTATAGTGTGTTAATCAGCTTCAACTATGAAGTGTAGTTTATGGATGCTCAGAAAACAACAAATGTTTATGTGACAGTTATTGTGATTTAATAGCTAATGCAATATAATTCTTTGACTAGCCATTTTGTATCACAGGAGTGTTGCATGAGAATATAGAACAGCCTTTCTCAAACTTTTTACCCCAGAGGAAACTTTGTAATATACTGTATTTAAGGTCACCTGCTGAAATTCGTATATACAATTCACTGCACATAACACAAGCAGGGGCGGACTAATCATTCGGGCACTCGGGCACTTCCCGAGGGCCCCAATCCACTAAGGGGCCCCATCAGGGTTGCCAGCCTCAATAAAACCAGGGACAGTATGTAAAAATCTGTGTTTTTTTAAAAATCCCAAGATTTTAGCTGCCCCGCCTCTCCAGTACCTTTTCAGTGTGTGTATGTGTATTCTGTGTGTGTATACTGTGTGTGTGTATTGTGTTTCTGTGTGTGTATACTGTATATGAGTGTGTGTATACTGTGTGGCCCCATAATCTATTGCCTGAGGGCCCCATAATCTCCTATTGCCTGGGGGCCCCATAATCTCCTATTGCCCGGGGGCCCCATAATCTTCTCCTATTGCCCGGGGGCCCCATAATCTCCTATTGCCCGGGGGCCCCATGAGTTGTCAGTCCACCCCTGTTAACAAGATCAGTAAGGTAGATGTGTGTGTGTGTGTAAATTAATATATATACAGTGGATATAAAAAGTCTACACACCCCTGCTAAAATGTCAGGTTTCTGTGATGTAAAAAAATGAGACAAAGATAAATCCTTTCAGAACTTTTTCCACCTTTAATGAAGAATTAACAACGTCTAAAAATAAATGGATCAGCAAAGAAATGCCTACCTGCCTTGTGTTCAGTAAAAGTTCTCCTTACATTGGTGGTCATTGGAAGAGGGAGAAGGTGGGAGTCAGTGGGAGAAGGGCACTCTTACATTATGGTCAGCAAGAGCGGTACCCCTTATATCTATGTTTAGTGAGAGGAAGAATGCCAGTGGAAAAAATGCACTATGCCACTGGCTGTGCCAAGTGATGCTGGTCCTGGAACTATGCGGGCACCATCAAGTTGAATGTCAACCTGCCACTGCTAAAAGAACCTCTCGGAACATTTGGAGGAGCCCTAGTTGAGAGTTGCTGCTCTACTATTGTATACTCCCAATACACATTGTACTGCTAAAATACAGTAAATATGTACAGTTCCTTATAAGAACTATGGACGTGTTCATTAGTAAGCCATGTTTATTCTAACAATTGGGTAATAGAAAAAAATCAACCAACAAGATTAATATTTTTGAAATTCTTCATAGTTCCTCATAACTCTAACACTTATGAAACTGTACAGTAGCATTCCTATACCACTATTGCTTTTAACCTGAGCTTTGCCTGGTGACCAGACATGTGACCAGTGCTGAGGCATTAGTCATGTGGTCACTGACTAAAGCAGAGCCACTGATTAGCTGCTTCTGCCTTAAAGCAGAAATAAACCATCCTATCGTTTTTAACCAAGGAAGCTGCCATCTTAGCCTCTGTTTGATCTTCAAATGCCATGATGCTGCACATGTGATCAATTCTAACACCATCCATTTAATGGTTTGACAGCTTGGTTGAGAGCACAACCAGTGTGATAGTTCCTGGCACGTGCCGGGAATGTAACTAACTGTTTTTTGAAACTATTAAATTGATGGGTTTAGTTCTGCTTTATCATTAGGGATGAGTTTAAGTGGGTTCGGGGGGGGGGCAAACCCGCTGAGCTATCCCACCAGGAAATCCCATAGCTAATCCTAGGGAGTAGGGGCATGCCCCACCCCATAACCACACGTATAGAAGGCACGTGTATATGTGCGTCTGCGGAACAGGGAATACCTTTGCCACCAATGATTGGCTGACCGCTTTGACAGGTTTCTGGCAGGATAGCTCAGGGGGTTCAGAATCTTGTATCAATAAACCTTGGTTTACTTCCCCCCTATCGTTTTCAGCCAAGGAAGCTGCCATCTTTGCCTCTGTTTAATCTTCAACTGCCGCGGTGCTGCACATGTGATCCATTATGTACAGCCATTGGATGGTTTGACTGTTTGGTTGAGAGCACAGCCAATGTGCAGTTAGCATTCCCGGCATTCCTTTTTTTTTTAAACTGTTAAATCAATGGGTTTACTTCCGCTTTAACATCACTCTCTTAGACCCCTTCAGCATGCAGCGTGTTCACTGAAGTGAACCTGGATTCTAGTTATTAATGCAGCAGGTATGCTATTAAGCATTTTCAGCTTCATTACTTATAAATAAAGCCACCTCAGTGTGTGTTTGTAGGAGGGTGTCATTAGTTGTATGTATAATAGCAGTAATCATGTCTATCAACAGTTGTTGGCTTTGTCAGTCTGCTGGCCAGTCAACACCTGACTGCAACCAGCATTCTGTTCCCAGCTGCTTCTTCTTTTAGTACAAAATGCAATTCATGTATAAGAACCATTCATTTCATTGAAACAACTTCACTTCATTACACTGCAATTGGAAAATTTCTGCATGTTGCAATATTTTGTTTTTATAATGTGAATTAAACATGAATCACAATGCATAAGATTGCACATATCATGCATTTTTGTGTTTTATCCAAAACCGTGCTATGGATATTTGGATATTTTCATTTTTGAAAAGTTTGTTCCCTAGTTTACATATCATAAGAACAAAATGCATGCATAAAATGCAAACATTGTAAGTGAAAGCGAATGTAAAAGTGTGCATTATATTATTAATTATTGTATTTTATGCTTTTGAAGGCCCCCAAATGTTATGCCCCGTGCACATGCTCGGACTTTCCGGCGGGATTGTCCGCCAGACTGCCGAGTCCAGCGGACAATTTTAAAACAAAACTTAAAACTTAGTCCGCTGGACTTTTGGCGGGAAAAAGTCCGCCGGCGCCCACACAGGGGCGGATTGTCCGGCAGACTCCAGTCCGGCGGGAAAGTCCGATCGTGTGTACGAGGCATTAGCTGTTTGTTTTGACAGACCCAAGCATATTACAGGACTAATACATGCCTCTCAACTTTCTGAGATGAAAAAGAGGGACACCCTATAGCACAAAGTATGTAGACAATGGACACACCGCTAAAAAACCCTGTGATTTGGACTGTAAGGCCCCATTCAAACTTGAGTGTAGATTATGTTAGGTGATCGTGAGACTTTTTTTTGCATGTTTAATTCTAACTTGAATGTAGCTTTTGTTAGATGATTGTGAAGCTTTGTTTGCATGTTTTTATGAGAAGAGTGCTGTACATGAGCTTCATTGGGCAGTATTGGCCCCACAGACTTTTCTCTGGGAGTGCCTAAAAAACATGCGCAACAAGCATTTCTGTGCTATTTATGCGTGTTCCAGTTGAAGTCAATGTGATCAAAAATGCTCCATTCCACAAAAAGTAGCTCATGTACCTTTTCAGGCTTCAGGCTTTGAGCTACAGATGCCTCAATGTGAACAGACATTTAAAAGCATTTGGTTTATTGAGCATTATGGAGCTTCAATCCTCAGAATAATATGCAAAAAAGGATCAGTTAAACCAGTGGTCTCCATACTGCGGACCAGGGGCCATATGCAGCCCTTTCCTTGCCTTTACCTGGTCCTTGGGGCACTGTTTCATCCACTGATACCAACAATAGGCCATAATTTCCCCCCACTGACACCAATGAAGGGGCACAATTCCTCCCAATTACACCAATGATGGGGCACAATGTCTCCCAAAGACACCAACAATGGGGCCCAGTGACAGCAATGATGGGGCTCAATTCCTCCCAGTGACACCAACGATGAGGCACAATTCCTCCCACTGATACCAATGAAGAGATGGAATTACTCCTAGTGAAACCGATGGGTCATTATTTCTTCCCACTGACATCTGGACCTTTTATACTCCCAATGGCCACAGTCCAGCCCCCCTAAAGTCTGAAGAATAGTAAACTGGCCCTTTGTTTAGAAAGTTTGGTGACCCCTGAGTTAAACCCACAAGTGCTTTTCTTACCACTTTTTCTACTTTGCTTTTCAAAATAACAAATGCAATCATTTACAGCAGTGGTCTCCAAACTGTGTCCCTGGGGCCAAGTGCGGTCATTTGCTTGCCTTTATCTGGACCCCAGAGTTAAACCCACAAGTGCTTTTCTTACCACTTTTCCTACTTTGCTTTTCAAAATAACAAATGCGATCATTTACAGCAGTGGTCTCCAAACTGTGGCCCTGGTTCCAAATGCGGCCATTTGCTTGCCTTTATCCGGCCCTTGAGCCATTATTCCTGCCACTGACACCAATAATGGGGCATAATACCTGCCATTGACACCAACTATTTCTCCCCCTTATACCAAAGATTATGCCAGCAGCTTTTTTGGAGCGGTGAAGGAGCAGAACTCACCGATCTTCCACCGCTCCTCCACCGCTGCTCCCCGCTGAAATCAATGGGGCAGCGATGTGATCCAGCCGGCCCTCCGGCTTCCACACTGAGTCAAAGGGACTGTTTTTTTCAGACGCTATTTTAGCGATGTAGTGCTTGAAAAACGCCTCAGTGTGAAAGGGGCCTAAAGCGGCGCTAAAATAGTGCCTCTTTACCGCTGACGCCGGCCGCGGCTCGGTGTGAAAGCCCTCTAAATAAAAGGCATTTTACATACGTTCCTTAGCAAGCTTGTTGTTGGAGGGATCTACCATTGCGGTGGAATCTACTGTTGCTGGCAAGGGATTTTTGCACTGGGGTTCTTATGTTGTTGGAGAGGATCCACCTTTAAGGGGGGGGGGGGGGGTTTATTGATGCTGGCTGATGGGAGACCTATTGTGTCCAGCAGTGGTCTTTTGCTGGGTTAGATCTATCCTTGCTGGTGGGGATCTAGTGTTGCTGAGGGTGAATTTTGTTCCTGAGGTGCATTTTGTTCCTAGGGGAAGGGTCTATTGTTGCTGGGAGTATCTATTGTTTCCGGGGATCTGCTGTTACTGGTGGGGGGGTCTATAATCATTAACCAATTCCATACAAATTACTTACTATCACAAAATGATACTTGGCTCTGTATTCTCTAAAAGGTGAATAGGGGACGAAGACAAGGGATGGTGCTCAGAGGTAGGTAAGGGTAGAGAGAGTACATGTACAATGGGCAATTGATGGCTTAAACTCCAGGATTACTCAGAAAGTTTTTGCAAGGATTCCAGTTATTTAAAAAAAAAAAAAAACTGAACTCTGGAATATGTGGGCTTCCATTGTTAAACTCTTCTTCTGAAAATGTTAGTTGCCTGGCTGTCATGCCAAACTAATGGCTCCAGTAGTTTCTGGATCACAGACTTGGAACAATATTCTAACTTGCCTGTTCCAGGTTAGCGACTTTGGCAGTATTGAAATCAGAGACAGCTTGGATAACCAGCTATCGCCTGCAGCATTGATCAAGCATAATTTTTTCAACAGGAGGGTTGTTTGTTTCTAAATATTTTTTTTTAGATGTAGCTTCCTTTAACTTAATGCATTTCTGGCAGGATCAACAGGTATTTTTGGGGGGTTTATTGAACATATATAACAAAATGCTTTCAATGCCAAATGTAACAGACCAAAAGAGAACAAATAAGAGGAGTTCATTGTTAGAGTTTACTTAGACTTTCATTCTGTGTCATTGTTACACTTTGTAGAGGGAAAAAATGCGTGGCTGTAACTTTTCCGGTGTAATAAATCAATAAAAAAATTTAATTTAGAACAGTAAAATTGTATATTTGGTGCAATGAGTTTCTGAACATTGCACTTAAAATACAAGTCCAGTCAAATGCTATTAAAACTTAAACCTGCTCCTACCCCTGTTCTCAGCCCTGTTCTAACTATTCTATAAAGGAAAGATGTCTATACTTACTGTACCTATTCTGATGGCTTTTCAGACCACATGATTGGCTTCCAGCACCGGCTTCAATGTAGAGGAGGGAAAGTCAACAACGGATACTCCATAGTAAGTCCATGAGTAATGTCAATGCCTAGGCATTGCAGCTGTTGTCGGCAATCTCTCCTCTTCACTGAAGCCGGCCATTGGACAGGACCAGAGCGCATATGAATAGGTAAGTATAGGTATCTTTCCTTTACAGGGTAGTTAGTATAGGGCTTAGAATAGGGGTGGGAGCAGGTTTAAGTTTAGATAGGATTTGACTCGACTTCTACTTGAATTCTGCTGTAAAGCTATTCCTAAATGTAATAATAATTAAATCAAATTGTGCATGTGAGAATATCAAGCTTCGAGTTGATGGGGGATATTTACAAAGCATTGCACAAGGGTGCGAGTGTGATTGTAAATTTCTTATAATTACTGAATAAAGAAAAAACTGCTGTAAAGCATAAAAAAAGCAATAGGTGATTCTTTGTAAATCTCCCCCATTGTGCTTTGACCAAATGTTTGCCACTATTATTAGTGGAAACTGTAGCATTTTCATGATTTTGGGTTTGGACTTACTTGTGATCAAAACCATAAGAGTGTACTATGTAGTAGACAATTATGTAATCTGCTAAACAAAGCCCTGTTTTATACTCATACAGGTTTAACAAGGGTGTGAGCACCTGTTGTCGTTTTACGTACAACAGTTGGAAGTGGGAAAGGACTGGAATACACTGTAGATCTTTAAGAGAAAAGTCATCTGGGAGATGTCAAACAACTCTGGTCACAAAGAAAATCATGTAACTGCAATGAATATGAACCATTGCTGACATTAGTAGATTGCTGTGTCTTTCAGGGTGCCATTGTTTTCCTGTATAGAACAGATTGTTGTCACTCACCCTCCTCTTATAGCAAAACTATTCTTCAACCTATCCACTAGTATTCTGCAACTGCAAGGTTAAGTACCCACACATGAATCACTCTCTGCCCAGCTGACAGCACCATTTAAGTGAGATATGGCTTAAGCTGGGTACACACAGGCCAAATGTCGGGAGACAACAGACGGTTAAAAAAAAGGTCTACATTTGGCCCATGTGTACCGTATGTCAGACATGTATGCTGGAAAACCAGCAGCCGACCAACTCCTGATCAGCACTCTCAGCCAATGGCAGAGAGCGCTGATCAGAGTGTTCTGGTGGGGGGATCCCCCTGTCAGAACACAATAGCTCAGCGGGGGAGTTTGCTGAACTGACCTTGCAAGGTTAGTGCAGCGGTTCTGACCAAAGCTGACAGTATTGGTGTGTACCCGAAGGTGAAACTTCAAGTGTGTATCTGGCTTTAGGCTGGCTACCCAAGGATCAAATTTTGGTTGGTTCCTAAAAAAACTGCCAAAATGCTCTCTGTGGTTGGCCATGTTTGCCACCTCCTGCTTGACATCCCTCAATTAAAAAAATTAAGGAGCCAGGTAGAAAATTGTTTGCTGAACAGGGCCTACATTTAAGCAGATGCAGTCACTTTTCTAGTATTTTGACAAATTGGATGTGGGTTTCCTCCGTATCCAATTCGCATGACAGGAGATTGTCAGACAGGAGCCGGTTCACACCTCTCCGTTGCGGCTGCGGAGTGAATTGCACAGAGGTCCTGTGTGTCTTTGGCTCAGTTTCAGGTCTGAATTCAGGCAAAAAATCGGGCTGATTTGTCCCTGAAACGAAGAACAGGGACGCACTGGACCCCTGCTGTCAGACGCATTTTTCTGCAGTGTGAACCCAGCCTTAATGATTTTTTTTTTAACTGGACTATAAAATGTTTGTATATTTGTAGGAAGTTCCATATTAAAACAAGTTCATTTTTTCCCTGTAGATTTTGTTGTGACCCACATTTATGTCACAGATGAATGGTAAATGGACAACTGGGTTTTTAGATAACTATTACATTATACAATATGAACTGTATATAAGTTAGGGTTATTTGGGGCCTTCATAGATTTTGGTCTTGCATTAATGGTCAGTGGCATTAGGATGTTTGTGAGCCTGTGGCCGCTCACCTGTAGACACTGTGCCCAGTGCACATCTTGAGAAGGTGATTGAGCATGTATATGTGTGGTTAGCAGTGTCCCTGTGCTTGTGCCAGTCTTACGGCCACAGTTACTTAAAAGGATGTGGTGTATGTTTTGACACCATTTTTTAACCAGGTACAGAGCAGGAAAAGGACACGTGTTAGCTGCTGCTGGACAGAAACCAATGTTGGCAAGCATTTGCATGGGGCATCTTGGTAAGAACAATCAATGACATTTGTAGTGCGTTAGCTGTGTTGTGGATGGCTTCAAGGACAGGCTGTGGATGTCAGTGTAAGCAGAAGCATACTGGAGTAATTGAAGAGGCTATATATCAATTTATCAATGTTGAGTCAAGGAATGTGCAGAATTCCAATTTGAATTTCAACACATCCTTTACTGATTTGTGCATCAACTCTTACACAAATTCCAACAGAAAATGTCCGATCGGACCATGTTGTCGGAAAATCCGACCGTGTGTGGGCTCCATCGGATTTTTGATCCTGCTCTCAAATTTTCCGACAACAAAATCCGATCAGACTTTTTCAGATCGTGTGTAGATAATTCCAACTGACAAAGTGCCACGCATGCTCAGATCAAATTAGGAGACCAAACCTATTGGCTACTAGCCTCTACGTAGTCCGTCTTACGCAACGAACGTCACCACGTTCAGAATGGAATGAATTTTCCGACAACTTTGTCCGACCGTGTGTAATCCTTCGGAATTTTGATTTTTGGAAAAGATTTTGTGGTCGGAATTTCCGTGTGTATGGGGCATAAGAACTACTTATTGCTCTGCTAGTGATTTTTGTAAATGGATTTGCGCTAAATGCTGCGCCTAAGGGCAATAAAAATGTTTAACTGCAAGCAATTGTTCTTTGCCTTGAGTAAGCACAGTGGGCAGACAAATCCTGGCATTTTGGGGGGAGTGTTAATATTGCAGACTTTCATAGATGTATTGTCCATGCCCTGAAAAGCAAACGTCCTTAGGTTTTACCCTGAATACTACAGACATACATAGGTGCCTAAATAGTTTTTTATATTCTTTTCTTTTCCACGTATTTATTACAAACTAAACCACAAATGATTGCGTCCTGTTTAGGCTCCATTTACACTTGTATGACTCCAAAGTTGTGCCGACTTTGGAGTGCAACTTTGACGCAACTTCGGATGGGTGCACCCTGAATACGACTTTGGCTTTGACCAGTGATAATGGACAACTGGTGCATTGTATAATATTCAGGTACGACTTTCATACAACTTTTGAGGGTTAACATTGAAGTCTTTGGCCTTCAAATTGCATGAAAGTCAGACCAAAGTAGTGCATGCTACTTTAAGTCGCACATACATGAATGGTTATCATTGAAAAACATAGGAAATTACTTGTCATGTGACTTTGATGTCCAAAGTTGCATGACAAGTCGCACAAGTGTGAATGGAGCCTAATACATAGGGCTTGCAAAAGGGTAGTCATCGAAAAGTACTGCTTATAGAGTTCAACACAGTATTCAGATTTTTATTGTGCCACATTTTGAAGGTGTATTTTTTTCTGTAATGAAAAATTGTCTGTAGAAAAAAAATGACCTTGCACTCATATTCATATACATGTTCTTTGTTTTTTCCTCAGATACGTTTTTAGGGCAGCCTTGTGGATGGCCCCGGAGCAGGCCCGATGGAAGAGGAAAGAAGTCACCATGATGAGGGCAGTAGATTGAGTCCATTCCTAATACAACCATTGCCTGCTTGCCAAAACAACCCAGCAAAGCTACAAAATGGAGAGCTACCAATGGAAAATGCCCCACCCCAAGTTAATGGAGAAAGCTGTTTACCAACCAAAAACAGCTACAGTGTCACCCACATGAAGGGAAATCAGGAGTGCTCTGACCTCACACATGAAAACAGCGTGTATCCAAATATACATAATGGTGCAATAAAGCGCACACTTAGTGAGCCTTTGCTATCTGATTTCCTCCAACCGAAAAAAATCAAAGGAGTTGGGGAAGAGAATGGAGAAAATGAAGGTGACTTAAATGGCAAGTACATCCAACAAAGTGTGTCTGACTTCTGTAGCAAAGATGAAGCTGTGAGAACAAGAAAACAGGAAAATCCAAGTGTTCATGTTCCCAGTGAGCAGAACAAAGATCTAAATTCCCACAATGACAACATTGCCTTATCTAATAAAGATAATGCAATGCCTAATGGTGCTACTGTTTTTGCCTCTTCCATGAAGCTTACACGTGCTGAACTAATAGAGAAAACGGGATCGCAATATTATCCTGAAAATGTTTCCCTTGCATTGCAAAATACCACACCTCACTCGGTTGCCATTAACACTCTAAATGATGCTAATAAAGACTTGTCTCCTCAAACAAGTCATTCTTCACATACCTCAGGACAGATCACTTCCCAACTAACCTTGAACTCGGTGCTGCCTCAAGGGCCAGATGCCTTGGCTACTGAGGCTCCTAACAGTGACAACTGCAGCGAGCCAGCTGTAAAACCAGGAAGCTACACACATCACATGCAAGAAGAGCAACAACTTCCACAGGAGAAGCCAAAATGTAACTCCCAAGACATACCTGGAAGAAACTGTGACGCTGGTGAGCCTGATCATCAGATTTACTCTACCAGTGGTTCTTACCACCTCCAGAATAACAAACCCGATGAAAGGCTTCCTGAGTCTTTCAGTAAGGAGCGTTACGATTTATTGCAAATTAGTAAATTATTATATGCCCAGGGAACTGACAGTTACCGTTCCAACCCAAACATATGTGATGGCAGTTTTTTAAATTCTCAGTCCAATGGAAGATGTCAGTCAATTGATCCAAGAATGACTTCTCAGTCAGATTTTATGCTTGCTCATAATAGCAGAACATTGTCTACCAATGCACTTCCTTCACTTCACTGTTCAGCAGGAGGAGAACCACCTTCAGAAAACAGTGGGCAGAAAAAAATGACCTTTGAGAATCATTCAGAAAAGCAAAATGAGCATACCACATCACAAAAAGGGAGAGATCATTGTAATGGAACATCTGAACGCAGTAGGGGTATGGAGGAGCAAAGAAACCCGTACATGAAGTCAAACTGGACAGACTTTCGCTCCAATCATTTTTTGAAGGAGGATGCCGCAAAATCAGAAGACTTACTAAAGTTATTAATGGACTCTCAGTCAGAAAATCAAAAGAGGCTTAAACAATATACAAGAAAACAGGGTAGTACTAGTCAAAATATAGAGAGTACTGTGCCACTAGGGCAACATCTAAATTTCCAAAAGCACTTATCCCAGGCAACAGGTAGAGATACTCAACAGCAAAGCTATGATCTTAAAAACAAAGGTATTCCTTTTTATCAGTCATTTTCAGATAGGCTAACTGGGCATATGTTTGAGCAAACATTAAAACAGCACTTAAACCCGCAGAAAGTGGAAAATGAACAATTTCCACACAAGACGCAACAAACACTGCACCAACGGGTTCTGCATCCGAAACCTTCAAGTCCCCAGTACCACCAGGACCAACTTTATCATCAGAGGCCAAATCAAGATTTTACGATGGGCATGGAGCAGTCACCGCACAGTCGTAGCCAAACTCTGTTCGGTAATGCACCAAGTAGATCAAGCCCACAAAATCACTTAAAATTAGAGGAGAGCAGTCAGTGCCAGAATTTCCATCAATACCATCAGGATATAGAGAAGCAACAAAATTCAAGCAATGCAAATATGCATAGAAAAGGGCAGTATATAACTGAAAATATAGAGCCTGGTAAAGGTAAAGTGGACACATATCAGCAGTACTATCAAACAGAACGGTCTCTTCAGCATGGTCAACATGGCTACCAAGATCAAAAAGGCAACAGCAATATCCCCATTATGAATCCCAGCCAACAGCCAGCCCAGGAGTATGGTAGACATTGCCAGGATATTCAGACCCCAGACACACAAAATAGATATTTACCACAAAGCAATACTTCTACTCCACTTCCACAAGATCAAACAGGATATCATTCTCAGTTTGCAAATCAGATAAATTGTATTCAAAAGCATGCAGCTTTGAGGCATCATTTGCTTCAGCGCCGGGAGCAAACTAAACATGATGGTCCCTCTGTACATAGAGCTTCCAAAGTGGAGAACAGCTCACAGTCTGCCTGTGCGCGTACACCCAGTGAAAAAACATCAAGGAAAACAATCAAAGAAGAGAATCAGCATTTCAGCCTAGAGAATGCCCAAAAAAAGAGTATTCTTGAAACAATGGAACAGCAGATGAAACAGTATCCTGCTAAATCAATGTTTCATCAACATGTGTCTACCATTAGATCACCAAAGCATGTAAAGGTGGAGTCTTCAGGTCCAGTGACAATTTTAACAACACACGCAAACTCTTCTACAGGAGACCACCATGTCCATCCAAATGAAAAGACGCCAACCAAGAGAGCAGCAGGCTCTGCTCTGAATAATTTTTTAGAGTCTCCTTCAAAGCTTCTTAGCACCCCTGTCAAAAACCTATTTGATACTCCTGTAAAAACACAGTATGATTTTCCATCGTGCAGCTGTGTTGGTAAGTACAATTTATATCTTTACTGTTAGTTAAACTATATTATCATAAATCTGATTGCATGCTGGATTTTTTTTCTATGTAATCAAACCAGACACCAAAAAACATTTGCATGCCTTACAATTATACCCCTTTGTCTGCACGCTGGCAATACATTGTGATCACATGCTTGGGTATTTCTAGCCTCATCTACTTTCTTCCTTTTTGGTATTTTGAAACTGTTGCATTCAATTTTATTAAACATCATCCCCCCACTTACCAAATGTGTATGCTTATTGAGCAATATATATTATATGATACATATTGTGGATGATTTTCTAAAGAAATATAGATTGTTCATTTAGCCAGGTGAATTCTCATTTCGAAAAGTGTATGTTGACGTTGCAAAGTGAATGTTCTCTTAGCTTGGTAAATAAAGTGAAGCTGTGTTTACTTTGAATACCCAATCATGTGCAAATGGAATACAAAAGAAGGATTTTTGCTTGCACATGATTCAATGAGATCTCATTCACTAAGCTAAGTGATTATTTACATTGTTATTCCTTTGTTATCAAACCTGCTGTCACTAGGTGCTTTGCATATCATCAAGCATCAGTTCAAGAAGCAGTAAAGCCGGCCATACATGGATCGAAATTTAGCCGGTTTGTCAGGGACTGGCCGAATTTCAATCCGTGTATGGGCACCCTGTTGTCTATCAATTAACTTCTGTACAACCACTTTGTCAGGGTTTTTTTCCGAATGATCAACGCCACCAGCTGTAGCAGGCAACACTGTTCATTGTGTTCTGACGGGTTCAGAAGTCTCCCCGCCGTGAGTACACAATAGTACAGCAGGAGTGATTCCCTCATCCACCTCGATTGTGTGTATGGGAGAATGGGCATATTTTTTTTCATTGGACATGCTGGTTGAATGAAAAAAAAATGTATAACGTATGGCCTGCCTAAGAAATTAGCAACAGCTGATAGACATATTTGCTAACTTACATAGGTTACCTTGTGTTTTTGTATTCCCTTGTTATCTCCTTCTGGATAATGTGCAATAATTAAAATAGCCAGTGACAACAATTGATATTAGATGATTCTTCTATCTTGCTAAGATTTCTTGGCAGCTGAATCCTTTAGTCAGTTGAGATGCTGAAGGGAAAGCTGCAGACAAGTTTGAATTGTTATATACTATATATATATATATATAGATATATGTATATATATCTATATATATATATATATTGTATATTATATGTGTGTGTGTGTGTGTTTTGGAGACAGAGGTTGCTTTAGCAAGATAGAGATTGTTCACTTTGCAAGGAAGTTTCCTCAGGGTGAATGTAGTAAAACTTCACTTAGCAAAGAAAACCCAGTCACGTGCAAAGAAAATAAAAAATAACAGCATTTTTGCTTGTACATGGTTGAATAATGGAAGTTAGCAGAGCTTCACCTCCTTTATTAAGCACTTGAGAAAATGTATTTTAAAGTGCAACTTCCCATGCAAAGTGGACAGTTAATTTGTCTTTAGTATATCAACTCCATAGGAACATTCACATACCTAAAAGCTTTTTTTTTTCTACCAACATTCTGATGGGTCTCAGCTTTGCTAAAGGTATGATGTGACCCACCAAAACAATTTTGAATGATGCTTTTTATATGCTCCTTTAGATACCAGTTAGTGCCTTTTTTCTATGGCTATTTCTTGTATATCTTCAAATATGCATAAAGGCCCTAACATTTTCAGAAATGTAGTAAGAAGTTATAGGGATGGGCTAGAATTTACTGGGTCTCACTGGAGGTCTTCTTAAAAGCAAAAGGGCAATTTAGGATATTTGATTTAATAATCATACAAAAATGTTTCCAGCAAGGTAATTTTCCACATTAGTGGCCCTAGTTTTGTATCTGTTGTAGTTTTAAGCAAACTTGCAACTTGGTATAATCAAAACATATTCTCTTTATAGTCCACCTCTTCTGTTACTCTTACCACCCCCCAGGCTCTCTCAATCCCCCATCTTGAAGCTGGAGTCCTTGGAGATACTCTGTACTTACAGGAATGGGAGAACACCTTCTCCCCTTCCTCCTACAATATGGGGAACAGCCCAAGCACTGTCGGGTGAGGTGTGGGTTCTCAGTCCTGCATAAGCTTCGACACAGACTGACACAGAGCTTTTTACCTGAGGCTATGGAGGGCAATTAGAGAAGAGGTGTGAACCTGTTACTTTACATTGAATGCACAAAGTTACGTGTTCATTTGAAAGCAAAACTCTAGATTTTTTTTTTCCATCCAAACACAATGCTAGTCTTGGGCATACAAGGTTAATCATCTGGGTTTCTAATCTGGATTAATCATGTATAAAATGGTAGTAAGGTAAGGCTGGCCATACCTGGTTCAAAGGAATTGGCCGAAATTCAAACCTGTAATGGGCAGACTGAATGTACCACATTGATCAATCGATCAACTTGGGTACAACCAGCCTGCCCGATTCTCTTGTGATTATCTTGCAATTAATCACTGTCCTATCCTGGCAAGGATGGCTTCCCCCGCCTGCCCCTGCTTCCCCGCTTCCCTGGAAGAACACAATTGCTGATTCCCCTATCAGCACTGCCTGTGTTGATGGGGTATTGTGCCAATTTCTTGTGAAATGGACCGTGTATCGCCTCCCTAACCAATCGGTATCAACAATTCCATTGCTTTAGTGAATTGTTACTGTTCTAATTCGTTTTTGCTAGAAGTAGATTTTGGTGTCAATAAAATTTTATAAACATGACATCCTAACTCCTTACTGCATTTTCCAGATGTCTTTCAATGCTGAATTTTGTAAAAACTTTTCTGTAGACCTAAGGAAATTTTTTTGTAACTTTACACAGATCAAATCATTGAGAAAGATGAAGGACCATATTATACTCATCTTGGTGCTGGACCGAATGTGGCAGCCATTAGAGAAATTTTGGAAGAAAGGTAATGATTACAATATATCAGCCATAATTACCAGTCGAGATGAATCAAGAGCTATTATTTCATGCTGAAAGAAATACAATAAAATATTTTTTTTTTAGAATTCCCTTAATACATTAGGTCAAAACTGTGAATTTATAACAGCACTATATGATGATATGGCATCACTATCAATTTCCTCATTGTCAAACCATTGTTGTATATGTGTTTTGTTTTATTGTGGCATATAAATGAACACTTTATAATAAGTTGAATTAAGGCTGAATTGCAGGCAGGTAAGATTCATAATTCATACCGCACTGTATAAATTAATAAACGACTAAGCGGGTGGGTCAGTACCAAGATAGGTCTGACTCTGACCATCAGGTGTGCAGCATACAAATGTGCTTACAGAGAGCAAGATAGGGGGGATAGGGGGGAGGAGAAAGCTGAGTAAGCAAAGAAATTACCTCTTCAGTCTGTTGGTGCTCCCCTTTACTGTTCAGTTAGCAGACTGGGAGCAGGAAAGTGTCACCATTGCAGTCCTTCTTGTTAAGAGGAAGGGGAGAGTTATGTACTAACATTGCTTGTGTTTTCCAGTGATCTGTCAGGTTTTTTTTTTTTTCATTCAACCCGCTGGGTTGAACGAAAAAATAAACTTAGAGTGTACCAGGCTTAAGTCCCCTTACACATGGGGGGGGCATTGTTGAAGTCCGCTGGCTCAGCAGAGAATCTGTGCCCTGATCCCTGCTGAGCAGGCAGATGAGTGGTCCTTGTCTGCTCCAATTATACAGTGCAGACACAGCCCGGTCTCCTCTATGGGCGGTCAGATGTAAACAGACTGACCTTACGTATACACCCGACTACCATTCGATCCGCTAGACAAATGGGGAACGGATCCCCATCCATATGTTTTTAGCAGACAGAATCGGATCAGATCTCAGTGGGTGTCAACGGACACATTTCTGTTGACAGCCGCCACTCCATAGAGAAGACTGGAGGGTCCGATTGGGTTCAGTTTTTAGGACTGAATGGATGGAATTCCTTTGGCAGGATGACAGCTCCTTAAAATGTACCTAATTTGTGTATTTAGATGTTTGATTCGAGTTTGGCTTTAACATTTCCATTTTTCATGGAGGTCATTGTTGACCTTTTTTTTTAAAAAAATTCTTATGTTTACATTAACTGTTTTTAGGTTTGGCCAGAAGGGAAATGCCATCAGGATTGAGCGAGTACTTTATACAGGGAAAGAAGGGAAGAGCTCTCAGGGATGCCCAATAGCAAAATGGGTAAGTAATAATAATTTGTATGTTTCCATAAGTCCAACAGAAACCATCCCCTAGGACACAAATTTAATTCTGTACATCATTTATAGATTCACCACTAGCGGTATGTATAATCTAAAGTTTATTTTTATGCCACAAGAAAGTACAGTCATACTTTTTTTTTACTCACTAATGATTGGGAAGAGTTGTGTTGACTTCAGTTATCCAATTATATGTGAGCAAAAATATATATTTTTGAATTTTCTTTGCACGTGATTTGGTAGTTCTTTGCAATACAGATTTTCATTTAGCTTCACCTTATTTGTTTAGCTAAGTGAATATTTATTTTGCAAAGTGAATATGGTCTTTTAATAAACCAATGCCCTATCCAGGGCCAATTTTGTACAAAATGGGGCCCTGGGCAAATATTACAATGGGAGCCCTTATGCAGAAATTCTGTACTGTGTTTGACACGTGTCTTAACAGAACAAGGAGCAAGCACAAAAAGGTAACTGTGGGTGTGTTAAGTTTTAACAGATAGTGGTAAATCTTTCAGCCTCTACAGACTAAGCACATAACAAACCTCTGAAAACAGTAGTAAACCACCTCCTGTTCTCAACAGTATATTATAGATACATTGACCATAGACAGTAACGTATTGGATGACAAGGAATAGGGGTGGGTTACAAAAAAGAAAACAAATGCAGTTACCACATCTAAGGGCCCTAAGCTGTAATATAATTCATTTTTGTTCTTGGGTTTTTTACCCTTTAAGGCCAGCTATGGAAGAACATACAAAGAGATAGACTTTGGGCTAATTTGGGTAAAGAGTAAAGTGTGGTGCACTCATAGCTTTTCTCATACTACATGGAATGGTGAGCCTAACTTCATAGCAAATAATTACAGCCTACTCGCTGTATGCACTTTAAACAAAAACTGCAGTTCTTTAATCTACAACTTACTCCATAATTACTGTGTCACAGGCGGGAACCTCACAAACAAACATCAATTCAAAGACATAGGAGGATTTTAAAAGATAATCTTTTCCTTTGAATAGTTTTTCTGCGGACAAAAGTGGGAAAATTGTCCGTGTTCAGTTGAAAAAAATGTCAGCATTGGTGGTCTATGATAGAAAATGATACTATGGCATTAGGGGTCATTAAAGGATAAGTACATTTTTTGTAACATGATACATGTTACACCCATATTCAAGGTGTAACATGTAACATGTTACAAATCCAACAGCCCCCAAACCTCCCTGGCTCCCTGATGTGACATGCGCTGGGCAATCTTCTTCCCCGGCGCTCTGTTATTCTCTGCAAATAACGTGGCTGAGTGGGGCTCCGCCCACTCTACCACGTCACTCATTCACAGGGTTCTGTGAATTGAAAACTGCAAGGTCTGGCAATCGTTGTGGCTATTGGCTTGTAGTTCTCAATGAACTACCACGGCACTGTTGAGCACTGTGGTAGTTCATTGATATGTCCTGCTAGTGTGTAACAGCTTACATACAGTCTGCAAAAGCCCTGCATTGCACCCATAGTCTGCTGATCGTGGGTGCAATGCTTTCCAGGCTCCCAACAAAATAAATAATAAATGCAAATTTTTGTTACCTGAAAAAAGATGTGCAATTATTTATTTATTTTTTTAAAAGGTGAACTTATCCTTAAGATTAAATATTGTAAGCATTGGTAGTCAGAACGGCTGCAGTCGCTGATCAACAGACATTTTATAGCGTGTTTTTTCTACAAAAGCTGATCTAACAATTTACTTTTGTCGAAAAGGGAGGGCCACACACATTGAATTTTGGCTGATGCTTGCTGAACTGGCCAAATTTCAATCTGTCTGTGTCCAGCTTAAGAGAGATTCAAATGGCAAAGCGAATGTCCGCACTCCAAAAATAAGGAAAAAAGCTTTATTGTATAAAAAGCACCCAACATCAAAAATATTTACAGTAACAGCATCATGGCACGCATGGAGGGGAGCATGGTTGATGCGTTTCAAGAATTTCTTCGCTTAGTTATAACCCATAAGTACTAGCAACCACATACCTTAAATAGTCATAACACAGCTGAATGATATTAAAGTGCTTAATTGGCTCTGCTCCAGACAAACATAACAAAAAGAGCCACAACTAAAACCAATAGTAAGAAAATATACATATATATATAGCTATAAGGAGAAAATAATAAATATATATATATATATATATATATAGATGACTCATATATTTGTCTTAAAAGGAAACACACACATATACTTATTCCCAGTTCCACTTAGGGTATATATATATATATATATACACGTATCTAATATAGATGTGCAAGAAATATAAACAACCGACATCTAAATTATAAGAAGACACTTGCACAGCTTATAAAATTACCCCATGGAAACACTTGCCCAGACCACGGACTGGACCAGCACCTGATCATTAAGGAGGATATTATTATCACCTGGAGCAGTGTTATCTGTTTGTTCATTGCATTGCTGTCTTCCGTGTTCAAGACGCCTGCTCGGTGAGCTGTGTACTTTTATTTCTGTTCCCTAAATCATCTTTTATTGGGCTGATTGCTGTTCTAAAGGCATCCAACCATTAACAATGACTATGAATACAGCTCAGGACTCTGCCGGAGATTTGAACAGTCGCACGTTTAGAGCTTTGGATAATAATCCTTTTAGAATTGATGCACAAAATGCTTTTAAGCAAGTAAATGAAGATTCTGGATCCATTAAATTACTTTTCAAAATATTGGAAAAATGTATGATCAAGGAAGTAAAAGCATACTGGGGAAAAAAACACCTTGCAAGAATATTTATCTATGGAACGTATACCAAGAGGTCTTTGCATTCCCCACGTTTGAATTATCTAGTGATGAATTTAAAAAACAATGGAATGACATTCTTTCAACTTGTTCTTTTGATTTGATGAACTTGATTGTTGCTCACAAGACCAGCAAACTGGATAAATTACGGGAAAAAATTACCTCTTTACAACAAGAGAGTTTACCTTTGCAACATGTGACCCAGTTTGCTGCATTGGATCAACAAGAAAGTTAATAAAATCAAGATGGATACTATTGCTGGAAAGAAGGAGAAGCTTCTTCATGATAAATTGGATTATGAACTTAACCATGTTTATGTTTGGAAGAAAATACAACCATGGGGTTGTTATGGCAATTCGCACAAGAAACAGGTTAGCTTTTCTAACACAGAAATCATGACCAATACTCTGGCGGTGTCAGTGTCTGATGGTTCTTCCGATTTATCTGGAGCTTCCGGTCTTGCCAATCAAGCAAGCACACTAATGTCTTCTAAAAATGGATAGTACAAATTCAAGAACAAGAAACCTCATCACAAAAAACCCAAAAGAAATCAAGAAGGTGTGGAGAAAACCAAGGCGATTCCACTCAGGCACGCTATGCCCTCAGCACTCAGAAGTGAGTACATGTAATAATGTGAAAAATGTGTCACATAGAACTCTAATAGATGAAGAAACTTCCCTTCTATCTAAGGGTTTTTAACTTTTGTCCTCATGCACACTTTGATCAATTTAATACTATTTTGGACATTAATAAATTTATTTGTAACTTAACTGTTCGTCAACATTATTTTAATGAAAACGATAGTATACAAAGGAAGGATATTAGCACTAATGAATGTTCTGTTGATCCTAGTGTTTTTTCTTTTAGAGAGAATTCTGCAATTATTGATTTGGAGGATTTGGAAATTGAACAACTACCCTTGTCTGGATGCGAGACTGATGGTGGTGACACCCAGAGAGTTCCTTTCTGTGTGCCATTGGATTTTTATCCCATACAGTCCCGCAGTTTGGACATGGATATATTCTAGAGATTGGTAGAGAGAGATTTATTTGACTTAGCAATCTCAAATTGAAAGAGACAATATCTCTATTTTAGAAAGATCTGCTTTGAATAATCTCATGGAGGACAAAACCATTATTTATTTATTTATTACAGGATTTATATAGCGCCAACAGTTTACGCAGCGCTTTACAATATAAAAAGGGAGACAATACAGTTATAATACAATAAAATACAAGAGGATTAAGAGGGCCCTGCTCAGAAGAGCTTACAATCTAATAGGGTGGGGGAGGTGATACAAAAGGTTGTAACTGTGGGGAATGAGGTAAAAGATTAGTTGGAGACATGATAGGCTTCCCTGAAGAGATGAGTTTTCAGGAATCGCCTGAAGGTAGCTAGAGTAGGGGATAGCCGGACAGGTTGAGGCAGCGAGTTCCAGAGGACGGGAGAGGCTCTGGAGAAATCCTGGAGACGAGCATGGGAGGAGGAAACAAGAGAGCTTGACAGGAGGAGATCTTGAGAAGAGCAAAGAGGACAGTTTGGGATATGTTTGGAGACAAGATCGGTGATGTAGCTCGGGGCAGAGTTGTGGATGGCTTTGTAAGTTGTGGTTAGTATTTTGAATTTAATTCGCTGGGTGATTGGGAGCCAGTGTAGGGATTGGAGGAGAGGGTTGGCAGACACTGAACGGTTGGTAAGGTGGATAAGTCTGGCAGCAGCATTCATGATAGACTGAAGAGGGTAGAGCCTATGGAGAGGCAGGCCAATGAGAAGGGAGTTGCAATAGTCAAGGCGAGAGATAACAAGGGAGTGAATGAGGAGCTTGGTGGTGTCATTTGTTAAAAAAGGGGCGAATTTTAGAGATGTTACAGAGGTGAAGTCTACAAACTTTTGACAGCGATTGGACTTGAGGCTGAAATGGCAAGTCCAAGTCTAGGATTACACCGAGTACCCTGGCGTGAGGGGAGGGACTGATGGTTGCATTGTTGATTTTGATGGAAAAGTCATGGAGGGGGGCACGGGCAGGGGGGGAATATTAATAGCTCAGTTTTAGAGAGATTTAATTTAAGGAAGTGGTGCGACATCCATGATGAGATGTCAGTTATGATCTGTAATGCGGACAAAGGGGATCAGTGATTGCTCTGGACACTGCTGCATATAGGGGTGAGGCCCTTAGACAGTTAAGTGATATTGACATTTATGTTACACTTAAAAGCAACTCTACAGATAAATATAAAACAATTCTAAAAAGTTGAATTAAAAAAGGGGCAAGCTTAGGGGCATTTACTCCTAAAGAAGCACAAGCATTAGTTCCAGAATTCCCAGGTGTACCCATTTTTCACTATCTGCCCAAAGTTCATAAAGGTTTTGACCCATTATGTGTCAGACTGATAGTTTTGGGTATTGGATCCCTCAGTGAGCACTTAGGACAATGGATGGATGGACAACTTTAGCCATTGGTACACAGTTTACCTAGCTATTTGATGGATACTAATCATTTACTGTCTATTATGGATACATTTATGTGGTGTGAGGACTATATTTGGATTATGTGTGACGTATCCAGTCTATATTCTGCTATACCACACATGCTGGCAAATACTGCTACTTCGGTTTTTTTGAACATTGCACTGGTTTGTCATCGGAACTTTGTGTCTTTATTTTAGATTTATTCTAGATATTCTAGATTTTCTCATTCGCTTGCCAACCTTTTCATGGGTTGGTGGAGCATTCCCACATCTTTGGAGATGGGAACTCCTTCAGGAGTCTCATTATTTAGTATTTTCGATATATAGACAATCTTATTTTTGTTTCTAAAAGAGATGTTAAACTTATTGCCTTTTTATCGTATCTAAATGACAATTAGTGTAATTTGCAATTTACAGGTATGAGTGACCCCAAGTGGTTTCTTTTCTTTGTAGTACCCAATTGGATTTTTATAGAGAATCTACTTTAATGTATGAGGGATTTTTGTCAAGGGGAAATCCTAGGTGGTCCTTGGATAAGGCCTATTATATTGCCCTCAATAAGAAACAGACATGAGTTCTTACACAATAAGAGTATACTGAAACAAGTTAATAGAGAGAGTGACCATAAAAAACATCTCTAGTGCTCTCATACAGTCTGGAGTTTAAACAGATTAAGCATATAATACAAAAATATTCACTGTTATTGTCCAGTGACCCCATATGTGCACAAATTCGAGATCATGGTATTGAATTTGTGGCTAAAAAGCAAAATATTTGGGTAATTATTTAGCCCTGAGTTTATTTCAATCAGTGCATATACCCAATCATCCACTTGGCTGCATTTTAAAGGGAACTTTAAATGTGGTTCTTTTGTTCCCATATGTTCCTGGGTCAGAATTCGAGCAATGGTAGAGTTTTAAATTTAATAGATTCTTCAATTGCAACACTTCTTATGTAATTTATGTTATAACATGTAGCGCTTGCTCTAAGCAATATGTGGGAAGGACTATTCGAAGACTAGATAGATAGATTTAGATAGATAGATTTAGGGAACACTTGGGTGACATCAGGGGTAATAAATCCGCAAATGTTGCTCGTCATTTTAATTATAAGCATAATGGAGAGCTGTCCCTAGTTAAAGTCCAAATTATAGAAAAAAAATAAAAACACCAGTAGGGGGAGGGGGGGGGGGTGCTGGGGGGGTTTGGGGGTTTGGAGATATTTTCCACCTCTTATGCAAAAGAGAGGTATTTGGGATTTTTTAATTACAAAGTAGAATACCTGATGGATTGAATTTCGAATGGGATGTGACACACTACTATGAGTAATGATGGTCATTTTGATACATCCCATCCGTATTAATGCAATCTAGGTTCTTTGACTGTTACATATATAAACATACACCATATTTATATCTATATTTACATTATCATTGTACTGTATGTGGTCTCAACATGTGGTCTCAACAAACCATGTGTATATGCTTTATTTGTTGATAATGATAAGATAAAATTATGAATATAACTGTGATTGGATAGTATATATGTATATGTATTAATATGGAATAATCTTTCTCTGTTTTCCGTATGCAGTTTTTCCTTGTGCATTTTTATAATATGCATCTTTTCTTGCAACTTTCCACTATATACCTATTCCCTATAAATTCCATGGGGTCATTTTATTAGCTGTGCTATCTATAATTTTGATCGGTTGTTTATATTTTTTGCACATCTATATTAGATACGTATATATATACCCTAAATGGTATTGGGAATAATTATATGTGTGTGTTTCTTTTTAAGACAAGTATATCATCTATATATATTTATTATTTTCTCCTTATAGCTATATATATATATGTATATTTTCTTACTATTGGTTTTAGTTGTGTCTCTTTTTGTGATGTTTGTCTGTAGCAGAGCCAATTATTTAATATAATATTATTAAAGTATGTGGTTGCTAGTGCTTTTGGGTTATGACTAAGCAAAGAAATTCATTAAACGCGTCAACCATGATGTTGCTGTAAATAGTTTTGATGTCGGATGCTTTTTATACAATAAGGCTTTTTTCATCATTTTTGGAGTGCGGTCCTTCGTTTGCCATTTGAATCACTTGCCCAGACCACGGACTGGACCAGCACCTGATCATTAAGGAGGATATCATTATCACCTGGAGCGGTGTTATATGTTTGTTCATTGCACACCTTAAGAGAGAGACATTAATTTGCACTAGGGTTGCACCGATACCGATACTAGTATCAGTATCGATACCGAGCATTTGCACGAGTACTTGTTTGAAAGCCACACAGGGAGATCAGTGATTGTAACTCCCCCCACCCCCGCAGCAATCGTCCCTGCTTGTCCAGGTATTGGTCAAGCATCGGAGCATTTGCACGGGTACAAGTACTCGTGCAAATGCTCGGTATCGGCACTGATACTAGTATCGGTATCTGTTAAACTCTAGTGCAAATTACTGTCTCTCTCTTAATGAACAAATAGATAACACTGCTCCAGGTGATAATGATATCCTCCTTAATCATCAGGTGCTGGTCCAGTCTGTGGTCGCCGCACTGATCATCCCTGACAGTTCCCTGTATCTTCCTCTGGTCCCCCTCCATGTCCTCCTCTGGTTCCTCTGTGCGCTCCTCCCTTTGCTCCTCCAGTGCCCCGTGTCCTCCTCTGTGCGTTCCTCCCTTTTCTCCTCCGGTTTCCCCGTGTCCTCCTCCGGTCCCCCTCTGTGCTCCTCCGCCCCCCCCCCCAAATATGTAATTTACCGGCTCCTTCCTTTTATGAATGGACACTGACCCTGTCGATTCATAACTGAGCATCGTAAACTGTGTTTACGATGCTTCAGTTTATGAATGGAGAGGAGCCGCTGTCTCCTCTCCATTCATCTCCAGTGCAGCTGAGGCTGCTGAGAAAGGGACTGGGGAATCTGTGTCCTCAGTTCCTTTTTCTGTCTTAAAGGGGAGATGTCAGATTGTAAAAAAAATTTAAAGCTACTGACACAATCCACGCCTCATCAGTGCCACCTATCAGTACCCATCAGTGCTGCATATTAGTGCCACTGTCACATGACATTAAAAAAAGTATTAGTAATCGGTATCGGCAAGTACTTGAAAAAAAGTATCGGTACTTGTACTCGGTCTTAAAAAAGTGGTATCCGTGCAACCCTAATTTGCGCACACACACATTAAGATACACAGTAACTTACGCACACACACAAATTAAGATACACAGTAACTTGCACAAAAACACACACAGTAATACAGTAACACAATAACACACCATTGCTCACATGTCTTGTTAGTTGATACATTTGGCTATTCTACAGTAAATGCCTCTTTTACTGTCCACCCCTGAGTGTGCTGCGGATGCCTTGTAAATTGTAACTGTCACTGTAGGCTGGATTGAATGGAGCCACACAGCGGTGTTTAGCTCCCTGCAGAAGCTGCAGTACTGTACACTCTGCAGCACCACAAACCCTGTGCCCTAAACAGCCACAATCAATTTGTTGTGACCAGGCAAAATATTTGCCACCCCTTCTACGCATGCTGATAACTGAAACCCTGGTCCATCATCCAGTTTTCCACTCACTAATGCCAGCTACACATGGGCCGAAAATCGACCATAAATGGACGCTTCGGCAGGAACCTGCCGACTTTCGGCCCATGTGTACAGCTAATCACAGTTCATGTTGAGGATTGTACAATGCTGTGTTTCCGAGCCTTAACGTGAATTAGTATCTATCCCTGGAATACATAGAATGAACCCAATAGGGGAAAAGGCTGGGGGAATTTTTTGGGACTATGCGATACCAAACAGTGAAACAAAAGAAAAAGGAAAAAAATGTGATGATGTATCCATAACCATATAATACAAGATAAAAAAATTACAGCGTTTTATTGAATTCATGATTAGAAATTTTGTTAAAAAACAATCAATGGGGGCAACATGATTGTTATCACAAAAAGCTTAAGCTAAAAACAATGCAAGGTGCCACAAAATGCCAGCTTAGAGACACAATGTATAAAACATATAATGTGAACAGATGATACAAATGCAAAAAATCCCAACGTGTTTCAGTGATATACGTCTTGTGGAACAGTTGTTTTATATTGCAACAGATTTTGGCTTTTGCATTGAGATACTTACATTTGCACAGAGTGACATTTGATTTGACAATATTATATGGTTTCTTGGTGAACAGCAGCAGTCATATAAAAATAATATAAGGATAGTGGGCACCTTTTAACCCAAGTTTGGTAAACATAAAATAGGTTTTGATATCACATATTGGTGGTGATCTGGCATAATTTGGGTGTCAGTGCTGTGTATTAAGTAGTACACGTGTACAGCTCCCTGTCACACAGAAGCCGGTCTCATGACCGGCTTCTGTGGAAGAAGCATGCTGGAAAACCAATGGCTGGCAGTGCTCATCAGTGTGTCCTGGCAAGGGGGCAGTCCCCCTATCAGAACACAATAGCACAACAGGGGAGATCGCTGTACTAACATATCTTGTGTTAGTACAAAGTTCTGTCAGTTTTTTTTTATTCAGCCCACTGTGTTAAATGAAAAAAAAATTATAGTGTGTGTGTACCAGGCTTAACACCGACCTTCCCCCCAGCCTGATGTCAGTTGATCTCCTTGGTGGAACTACATAGAGGTTGTATACTAATGGAGTACAGGCATTTCACTTAGAAAAAGTGACTGTTTACCTAGCTATGTTAAAACTGTATTCACTTCAATTATCCAATCATGTACAAGCAAAACATTTATTTTATTATTTACATGTAGCTGACAGGTACTCTTCCCCACTTCCGGTAGACCTTGTCGCAGTGCTGTCCCTCGGAAGTTTGTCTCCCCCTCCTCCTTCCTCTGCTGCCAGGCCAGATAGAAAGAGCAGAGCACTTTGTGCATGCACAGTAGGGAACTGGCTGTGAAGCCGAAAAGCATCACTGCTGGTTTTCCTTACCAGGCAGCACCCAAGAGTCGATCCGAAAATTGACTGGGGTGCCAACATCGTGGGAACCCTGGACAGGTAAGTGTCCTAATATTAAAAGTCATCAGCTGCAGTATTTGTAGCTGCTGACTTTAAAAAAAAAAATCTTTAAGCGGTTCATACATTCATCTTTTTTTCTTTTTTTCAACCAGCAGGTTGAATGAAAGAAAAAGTTCAGATTCCCCCATCCCCATCATTAATGTGGATGAGGGAATCCCTCCAAATGTGGTATTGTATTCTTCTGACAGCGGGTAGTCTTCCCTGCCACCAGAATACAATGATCAATGCTGCTAGCTATAGCTGGTGGTATTGATTGATCAGGAAAATTCTGGCAGGCTGGTTTTATAGATGTTGATCAGCAGATCGACTTCTGTACAACCAGCCAAATTTCAATCCATTTACGGCTGGGCCTTTGTTGCACATAAGCAATGGGAGTAAATACAAGTCAGTGATTGCTTTGACTATTTTAATTCTCTATTGTCCTAAAACCTAATTACTCTTGCTTGGGGATCTGCACATGATTTTTTCTTGTCAGTGTGTGTTTTCTGTAAATTCCTTTCCTATTGATCTCTCAAAATCCTGCATTTTTTAACCACCTGAGACCCAGTATACGTCATATGACGTCTTTTTGGTCTCAGGGGTATATCTGAATGATGCCTGTAGCTACAGACATCATTCAGATATTGCCGGTTTCAGCCGGCGATTCCCTGCACCATAAGAACGATCATAGCGGCTGTTCCGCCGCTTGATCGTTCTTACGGGCGGGGGGTGGGGACGCCCCCCCCCCTCCCGCCGCCCTCCGGTGCTTCTATCGGTGAGTCGGACTCGGGATCCGCCGGCACCGGATGATGCACATAGAGATTTCCGGCGGACCAGATGGTCGCCGGAGTCTCTATGATCGTTCGGAGGCCGGGCGCGATGTTATGACGTCACGCCCGGCCTCTGCATTCAAAAAACGGCGCCGCCTCCGCTGGGAAGCGGTGATCGTTTTTTTTTTTTTTTTTTTGATTTTAGGCTTCCCAGCCTAGAGGTGAGATGTGGGGTCTTATTGACCCCATATCTCACTGTAAATAGGTCCGATCGTGTCATATTCCTATTACAAGGGATGTTTACATTCCTTGTAATAGGAATAAAAGTAATCAAATATTTTTTTTTTTTTTTAAAGTTGTTGAACTAAAAAAATAAAATAAAATGAACAATAAAAAGAAAAAAAAAAAATTTAAAGCGCCCTGTCCCCGCGAGCTCGTACGCAGAAGCGAACGCATACGTAAGTCCCGCCCACATATGAAAACGGTGTTCAAACCACACATGTGAGGTATCGCCGCGAACGTTAGAGCGAGAGCAATAATTCTAGCCCTAGACCTCCTCTGTAACTCAAAATATGTAACCAGTAAAAAATGTTAAAGCGTCGACTATGGGGATTTTTAAATACCAAAGTTTGGCGCCATTCCACAAGCGCATGCAATTTTGAAGCGTGACATGTTGGGTATCTATTTACTCGGCGTATCTTCATCTTTCACATTATGCAAAAAAATTGGGCTAACTTTACTGTTTTGTTTTTTTTTAAACCAGGAAACTGTTTTTTTTTCTGAAAAAAACGCGTTCGAAAAATTGCTGCGCAAATACCGTGCGAGATAAAAAGTTGCAACGACCGCCATTGTATTCTTTAGGGTCTTTGCTAAAAAAACATATATAATGTTTGGGGGTTCTATGTAATTTTCTAGCAAAAAAATTTGGAATTTTACATGTAGGAGAGAAATGTCAGAATTGGCCTGGGTCTCAGGTGGTTAAGTAAATATATTACATTTTTTTTTTCTGTTGTTGCCTAAAATTATTGGGTTTTTCAAGAGAATGCTATGTGTGCTGTGTACCAGTTTCTGGTGTACCTTTAAATGAATTATTTCCAAATTAAAATTTTAATACAAAAAATCTGTAGGTAGGCTGACACACCCCTTTTTTGTTTTTCAATAAGAGTACAACTTTAGTATTTTGTCTGTTTGTACACACTGGTTATCAGTATATGGAATAAAAGAAAAAAAATCACTAGTATCCCTAGTAATATGTATACACATTCAAATAAAATTTGATTTTTCGTGAAGTATGTTTTAAATCGGTTTGATATAATCTAATTTTCTCTTAAAATTGTTACTTTCACAAACTTAAAAACACAGAAATATGACTTAGGTGTGAAACTGTTGTTCTTTACATATACTGGACAATTATTATCTCAATATAATTATCATTGTTTTATCCCAATAATAAATATTTTATCACCATTTCAAATGCCTATTCCTTCTTTCCTAATAGACCTAATAAAAGGCACAGCTCAATAAGGCATTTATGGAGTGATACTTAATTGACATTGTGAATTTACACTCCACATGACAGATGGTTTTGTGAATTTAACCTTATAATTTGCAAATATCATTACTGCGATACTATTTTTGTGGGACTCATATACATCTGTGGGGTCTAGAAAGAGGTTAAACATTGTTCATAATAAATGTGGATACAGATCTGCCAAAGATGTAAACTGAACTATATATTTTAAAGCAACCTTGTCAATAGAATAAAAAGGAAAAACAAAGTGCTCCTTGCAAACAAGAGAGTTCATACATACATCTCTGCGTTGAAGGCCTAGTCTCCATGCTGCACTCAGTGGTTCGATCCACCAGCCATTAATGTTACTACTGTGTTTGTAGTGACATGGGGGCCAGTGGAAAGAACTACAGAATGCAGAGGGGCCCAGAAATCTGACACTCCTGGAAGTGTCAGATTCTGAAGGTTGTTCAGGGTGCTATATCTCTGCAGTAAAACACAGATGTTCAGTGGACAAGATAAGTACATTTATAAAGTAATAGTTCAAAATTTAAAAATGTGACTGGTAGCTTTTGCATATATACTTTTTAGAATTGCTTATTTTGAATTCTGGACTCCACTAGACCACATATGTATATACTGATATGTTAACAGGTCATTCGGCGGGGTGGAATGGAGGAAAAGATGCTGTGCTTGGTGAGAGAACGGGCAGGCCACTCCTGTGAAACGGCGGTTATTGTGATTCTGATTCTGGTATGGGAAGGCATATCTCTAACTTTAGCTGACAAGCTGTACTCCGAACTAACAGGAACACTAAGAAGATATGGAACCTTAACAAACCGACGCTGTGCTCTCAATGAGGAGTAAGTTGTTTTGTGATCAGTTTTAAACTTTATATTTACTGTGTTATTTCTCAGTTAACTTACAATACATGCAATACAAATTAATGTATATTTTATTTATTTCACATGGAACATTCAATAAAGAGAAAAAATTCTTAAGAAGCAATTTTGGAACATGGCAACATTAAAGTTTATTTCAAGTAATTTTTTTAAATAGAGTAGAGAATTAATAAAATCCCCGGCAAGTTTTGATTTGCTGTCTGTGCCCCATTGGTGACTTTTCTCCAATTTGTGTCCCACAAACAACAAGGAATAGGATGTGAGCTCCCCAAACTAAAACTGGATACAGAAGGACCACATTTTGGCCAGATCAGCAGGGACAGGCCACATTTTGATCTGTGTGTAGCCCTTTGTTATAGTCTAGTAACGCAAGTCTCTTTTGTACTAATAAAATGTCATTAAAGTAGAACTATAGATAAAACTTTTTTTTTGTTATTTTGGATAGACTAACCCCTGTAAGGTTTATTTTTGACATTCCTATCCCATAGCCAAACAGGAAGTGAGTGGAAATCCCTGCAAATTGAGGGATTCTCTTGGGGACCGCCAGGTCACTAGAACTAGTGTCCCCATTGGAAGATTCCCTCTCTATTACTTTTCTGGGGACAGCTCAAAATGTAAGATTTTCTTTTACTTTCAATGATAAACAGGACAAATAGAGAGGGTGAATCTCCCTACCAGGGACATAGACAGCAATAAAACCTGACTGGGGTTATAATCCATCTCCCCCAAAACCGAACATGCTTAGAACAGAAGACTTTCTTTCTATATTTTCTGTATTGTTGCAAAGTCAGATCTAAAATATTTGTTATCTTTCAGGCGTACTTGTGCATGTCAGGGGCTGGACCCCGAAACCTGTGGTGCCTCGTTTTCCTTTGGGTGCTCTTGGAGCATGTACTACAATGGGTGCAAGTTTGCCAGAAGCAAAATCCCCAGAAAATTCAAACTTCTTTGTGATGACCCAAAAGAGGTGAGTTTCTCTTGATTTCTTGGAAGTTAATTTGTTGTTAATTATCTGCACAAGCCCTATATCTGCCACATATAAGCTTGGTTGGCTTCTAAATATATTAGGTATGATTTTGTATAGTTTAGGTTCTCTCTCTCAGTGATGTATTAGAATTTCTACTGTGGATTTCATTAAATGTTTGCAAACCTGTCAGAAGACATTTGTATCATTGATGATCTATAGCACCCCCTTGGTGGACTACCATATCAATCCCAGGGTAGGGTTCTTTGTCTACGGTGGGGCTGGGGTAAATAAGAATCACTTTAGCCTTTTTTACCTTTTATCGCTGAATTCTATTCTAGGATGGAAGGTTTAGGGGTGCAGGATACCACCAAAAAGGACAGGTATTCAAAAGTAGCAATAGTAGCAGTAGTCACTTTAAGAGTTGTTTAAGTCATGGAAATGTGTTCCAAATATTTATTATCTCTCAAGCCACACCTCTGTGCAACCCATCAGGGATTGGTTGGGTCAGATACATATTCATAGCTCTGGGTTTGACTTTCCCAATCTGCTTATTGGAACCTATTTCACAGTAACAGGCAGAAGCTACCAACCCATTAAGATTGGGGAAGATCTACCAAGCTAAAAAAAGGTAAATAACAGCTCAGGCAGCTAAGCGGCAACACGCTAAATTTTATGAGTGACATAACTAAACAGGATAGGGTCCCTACATATCTCTGATTCTTTTGTGGAATCATTATTCCATTAAAAAGTACTTAGCAGATATAACATTGGCAATAAACTAGATAGAAACACATGAAGCAAAGATGCCTATACCTGATATTAGAGAAATCTGCCCAATAAAGGGATGTTCTCATGTCTGAGTCCTACCCATTCCAACCATGCCAGATATTCCTTTCTTGAGCCTTCATGGGAGGAAATTCAATTGGACAGGTTGGATTTTTCCCAGTCAGTTGTTTTTTTTCCACAGAAAAGAGGCTTCTGGTAGGCATGCCTATAGAGCGTTTCCCTCCATTTTCCATAAATAAGCATTCATATTTACCTTATGCAGTCTTTCATGTTTGCACCTTGAATGTTTTTCTGTAGTTTACAAGCTGGAAAATTAAAGGCCCCTGAATTATTTTTTATAGCAGAATCTCATCTTAATGGCAGTTGCAATAGAAGAGCTATTATACTTATCTTCCCTATGTCACTGCTGTGTCCTGTAGAGGTGTAGGGGTTGGAGGATGGAACCCGGAGGGGGAGCAAAATCCTTTACCATTCCCAGAAGTGTGGCATGCTAAAAAGTCTGACAGAGGCTACAGCACTTGAATGGAAGGAAGGTAGGAGAATGCCACCAGAGAGGTGAGAATAATAGCACTTCTATTGAAGAGAACTGCCATTTTTAAGGGTTTTAATGCTAACAGATATGGAAGTTGTTCTTTTTCAGAGGAACTTAGGTTAGTGAATGTATTGCCTTCATATCATAATCACAATAGACTCACAGAGGAAGAAACACATTTTTACTTATTGGCTCAAAGGAGGAGGGTAGGTTGTGAAATTTAGGTCAAATAGCATACAATGTAAATAGTTGTTATTGTGCAAGACAAGAAATGTGCATGTAAAAATTCATGTGACAGGAAAATAACTCATGGTAAAGCATCACTAACTAAGCTTTTCTGGTATTCAGAAATGTTCATATGACACAGACCAAAAAAAATAAAAAATGCACCACTTTTCTAAAATATCATGTGTATCAGAGTTGTTGTATTTTAGTTTAACAATAATAATGTTGTGTAATAGCCAGATATTCTGTAATAATAAGCATTAATGAGTAATAAGCCCAAGCAAATTAAGTTTATTGATAAGTAAGATGTTATCCCTATTAGTGATTTTCAATGTACAAAATTCCTTATTAAGGATCATCCTCCTCTTCTCAGGTGCCCTCGTCAGCACTCTGGGCCCCCCCCTCCTGCTGAGTGCCTCTAAAGTAAGCCGCTTGCTGGGGGGGCACTTCTGCATGCTCGCCCCAGAGCCACCTCTCTGTGTCCATAAGACACAGAGAGCACGGCTCAGCCCCCCCCCTCCCGCCTCACTGGCTGTGATTGACAGCAGCTGCTGCATCTCAGCCAATCAGGAGGGAGAGACACCCCCCACACACACGGAACATTGTATTCTGACAGTGGAATCAACCATTGTTAGAATACACTGATCAGTTGCAGCAGCCACTGATTGACAGAGGTTTTCCAGTTGCTCCTTCAACAGAAGTCAATCAAACAATTAGCTTCTGTTGAACAGGCACAGGCAAAAACTGGTCTAGATTGGGCCAGTCCCTGCTAAACTATTCCAATTGCAAAAAAGTTTATGGCCAGCTTTAGTGTCTTATTCAAGTTTCTGCCTTGTACATTGTCAATTAATTACAATGTATATGTAGTTATAGACTGCACATTTTACAGTTACTAGGTTAAATTCCCGTGTTTATTCTGGGTTTATTTTTGTTAATTTTTTCTAAATAAAAGCCATGGGTGCTAGTGTTATGTATGGCCACACCCTGCTTATAATGTTATGAAATCAGTTTAGCCTTCTATCTTTGTTCTAACACTGAAATCAGTAGTGGTGGGCATACCTCCCAAGTTTTTAAGATGGGAATGAGGGACACCTATCAGCAAAAGTAAGCAGGCATAGGACACACCCCTGGCCACACACCCCTTAAAGGAGAATTGTACAAAAAAAACAAGATTAGTTAAATCTACAAGTCCTTTTTTTACCACTACTATTCCTTTATATTGGCTTTTGGAATTTACAAATGCAACAATTTAGAACTCAGATGAAAGGTTTAGTGCTGGAAAACATTTTTTGATAGATAAAAAGTGCATCTTATATATATCTATATAGATCAAACCAAAATGAGGGACAAATGAGGAGGAAAGAGGGACAGAGGGATATTGGTGGTGGGAGGTTGTGGTTCTGTATGCACACTGCAGTCTGAGTGTAGAAAGAAGAAATTTCTGCACACCATGACTGATCTTGAGTCCATTTATTGCAATATTCCAAAGTGGCACAGCGTCTTTGTATGAAACGTGTCAACCAGTGTGTAATAGGCTCACACACTGAAAACTTGAGATTTTAGTACTGTCAATTTCCAAAGCCATGACGCAAGCACTAAACATTGAGAATATAAACTAAACGTATTTGGGGAGGTCCAGCATTAATGATAGCTTTGCATGCACAAAACCCCTAACCTGCATATCCAAAGTTTAACAAATACAGTGCCCACAGGAAACCAAATTTCCACAAACCTGGCTCTTATCAGAAAATGCAGCAAAACACTGACTGGTGTACTTACTGCCATACATACCCATTTATAAAGCAGTCTTACCATAGTCATACAGCTCTTTTTAAAAAGTCTGTTTACAAAGCACAGGGGTTTACTTTCCAAATGTGTTCAGCATTTAGTTTTCTTCAGGGCTTTGAAGCAAGTAACATTCCATTCAAGTAAATTAATGGGAAAACAAAGACAGGAGAAGAGCCTGGTCACATGACCTGTCATATTTGATTTTTTACTTTGGTTGTTGTAAATGCTTTCTTAAAACATCATGACTTTGCTGTTTTTTTAATTAAGGAAGAGAAATTGGAAGACAGTCTGCAGAATTTGTCGACACTAATAGGACCAGTTTACAAGAAACTTGCACCAGATGCCTTTAACAATCAGGTATGTAATCATGCCCAACTCAAAAGGGCTGCTTTCACTGTCCAACAACCCTCTGTGCAGTGATTTGCCTGCATAATTTGAATGCTATCATTGAAGAGTTTCTTACTAATGGGATCCAAGTGAACAGCGTAGAGTAAAGACCTATATGATAACGTGTACTTTACTACTAGCCCGTGAGAGCCATCAGCATGTCTTCCATTAACTAATGTCTTAGCAATGTAAAGGACGCATGGGTGGACATCCTTTACAGTGTTGTCTGCGCTTTTGTGCGGCACTGCTAATTCGTTGTAGTCATGGTACGGAGTAAATGCATTATGTGGGGGAACACTTTCTTTATTGCTAGGTGCCAGTAGCGGCCGCTCATGCAGGGTGCAGCGGCGCCTCCCTAATCCATGCTTCCGGTCCCTAATCTACATGCTGGACGCATGGCTTCCAATGTTTATTTTTTATTTTTAGAAGCACATGATTAGAGCCTGAGGCTATAATTCGCTTAATAAAGGGTGGGCTCCGGGAGCAGAGCACTGCGCCCGGAGCCCACCCAGTTGTGTGACATTAGTGAAATAATATTCGCTAATCTTATGGTTATGGTCGGTTGGCTGGCTGGCTGGGGAGGCCGGGGGCCACCCTCCCAAGAAAAGTGAGCACCAGCTGCCACTGCCAGGTGCTGAGATGGACATTTCCACCATGACCATTGCACTACTATATATGGCTACTATATCACATGTTCTCTGTAAAATATTTGCTCATTGCATCAGAGACTTTTTCATATTACAATAAAGAACATATCTGGACAAAGCTTTTTTTTTTTTTTTTACGTTTTGAATAAAGTGGGGAAGGGTTAGAGCCTTTGTCTTGGGTTTTATTGCTGTCTTTATCACTCCTAGGGTGATTCACCCTCTGTATTTTACCTGACAGTCATTGTCACTGGAATGAAAAGTGATAGGAAATCCAAATTTTAAGGCCGCCATACATGAATTGAAATTCGTCCAGTTCAGCAGGGAGTGGTGGAACTTCGATCCATGTATGGGCAGACTGGTTGTACAGAATTTGATCTACTGATCAACTTCTTTACAACCAACCTGTCAGGTTGTTCCTGATAAATCAGAGCCGCCGGCTACAGCCGGCAGCACTAATCAGTGTATTCTAACAGCAGGGAAGTCTCCCTACTGACAGATTACAGTAACTGCGGGGGGATTCCCGTATCTACATTCAGTGAAAGGAAACTTTCCCAACAGGACATAGCAAAAAGAAGAAGATATTGAAAAGAAGTTTTGACAAGAGATACCCTTAACATATATATTTTTTTGTTGATTAAGTAGAAATAAAGTGATATGTCCATCTATAGAGAATTCATCCTACATATACCATTCAGTAGATGTTACATGAAAAATATTGCCCAGGGGTTTGATCATTCCTGACCGAAATATCAGAAATTCCTTGCGTCCCTTTATTTGAACTCTGTGCTATTTTTTTGTAGATACTATTATAAAATTCTCCCTAGAATTTTCCCTGGTGAAACTGATGGACACTCCCATATAGAGAAGATTTGTTAACTAGATATTACATCTGACATCATACATCTATCTTAGGAAACCCAGTATTTAATATATTATACTTAGTGTCGTTTTATAGTTTGATTCCATTTTTTTCTAGTTTGGATTTTTTGTTTTATTGGAAAATGCTTGTATTTACAGAATTTTGCTGAAGATTGTAGAATTATATAAGTCATCTTAATAACTGCACATAACTAGTTCCCTGTTTCATTTGCAGATCGAGCATGAACATAGAGCCCCAGACTGCCGCCTTGGTAAGAAAGAAGGTCGCCCTTTCTCAGGAGTCACTGCCTGTTTGGATTTTTGTGCTCATTCCCACAGAGATTTGCACAATATGCAAAATGGGAGCACACTGGTAAGTCAGACTTTGGCCTGTAAAGTAATATTAGTGTGGATTTAAGTCAGGTTTACACTTGCTGTAGTCATAATACTTCTTGTGTTTTATTGTGAATTATTAAATATTCTGCCTCCTTTCACGTTGCACATCTAGATTTCATTATAAGAGAAAATCAGAGTACAGAAAATATAGTCAAAATTGTCCACAATGGTGTAAGTAGCAAGCTCAATTCTCAGATTCTGCCTGATGGTCTCTACAGGACATTATACCTTGTGTATATAATCCTATACTAGTCATATAGATCCATTTTTAAAGCTGCACTGTATATTCATTAATAAATCATAAAATTTGACTTATATCAGAATTTTACTTGGTATCAGCCTCTTTAATTCCCAGTACAGCAGATTTCAAGTTAGGAAAGTTAGAAGCAGAAAAATGAACCAATCAGCTGTGCTGCAGTGCTCAGTTATGCTGATAGGACTATACAACAGACAGAACTCTAGGAAGACAATTTATGCAAGAGAAAGGATAGAGGGAATCAGCATTACTTCAAGTATTTCACAGTGCATTGCCTCTTCTTGCTGTTCAAACAATTAAAGATGTCTAATGCCCCATACACACGAGTGGAATTTCCGTCAGAAAAATCTTGGATGGTTTTTCCGACGGAATTCCGCTCAAGCTTGGCTTGCATACACACGGTCAAGCAAAAGTTCTCTGAACTTTTGACCGTCAAGACCGCGGTGATGTACAACACTACGACAAGCCGAGAAAATTAAGTTCAATGCTTCCGAGCATGCGTCTAATTTTTGTCCGAGCATGCGTCGGAATTGGTACAGACGAATTTCCAATCGGAACTTTTTCTGACCGAAAAAATGAGAACCTGCTCTCAATCTTTTGCTGGCGGAAATGCCGCCAGCAAAAGTCCGATGGAGCATACACACGGTCGCATTTTCCGACCAAAAGCTCACATCGGTCTTTTGCTGGCGGCATTTCCGATCGTGTGTACGCGGCATAGGGCTCCATTCACACTTGGCATTTCAGAATCGCCAGCAGAATTGCAGCAAAATCACGGCAAAATGCGCAACGCCCTTTGTGTATCATTATTCTTCATGGCACCTCAAAACGCGAGAAGATTGTGAGTGATAAACGTATATAGGGCAGCCCAGTGAAGTGAATAGGCTGCCCAATGAAAAACACGTGGCAACGCCTGTACATTGCTCTTCAAATCGGAAGTAAACCCATCGATTTAACAGTTTAAATAAAAAAGGCATGCCGGGAATGCTAACTGCACATTGGCTGTGCTCTCAACCAAACAGTCAAACCATCCAATGGCTGGTGTCATAACGGATCACATGTGCAGCACTGTGGCAGTTGAAGATTAAACGGAGGCAAAGATGGCAGCTTCCTTGGCTAAAAACGATAGGGGGGTTTACTTCCACTTTAAAAATTGCAAGGAGGAATGCTTGTACACGATATCTAAGTGGGGCCTAAATGTGTTTGTAACTATATGATCAGATATTTTATTTCACAAACACAACACTTCTGTGATTCATTCCTTCCAGGTTTGCACTTTAACCAGAGAAGACAATCGTGAACTTGGTAAAATGCCGGAAGATGAACAGCTTCACGTGTTACCTCTTTACAAAGTTTCTAATGTAGATGAGTTTGGCAGCAAGGAGGCACAGGAAGAGAAGAAAAGAACAGGTGCTATCCAGGTTCTGACGTCTTTCCGCAGGCAAGTGAGGATGTTGGCAGAACCTGTTAAGACATGCCGGCAAAAGAAAATGGAAGCAAAGAAGGCAGCAGCAGAGAAGCTCTCTTCATCCCAAGAAAATAGCTCTGGTAAACAAGAAAAGGAGAAAAACTCACGTTCTAAGAATGCGCATTCTGAAGCTGCTAATCATGAAAAGCAACTAGCAGGTAACTTTATTAAATGGCCTGAATTTGGACTGAATTAAGGTTCATATAGGTGTAGAAGGCTGGGGTTGTCAGATGTTTGGTATGGCCACCTTTAGAAATAAATAATCTGTGCCTGTACTCTGGTAACTACCCATTTCTACATGCATACAGGGACTTTTGGGTGTGCCTGGGCACAGTAATGCACTTGTTTTTTTATGATTTACAACCCTCTGCATCTTTGTGAATGAGCCCCTTTTTTGCACAGATTGTATTGTTGCCTAATTTTTACTTTTTTGAAAGTTAGAGTGTATGTGTTGGCAAAATAAAACAAACATATTCAGCACATTGCTGTAATAAATGCACATTTACTGCCTCTGCTGCACTGAAATCCCAAGAAGTGTTTTCAGCCCTGTCTGAGTTCTCCCCTGCTGGACTGCAGAGCACCTCCCCCTTATGTGATAGAGATAAGGAGACAGGGAGGTTATCTTTAGCACAGCAGTGGAGAACTCATTTAGAGCTAAAAAACATAAAACTCGCAAACATTAAATATTTTATGAAAGCAGACACCCTAGAGAATAAAATAGTGTTAGGTCCAACTTTTTATGTCACACTAGGTCTAGAAAACAACACATTTCAGTAAAAAACACATTAAAAGTAAATTTTAGGGGGCACAAAAACGTAATAAATAAAATATAAAAAATATAAAAGCCGAAGTTGCACCGAGTAAGTAGATACCCAACATGTCAAACCTTAAATTTGAGTGCGCCTGTAAAATGGCGACAAACTTCAGTACTCTATATTTTGCATAGACGACACATTAAAAGCCCCCTATAGGTCATCAATTTAGTCTTATAAAGGAGGTCTGGTGCTAGAATTATTGCTCTCATTCCGGCTTGCATGGCAATATGTAACATGTGTATCGCAATCAGCGTTTTTTAGAGTAGGGACCCTACCGCACGCGTTTACATTTGTACATGTGTATGAGATGGTATGTGGAGGTGGGGGGCCTCAATACATTTTTTTTGGAGGTGGGGATTTTATGTGCTTGGGTGTAACTTCAATTTTTTACAATTAAAAAAAAAATTATTTTTTTTACTTTAACTTTTTTTCCCCCATCACATAGGAGACAAAAGGTCCCCTATGTGATTATTTCTTTGGTGACAGGCTCTCTTTAATGAGACATCCAGGGTCTAAAAGACCCTGGATGTCTCCCCTGTGCTCCACTGAATCTAATGCAATGCACTTCGCACTGCATTACATTCTTTCCCAACCTTGATGGCCGGCGAAACTGTCACTTGGGACCCGGAAGTGACATCACACATCACTTCTGGGTCAGAGAAAAAAGGAATCCACTCTCCTCCCTCCCCTCTTCCAGTTGGTACCTTCTATGCCAATCCCCAGCCTGCAGATGGGCAAGTGAAGCCCAGGATACGTAGTGGGGGGGGGGGGCTTCGGCAGTAGTGTGAAACATTCAGGTGGGAGTCCAGACGTCAGGTCACCATGGTGACAAGAAATCTTGTCCTGGGGTTTGCCCTGCCTTAGGAATTGTTTGAACTGTGTGAATGGCTCCAAAAATTGTTTTATCTTCTTTGTCATTGCAATAATGGCAAGATTTTTTTTTAACAGACAACACAACTGATCTGATCTGCAGCTATAAAAATGTTTGATTGAGGTTAATCATAAGTAAAAGTAGATCCACTATCTACTGGGTGCAAGGGTGTATTTGCTTTTTTCACCAGTGACCATGTTTGTTTACTCAATACAATATGTGCATGAGCTCAATAGTCAACAGGCTTCCAATAGAAATGAATGGGTATTCTACTGCACATGCACTGACTGGCCAGGACATTTTCTGTGAGGTGACCATGTAGCACCCAAATGCCCCACAGCAAATATCTGCTTTTTATCATGGGCAGGAAGGGGGTCCCGCTATATTTTTAAAGAATATCTGCATTAGAAGTACAGTTATTCCTTAAAGAGGTGGTCCACCCGCACCAAAAATATTAAAGGCTGCAGCTACAAATACTGCAGCTGCTGACTTTTAATAAATGGACACTTGCCTGTTCCAGGTCCCAGCGATGTCGTCTCTCGGCTGCCCCGCCGCCATCCTCTGTCAGGGAATCAGGAAGTGAAGATGCAACGGCTTCACTGCCAGGTTCCCTACTGCGCATGTGCGAGTCGCGCTGCGCATCTCTATTGGTCCCCGTTGTGTCCTGGGAACTTTGTTTCCCAAGACACAACGGGGCATCTTCGGATATGGGCGGGACAGCTCCGGCTATCTCATCCCGGAAGTGGGTGCAGATACCTGTATTATACAGGTATCTGCACCCCCTCCCCCCTGAAAGGTGCCAATTGTGGCACCGGAGGGGGGGGAGGAATCCAATAAGCGGAAGTTCCACTTTAGGGTGGAACTCCGCTTTAAGACTATCCTCATTTGTAACAATGTCCAAAAGAGATATCAGATCCCTATCATATGTTAGGAGCTATTCATGCAAGTCTGTGTCAATCCAGATATTTTAATGCCTAAGAATTTTTGCATACACATGAAATATGTATATTTTATGCTTTAGGAATTCAACACTAAAACACAAATGATTGTAAGTGTCTATTTCTTTTAGTTGGTTGTACAGTGCAGACAAGGTAAGTGCATATAGTTATAGCTCTAAACCTGAGCACAATGGGAATTTCCATAACTCACAACAAGGTAATATGCAATAGTGGTGCTGGGCTGTTGGTTAAACACATTAAAGCATGACTATTCACTGGGTTTTGCAAAGTTGTCAACTTTGGGAACTGAAATTTTTTTTTCCTGTTTTATTAGTACATCCTATTTTGTGTTTTATTAGCTAAAAAGTTATTTATATTTAATTACAGAACTTATGCGACTTTCAGGACAAGCTGCACAGCCAGTCTCCATTCCCACCTCAAGTCGTCCAAATCCCATGAATCCATTTCCTCCAACAGATCCAAATAACCCTTATGCAAGAATTGCTACCATGTCAAACACTTATCAAAATGCTTCTTCCACCTATGCTGGCTCTAACCACTCAGATTACTTTCATGCTCCACCAAACTCTGCAGTCTCTTGTGCCTCCACCCCAGTAAACCCTTACCCAGGATCCTTAAATCAAAGTAGCCCTTGTCCCCAATATCCATGTAATGGTAATATTCCTTTGGAAAACTGCCCACCTTATCTCAATCATTATCCTTCACATCCACAGCATATGTTTTACAAGTTTAAGAATCAAGAACCAGCAGCTAATCCAGTTCAGTCCTTATACCAGCAGAAGTTTGCTAATGGTAAGGCCGCCTACGGTCAAAATTATATGAATTATGGAAGCCAAAGCATGCAAGCTGAGGATTTCAATAGCTGCAATTCTAAACCAAACTCTCACCCTATGGGATCATTTAACCCTTACTCTGTGCATCAATCGGATAATCACATAATGGGTGCTGTCTCAAAATCAAAACATAATCTTGGCTCCCCGGACTACCCCCCTCTAAACAGGAATGGTGATTACCCTCCACACTCCTTCCTGGGTCATGAAAGCAATGCATCCACAGAAAGCAGGGCTGGCCCTCTGCATCTCCATAGTAAGAACAATGACATGAATTTACATGCAATGAATGGAATGCCTGAAGTGTATCCTGGTCTTAATCATGACAGGACTAAACTTGGAGGATTTGGTAGACCAAATGGTGCTAATGTTCAGGAAAAGCTACCACAGACCTCAACTCCTGTGAAAGAAGAGCCAGAAGAAGTATGGTCAGACAGCGAGCAGAGCTTTCTTGATCCTGACGTAGGAGGAGTGGCAGTAGCCCCAACTCATGGGTCAATTCTCATTGAATGTGCAAAGCGTGAACTTCACGCTACAACTCCATTAAAAAATCCCAATAGGAATCATCCTACTAGGATTTCATTAGTATTTTATCAGCATAAAAGTATGAATGAGCCAAAGCATGGCTTGGCATTGTGGGAAGCAAAGATGGCGGGTAAAGCCAGGGAAAAAGAAGAGGACTGTGAAAAATATGGTCCAGACTATGTTGCCCCAAAATCCTACAATAAAAAAGTGAAACGTGAACCCGTTGAACCAACCCATGAACCTGCTGAACCATCCTATTTACGATTCATCAAATCGCTCACACAGAGGACAGTGGCAATGACCACAGACTCACAAGTCACCACATCTACATACGCCTTAACACAGGTTACAGGTCCTTACAACAGATATATCTAATCTGTTTCTTTACCTCATGAACATTAGATTGGTGCATCATTTTCCCATAGGCTAGTTGTGGTTGTTTGGAATGTGGCAGAGAAGTTACAGTATTCAAGTAATCAGTTATGTTACCCTTGGGGCAAGAATACCAGCAAAAACAAGACATGGTATCCTCACCATCACTCTCTTCTTTGACTCATATTTGGTCACAGAACATGTCAAAGAGGAGGGAATTATCATCCTATGCAATGGCGTTCCATTCAAATACAAGTTTTATTGGATGAAGCATAATAGTATTTTGTATTGTTCTCCTTATCACATCATATATCTGTGACCACTTTTGTAAAACAGATATGTTTAGTTAGGAGCCAGAGATATACTTGCTTAGTGTTACAACATCAGGAATCTTACAAAGACCTTGTGGTGCTGACTTCCAAGTTCCTAATGTGCTAAATGATACTGGAATTGCAACTTTTTAACCTAGGCTATATAATCGTAATAATGACCTCCAATATTCTGAAGTAGTATAGATTCACAGATCACTATATATTTAATTGAAACACTGAAACTAATGGGACATTCAGAAAATGGTGCTATCATGTGTGTCTATTAATAATGCCTTCACAACACGTACAGTTCAGTGATTATACATGAAATATTAAGTGATTCATTTTTAATTTTCAACAAAAGTACACTTTTAAATGCCATTTTAAAGTAGTTGTTTTTATATTTGTCCTTTTAAATAGTAATTTACAGTTTAAATAGTAATGAGCCTAATATGTAAACCACCTTTTTGCATTGCATATTGATTTATATATACTTTTTTTTTGTTTGCACTATTGGTAAATGAGCAGGTATGTAAAATAAAGTATACTTTTTGTTGACCTGGGCCAAGCAACGATAGAAAACATGTCCCATAAATTAAATAGCTGAAATATTAGCAGCCATGAATTGTTTTTGGACCTGCATTTATCTGCATATTTATAGCCTTTATTGCTAATACCTATAAAACAAATGTTAGGAGTTGAAATATGGTCCCTAATATTTATTTTTCCTCTGACAAAATGAAGAACAAATAGTTCTGATGAAATATTATATAGGCAGTTCTTTATGTGTTAACCTTAATAGGATAACATTTAGGGCACATTCACACCTATATATTTTTGCAGTTGCACTTCAGTGCTCTAAGGCAATGCACTGTAGCACAATGCACTACGATGCATTCTTGTGTGCTTCGTTGCTGAAAATAGTGCATGTCCATTTTTGTCCTTTCTGGAGCATTGACAACCCCTCTGAATGAATAAGCCTTCACACAACACACCAGAATGGAAAGGTGTAAATGGGCCCTAACTTTGCCACTAGAAACATTATTTTATTTTTATACCCAGACAAGGCAGACAATTACCAGGGCAAGTGAAGAACATTAGCAAATAGATTTTGACTCCACTTGAGGGACAAGTGTTGGCCATGTTAAGAGAGAAATTATGATCCATAAAAATCTCTAGGGGAACTGATATTATATGTACAGTAGGCATTGAGAGCCATTCATTTTGTTATGTAAATGCTTCCTCAACATATGCAAATTTTACACAATAAGGCCCCAAGTTACGAACACCTTTGTTAACAGTTAAATGACACATACACATTAATTTATTTCAAATGATAACTACTGTCATAAAGGGACCTATTTAGAACAGGGGCAGAAAATGAAATTGATATATTTACATTTTTTATATACAACCTTGTGCATATCATTGTTTGGCTCTAGCTATGCAACAAAGCAACTTTATTAATTATACCTCAAGTAAATGAGGAGGATTTTAAACAAAATAATAATACTTAGTATTATTATTTATAGTATCCATTATTTATTGTTATATGAAATACTTATCAGCACTGATAGATAGTTCTACCTCAGTCTGCTTGGCTTTCACCATCTATCACATCCATTGGTAACGGATACATTCAGTAAAATAAAATTGGACTCATTTTAAAGACAAGAAAAAAAATGAGTTTGTTGCTCATAGAAAAAAAAGCAAACACCATTGTTGTGCCTTCCCTTTTATGATTGAGTACATTGGCAACACAATACAGAATAGTACTTCATAGAGGGCTTGGCAGCACAGTGGAAGCTTGGGTCAAGAAAGAGCTGCATAAAGGTATTTTCCATAACAATAAATAGCATCATTACTGTTGATTTGCAAAATGAAATATTGTATGAATTATTGCATTGGTGTACATCAACTAATCATTTTTGTTGCTTCCATGCGGACTTAAATCTATTGAATTATATATATAGATTTCCTAATCATGTACTGTCCTAAATATCCAGTCCACAATCTGCAGAGACATAAAGGTAGTGTCCTCTTTCAGAAGAATCCTTTTATTGTAATTATTGAAGCTGTTACACCCGTATGAATGTTCATGAGTTCTAAATATCCAACTGTTCCAATGGGACTAATCAGCTGCCATATTTGAAAAGCTTTTCCTTTGAGTTTTTTATTTTAATATACATAATCCATTTTCTGCCTGTAATGGATGGTGGACTTACTGGACAGGTGAATAATCCTGGTGGATTAAATGTGGATGTTTAGAAATGAAAAAAGTATGCACAGATATAAAGAATACCTTCAATATTTTTACTGTTAGCTGAAATGCATATTTTTTGGCCTTCTTGGGAGAATATTTGTTCTTATATATTAATGCTGCAATTGCAGGGTATAGTAATTTGTATCCTTATAGCTAGAGTGATGGAAATTTTTATTGCCTGCCAAAGTTTTTTTTTCAATATTTCATTTATGAGTTTTTTTTTATTTTGACGCAGTTTACATATAAGCAGAATAAGCTTTTACATACAGTACCAGCTCAGCTGCATATCTAGGACTGGATATATATAGAAGACAAGTGGTTATAACTGGGAGGAAAACATAATCAAAAGATAACTTTACAAGATTTAGTAGTGACTGGAGTTGTATTAGCTAGACAAAATGGCGGACCCTTTTCTTATCGTCCTTTTCGCACCTGGAAAGGTCTTGAAGCTCTGCACAGTCTCCGTTTTCTTACAGATATCTCTAAGAAACCAATCTGACTACCACAGGTTGATAAGAGGAATCTAGCCATTTTATTTAGCATAAAGCCACCCAGTTATACAGATTTAGATGTGGTAAAGATGTTTGTTAAAGTGCTACCATTACTTGCTAAAAGTGGAGGCAGCTGTTTTATATGCTGATCAATTATTTTCAGGAAAACTGCTAATTTATGAATAAAAATTAGGAAGATTGTGAACAATGTAACCAGTTCCCCCCTTTGGTGCTTACAGAATTCACCTGGTGCATATCTGTTCAGACAAAATAATAGTTGTCCTCCTTGTGTGCAGTTACTTTTCACCATACTGTTCAATTGAGACTAGAGGCTTAGTGTCCTGCTAAACAAACCTAGAATGAAGCCCAATAAACACCAGATGCAGCAGTCATGCTTGCTCGTGTGAAACTGCACTTACTGTATCCCAGTCGAAGTCTGAGTTTAAAAGAAGTCTGCCATGAGAGAAATATGAAGGCTGTCATTACTGATTTCGGCTTCTGAAGATGCTAGAAGCCTTGCTGTCATGATGACCATCTGACTTGAGTCAATGTCCTAGAACAAGTTTTCTCCAGCTTTCCTAATCTTTTTTGAAGGTTAGTAATTGCAGCTCCATGTTTTTTCTCATGAAAGACTTTAAATTACTTAATATTACTTAAAAAAGTGTAGTTAAAACTCCCTACAATAGAAAATTCTTCATACTTACCTCTCAGGGAGGAAACAGGTATGTTCTTTGCACTGTTGAAGTTCTACAGCCTCTGGCAAAATATTCACATCCAACAGACATCCAGGTGGGTTGGATGCTTGATCCCCCCACTTTGCACTTTGGTTTCTCCCCCCAGCCCTTTCCTCACTACTGTATCCTGTAGTGATGTAGACGCCATTGGGAAAAATTAGATCAAGTGGCAGGGGCTGCAGGCATCCAACACTCTTAAAAAAGTCAGATGCTGAGAATTCTTCTAGAGTCTGTAGTCTTTCCACTTGCCAAAGAACTAAGATAGAAGAGTCTTATTTTGCAAGGAGCTTTTATCAGAATTTTTTTTCTTTCAGGCAACAGAATCACATTAGGTAAAGATCGGAACTCTTTGAGGTCTATATGACTGCAGTTGTCAGTACACTTCGGCTGCCTTGCATTCAGTGAACTCATCCAATAAAATGCATGTGGCACATGGAATGCATTTAGCTACCTAACAGATGGTTATTTAATGCTATGTAAACTGAAAACATCTAGTTTCTATTGTGCTAGCAATATCTTTACTTCAAATTAATCTTAATCAACTACATCTGTTAATATGCCCTCTTATATGTATGCTAGCAACCATATTTACCAGAAAACTTTTTAAGATGTGGGCAACTTTTGTGTAGTTTGACGGATAAAAGGTACGTTATACTCTCTGTTGACAATAGTATGATAAGTAAAATGGAAAATGGCCCCTAACATAAAGGTCTTTTTAATACTTGTTTTATTTACTGACCCTTTTTCTGTATCTTCAATTTCTTTCTGGAAAGAAATATTTTGGTGCTTATCTCAATGATTCAAAAAGGCTGTGAAACAGCATTGACCCAAGTTCTTGAACAAGTGCGGTTAGAGATACTCTTTAAGTAATTGTTACACGCCAGTCCTTTACCATTGCACTGAACTGGCATGACCATTGATGGTGAATACAAACAATTGCCTTGTCGGGCTGCAAACCTTTCTTTATTACATGGGAAGGCATCATAGGCAGCGTGCTCATTCTTTACTCCAGACTGTGCTACACTTGTTGTGTAGCTGCAAAATTAGGCAGCTGTCGTGTTATAGTTATTTTAGATTCATGAATTTGTAGAAGAAAATGAAAAGAAACTATCAGTCAAGACCTGTATAGTGAAACAAATAAAAATATCTATTTTTTTAGTTTTTTCCTTCTTTTAGTAATGTATATAAATATATATATCTTTTTTTTTTTTTTTTCTTTTACGCAAATATTCATGAAACAAGTCTTGGTAATAGTTTGGGCTATTTATGACGGTGCTACTCAACCTACTACCAGTTAATACAATGTGAGATAAAGATACAGGATAGGTCTGAATTAGGGTCCTATATGTCATTTACCTCAGCACTAGTTTGGCAGTAGGACATTGAGCATGGAGTGGAAGAGTATTACATGGCATACCATCAGTGTATCCCAACCTCCTATGAGAGATAAACTAATCAAAACAACAAAAATTAAATGACAGCTCTTCTTAATATTACTTGATATCTTAACAAGTATAACTTGAACTTCAGTCTTTTCTTCTAAAAATTCAGGGATATTTCAGCTTGCATTATTTTCATGCCAATTGGTCATGTTTCTGTAAGGCTCTCATAGGCTGTATTGTGTTTCTTTCTTCTCCTGTTTTTCCAGAGGGTAAGGCTTTTTTTTTTTTCTATCCCAGTTTTCATTTTACTCCTTTATGTAGTAACACATTGTAACTGAAACTAATTGTTTAAATGTGCTGGCTATTTGTTTTCTTCAAACTGTAAAATATGTAAAGCTTAAAATGTTTTAAGTGAAAGTTGAATGCACTGAGCTAAATTAAAGGGACAAATTGTAAGGCAGGGGTTTGGCAAGTGACAGTCTTAGGGGCTTATGCACCAAAACGCATCACTGGTTAATGCCATCGTTAACTGCTGTTGCCGTGGTTTTAGCAAAGTGTGCCACATTGTAGCACTTGGTAACTTATTTATATAAATAAAAGATATGTGGTGAGCTCCTGCATTCTCAATAATCTAGAGCAGAAGCAGGTAATCTGTGGCACCGACGTGACTCTTAAGTGCATTTCCTACAGCGTTCAGGGTCATATGCTAACTGGCATGGGACGTGAACATATTCTACTAAGAGGCAGTAGTTTTTTTCTCTGGAAGATTTAATGTCAGTGCTCACTGTCACTGGCTCTGGGCTAAACATACCCATGGACAATTCAGATAAGGTCCAAAATGCATTTATTGCAACCAAAGCATAAGTAAGTATTAAAACCTGTGTCAACCAGATTGATCTCACGCTAACCTGGAATATGTTTTTACGCACTGTACATGGGAAATCTAAATTCAGCGCTCAAATGGACCAGGGTGCAGGCCCTATGAATACATGCCTTCATTATCATAGCTGCACTATTCTGTGCTCTTACCCCTAGGGTATAGTATATAAGTGTTCACCACAAAGACCAATTCCACTTTGTTCAACACGATGTGTTAAGTAACACTTTGGAGACTGCTTGACGCATCTTAGACACGTCTTAAATTTTTAAGTGCAAAAAAAGTGCCACCAACAGTCACCAAATTGTCAGTTAGTACTAATATACTACCAGAGCAAATATCTCTATGGTGGAGACTGCATAACAGCAGCATTTAAACTGGAGCAGGGGCAGAGAGAACAGTCGTTAGCAGAACTCCCAATGGTTCAGCTACATGGGAGATTTGTATTCACTTATTAGCATGTGATTATCTTTATTGGCAGTGGCCACATTTTTAACGAGTTAAAATCATTGTGTTCCAAATGTAATTTAAAGGTTAGTATTATGCTACTAAGCCGATAAAATATCCTGTTTAGCCAATGTCAAATGATTGATGAGCTTCATTTACCATTATTGAGTAGTTAACATGAAAACTACAGTTGAGTCACAGGTTGTCTGACCCTCATCTAGATGATTAATTTAGAATTAAGACTGGAGGTGCATCTTGCTAGAATGTACTTCAGTGCACAGCATCCTTTAGTGTTGATTCTCATTTCCATTTTTTTCAACTTTTCAGATTTAATTCAGTAGGTACATGTATCACTGGGCTTCCTCCACCATTATTCACAATGTCCAAATCCCTTTTCACAAATTGTCATACTGTGCAATATATCTTCAATTTGGTTTATGTCTAGTTCCCGTTTCAGTTACCTGGGAACGTTTCTTATTTTTTTTTTCTACCAGTCACATACTGTATATATGTATATGAACTTTTTTATGATCATTGTGCCTGTGCACATTATTATACTTTTTTCTTTTTTTTTTGTAATATTGTGTTTTGTTTAATACAAGTAAGTTTTTGTTATGTAAAATGATGGTATTTCAAAAAGAGGCAAGAGACTTTTAACCCACATGATTTAGCTACAAAGAGGGTGTTTTGCCTCATGAAGAGACAAACATAATGCTTATGTTGATATCATTCATGTGACTTTTTATTACTGTTATTTTATTTAAAAACTAAAAAAAAAAAAAAACAACACCGCGCACCACCATTTGCCAAACTGCTTGCAAAAGAGAAAATTGGCAAAAAGCAAGGTTGGCTTAAGAGATCAGCAAATAGTGTAAAGTCTGTAATTTGGTGTACAGATGTAAACATGGTAGAAAGCAGCCTTGAACTGCTAGAATAGGATTTGTGAGGCTGACTATAGCCATACTTGAAAATGCTTTGAGTGTTGTCAACTTTACTTGAATGAACCTTTTCATCTTGATAGGTGCACAGTAGTGTGGTCACTTCTAAAAGCTAATAGTTAATGTTTATAGGACATCATGCGGTTTGACACTAAAGTAATGAAATTATGTGTGCATTTTTTCTGCGTACTTTTAGAGGCTTTTTTTCTACCCTTTTCTTTTTTTTTTTTTTTTCATAAAATGTTGGTATGTGTATAAAATCAAAGGATGGCTATAAATACTGTAAGTATTGTAATGTAATGTAATGAACGCAGGCTATTTGAAAACTGTTTATTATATCATTCCTGATAATGCTGAGATGTGGGTGTTTTTAATAAAATTTATATTTATTTAATGCATCTGTTTTAATAAGACTGGTATTCTTTTCACTTGCATGTTTATGCCGCTTACCTAATCAAAGTACTTTTACCCATGTGCATTTTTGAGTTCTGGCTTTGAAGTAATTTGATACTTCGAGAAATAGGTAAGATGCCATGGCTGACTTCCTTCAAAACAATGAAAGTTTCTTGGCTGTCCATGGCATCAGGACAGGCTAATTTTGTAATATTCCTCCAAGGTAGGCCAATGAATGGATGTACTACCTACTTACACACATCTATTTGCTAACATGGTAAGACAAAGTCCTATAATATTTGTGGGTTCTTCATAAAATAGTATTTCGGCAGATGATCATGTAACCAAATGCCTAAGCATTGGTCTATTAATCTTTGCTGCAGAGTAAAGTAGTAGTTCTTCCTGTACCTCAATGCCCTTAGGTTAGAGTATATAATGCACTCACTTAGTATGTGGAATTCGAGTAGGGGTGGGTACCATCATCCTAATTGAGTTAATAGAGAAAGGGACAGGTTAACATGAGCTACTCCAAGCAAAAATGCCCTGTAACGCCTGTGATGATGAAGGGACTATCTCGGTACCCAGTAATTTGAGACAAGTTATATTATATTAAAAAAATGGATACATTTATTAAAGAAAATACATAAAATACAGTCACAACAAGACATAATGAGAATTGTTGTATGTAATGACATTGGGTTAACAATTATGTACTCTAGAACCCATCTGGTGGATGGGAACAAATTGATGCAGGTAGAGACGATTCCTCAACATGTTTTGCGACGTGTGCCGCTTCTTCAGGAGGTGTCAACCAGAGCATCAATGGAAACCCAAAGAGGGCATCAAACGTCATTTGAGACACCCTGGATGGACAAGAGAGGCAGTTAACATAAGACCGACCTATTGGTATCATTAGTTGAATCTAACACCCGGGAATGACAGTACACTGGATTAGCTCACAGAGCTGGGTTTATCAAGCCCAGGCAAGAAGGAACAGGATAGCACTAGTACAGTTGGCTCTTATATTGAACAGTGGCCGATTTAATCTTAGGTTGTGCTTATCAAGGAAAACATTCCCGGGTGTGAGGCCTTAGGCTTAGATCACATGACCAGTGAATAGACATGTGGTCATGTAAATAAACACCAATGCAAGCCTAGTATTTTCTGAAATGCAGAAACTAAGTATTGTAGCTCTTTTCAAATGGTTTTGGAATATAAGGTGGTTTGAAGGATGGTTGGGATGATGAGAGATTACATTTTTATGTAGTTTTTTTTTATTCTTGTTTTTTTAGCATATTTTTTTATTGGATTATATGGAGTACACCAATAAAAGTAACACAGACATGTAAAAAGTGGTGTATGAGCTTGTAAGTGATTATTGCATAAAGTCAAAACACAACAGCATAGGCATGTTCTAACAGAGGAGAAAACCTTCCACCATGGATGGCACTAACAGACAAGTTGGAAAATAACTTAATATGTAATATCAAGTTGTTTTAATGCTCGCACACATTCAACCTCTAGGGAAGTGCCAACATTACCCAATCCTCCCCAGATAGTAGCAGATAATGCATGAATCAGTGGCTCTGCTTGCAAAGATCAAAACACCTTAGCCCTCTAATGAACAGATAAACCAAATAAGATCTACCGCTGGCTGGCTATACACTAGTAGATTTTCCAACAAACGTTCGTATGAACATTTATCCGAAAATTCTCAGTATATACGATGGCTTGACAAATGTTTAAAAGAGCTTCAAAATTGTGTCTACTTTTAAAAGATAAGTTCACCTTTGGAACATGTTACATGTTCCACCCATGTTTAGGGTGTAACATGTTCCAGCATGTGCAGCCTGCAAAAAGAAAATGCAAATGTATTATTCTTTTCTAAAGGTGAACTTAACCTTTAACATCTGATTTTTGAACGAACAGACGTTGCCAAACAAAAACACTGTTGGAAATTAATTCGAGAAAATTTTCACATTCTGCTCCTTCAAATTTTCTGGTCACTGCAAAAAAAAAAAATGAATGTCGATTTGACTCCACTATTGATTAGAAAATTGATTCTTAAAATGAAAATTTTCAAATGAAATTCTACTAGTGTATAACCAGCTTAACACAATAGAATTTGAAAAAGGATTTGTGTGTTAAGCAGGCCATACATTATGCAATGTTCTTTCCTTCCACCTCTGCCAATGAGAGAGGGTGTCACAGGGGTAACGAATGTAAGTAAATATCTCCAGGGGCAATAGACAGCAACAAAACATTTATTTTTTATTTTTTGAGTGGTCATGACTAGGGTTGAGCGAACCCGAACTGTAAAGTTCGGGTCCGTACCGGACTTTTGGGTGTCCGGGCCCCGAAACCGAACTATTGGCTGTATGTTCGGGTTCGGGTCCGGTGTTCGGCGATGTATTGGCGCCTTTTACAAGCTGCAGGGCAGCCAATCGACGCTAGTTTCACTAGTGTGCCCTTAGAAGCCATCACAGCCATGCCTACTAATGGCATGGCTGTGATTGGGCAGTGCAGCATGTGACCCAGCCTCTATATATAGTCCAGACACACAGCACACAGCGTCATTCTGCTATAGACAGGTTCCTGTGCTGCTGAGAGGATTTTAGGAGTTAGTGTGATAAAGTCAGTCAGTCAGTCAGTCCACATTCCTTAAATTTTCTTCAAATTAGTTAGATCAGTGAGCGATCTACATAGCTAGAGTAGAGTAGAGAGTTTCTTTAGTAAGGAAGAGAAAGAGGCAGAGAGAATTATTCAAGAGATTCCTAAATCAATTGTACCCTGGCTGGGGTGCAGTGCACAGTATTTTAACAGTGCCATGAGGCCAGTGCCAGACAAAATATAAGTTTTACCTGCAAGCTCAGTACACCATCACTGCACTGCATATTTTAGTAAGAGATACACCATACTCTGTGTGTATTCTGATATTGGAAAAACATTGCAAAAAAATGTAATTTTGCAGTGTTTTTTTTCCCAATAGCATTTTCTGCGTGTTCATACACGCTTTAGACACTGTCTGTGTATTCTGATATTGGAAAAACATTGCAAAAAAATTAAATTTTGCTGTGTTTTTTTTTCCCAATAGCATTTTCTGCGTGTTCATACACGCTTTAGACACTGTCCGTGTATTCTGATATTGGAAAAACATTGCAAAAAAATTTAATTTTGCAGTGTTTTTTTTCCCAATAGCATTTTCTGCGTGTTCATAAACGCTTTAGACACTATCCGTGTATTCTGATATTGGAAAAACATTGCAAAGAAATTTAATTTTGCTGTTTTTTTTTTCCCAATAGCATTTTCTGCGTGTTCATAAACGCTTTAGACACTATCCGTGTATTCTGATATTGGAAAAACATTGCAAAAAACTTTAATTTTGCTGTGTTATTTTTTTCCCAATAGCATTTTCTGCGTGTTCATAAACGCTTTAGACACTATCCGTGTATTCTGATATTGGAAAAACATTGCAAAAAAATTTAATTTTGCTGTTTTTTTTCCCAATAGCATTTTCTGCGTGTTCATAAACGCTTTAGACACTATCCGTGTATTCTGATATTGGAAAAACATTGCAAAAAAAATAAATTTTGCAGTGTTTTTTTTCCCAATAGCATTTTCTGCGTGTTCATACATGCTTTAGACACTGTCCGTGTATTCTGATATTGGAAAAACATTGCAAAAAAAAATAATTTTGCAGTGTTTTTTTTTTTCCCAATAGCATTTTCTGCGTGTTCATAAACGCTTTAGACACTGTACGTGTATTCTGCTATTGACAAAAACACCCATTTAGGGCGAGATCATAAATTTTGAAAATATGAGGAGATCATCAAAAAGGGGACGTGGGCCGGGTCGTGGTGCTGCTGGTGGCGCTCCTGTTGCAGGGAGAGGACATGGTCGATCTGTGCCAGCTACACGCACTAGTGAAACACCTTCCTCAGGTGCGAGTAGGCGACAGAGCCTGCAGCAGTATTTCGGCACGCCTAATGAGGCTGTACGAATGTTGAGGCCAGGTCAAGTACAGGCGATAGTAGATTGGGTTGCTGACAGTGCCTCTGGTTCCTTCACATTGTCTCCCACCCAGTCTCCTGATGAAAGTTCAGAGTTGGCACCTGCAGCCGATGTACATCAGTCTTTCGCCTCATCCCCTCGCAAATCAGCCAATCAGTCTGAGTCCCAAATCATGCAGCAGTCTCTTCTGCTTTTTGATGACTCTGTTAGCAGGGTTTCCCAGGGCCATCCACCTAGCCCTGCCCCAGAAGTGGAAGAGATTGTGTGCACCGATGCCCAACCACTTATGTTTCATGATGAGTACATGGGAGGACCATCGCAGCACGTCTCGGATGATGACGAAACACAGGTGCCAACTGCTGCTGCTTTCGCCATTGTGCAGACCGACAAGGAGGGCAGGGGTGAAGACTGGGTGGAAGATGATGTGGAGGACGATGAGGTCCTTGACCCCACATGGAATCAACGTCATGCAGGTGACCAGTGTAGTTCGGTGGAAGAGGCAGTGGTCGCACAGAGCCACCAGCACAGCAGAAGAGGGAGCAGGGTGCAAAAGCGGAGCGTCCATCCCCTAGACAGTATGTCTGCTACTGCCCAACGCAGCAAGGGACCGAGCACACCAAAGCCAGGTCCAAGGAGTTCCCTAGCGTGGCAGTTCTTCAGACAATGTGCTGATGACAAGACACGAGTGGTTTGCACGCTGTGCAATCAGAGCTTGAAGCGAGGCATAAACGTTCTCAACCTGAGCACAACCTGCATGACCAGGCATCTAAGTGCAAAGCATGAGATGCAGTGGAGTAGACACCTCAAAAACCAAGAAAGGTCTCTGGCTCCTCCTGCTTCCTCTTCTGCTGCAGTCTCGGCCTCTTCATCCACCTCTGTAATGACAGTGACACCTGCCAACCCGCAAACAGAGGATCTGCCAGCAACACTACCACCTGGGTCACCAACCATCTCCACAATGTCCCATGGAAGCGTTCAGCTCTCTATTTCCCAAACACTGCAGCGAAAGAGGAAGTACCCCCCTAGCCACCCGCGATCCCTGGCCCTGGATGCCAGCATTTCAAAATTCCTCGCCTTTGAAATGCTGTTATTCCGTCTGGTGGAGACGCAGAGTTTTAAAAGGCTGATGTCATTGGCTGTCCCACAGTACGTCGTGCCCAGCCGCCACTACTTTTCCAGACGAGCTATTCCTTCCCTGCACAACCAAGTGGGGGACAAAATCAGGTGTGCACTGCGCAACGTCATCGGTGCAAGGTCCACCTAACTACGGATGCGTGGACTAGTAAGCATGGTCAGGGACGTTATATCTCCCTAACAGCACACTGGGTAAATGTAGTGGCGGCTGGGCCTGAGGCGGATAGCAGTTTGGCGCATGTCCTTCCACCACGAGGATTGCAGGGCACTTCAGTTTGCCTCCTGTTGCTAACTCCTTCTACTCCGCCTCCTCATCCTCTACCGCCTCCTCATCCGGTCAGCGTAACACCTTCACCACCAACTTCAGCACAGCCAGGGCTAAACGACAGCAGTCAGTTTTAAAACTTTCCTGTTTGGGGGAAAAAACCCACACCGCGCAGGAGTTGTGGAGGGACATAGAACAACAGACCGATGAGTGGTTGGTGGCAGTGAGCCTCAAGCCCGGCCTGGTGGTGTGCGATAATTGGCGAAATGTCGTAGCAGCTCTGGGCCTAGGCGGTTTGACGCACATCCCTTGCCTGGCGCATGTGCTGAATTTGGTGGTCCAGAGGTTCCTTAAGAATTACCCCGATATGCCAGAGCTGCTGCAGAAAGTGCAGGCCGTCTGTGCGCACTTTCGGCATTCTCACCCTGCTGCTGCTCGCCTGTCAGCGCTGCAGCGTAACTTCGGCCTTCCCGCTCACCGTCTCATATGTGACGTGCCCACAAGGTGGAACTCCACCTTGCACATGCTTGCCAGACTGTGCGAGCAGCAGCAGGCGATAGTGGAGTCTCAGCTGCAGCATGCACGCGTGAGTTGCTCTCCGGAACCACTCACCGCCAATAACTGGGCCTCCATGCGAGACCTGTGTACCTTGTTGCGCTGTTTCGAGTACTCCACCAACATGGCCAGTGCCGATGACGCCGTTCTCATCGTTACTATCCCAGTTCTATGCCTCCTTGAAAAAACGCTTCAGGCGATGATGGAAGAGGATGTGGCACAGGAGGAGGAGGAGGAGGAGGAAGAGGGTTAATTTCCAAGGCTTTCAGGGCAGTCATTTACAAGTGGCTACGAGGGTGGGTTCCTGCACCAACAAGCGCCAGGTACACAATTGTCCGGCAGCAAGGGCACAGTTCTGGAGGATGACAAGGTGGAGGATGAGGAGGAGATGGAGGAGGAGGAACCATGTTCACAGCAGGGTGGCACCCAGACCAGCTCATGTCCATCACTGGCTGGGGGGATACAGAGGACACAGACGATACACCTCCCACAGAGGACAGCTTTTCGTTGCCTCTAGGAAGCCTGGCACACATGAGCGATTACATGCTGCAGTGTCTCCGCAACGACCGCCGAGTTTCACACATTTTAACTGGTGCTGATTATTGGGCAGCCACCCTGCTGGATTCCCGTTACAAGGACAACGTGCCATCCTTAATTACCTCACTGGAGCGTGATCGTAAGATGCGCGAGTACAAGCGCACGCTGGTAGATGCGCTGCTGGTGGCATTCCCACTTGGCAGCGGGGGTACGGTGGAAGCACAAGGCGAAGGCAGAGGAGGAGGAAGAGGTCGCCAACGCAGCCGGGGAACCACCAGCACCTCGGAAGGCAGGGTTTGGCCGAAATGTGGAAAAGCTTTGTCAGCACGCCACAACAACCAGCACCACCAGCTGAGATGGAACGTCTTAGCAGGAGGCAGCATTTCACCAACATGGTGGAGCAGTATGTGTGCACACGCCTACACGTACTGAATGAGGGGTCTGCCCCTTCAACTTCTGGGTCTCCAAATTGGGCACATGGCCTGAGCTTGCCCTTTACGCCTTGGAGGTGCTGGCCTGCCCTGCAGCCAGTGTATTATCTGAACGTGTATTTAGCACGGCAGGGGACGTTATCACAGACAAGCGCAGCCGCCTGTCCTGAGCCAATGTGGACAAGCTCACGTTCATTAAAATGAACCAGGCATGGATCCCACAGGACTTGTCCGTACCTTGTGCAGAATAGACACATATACCGGTGTCATGACGAAAACTGTCTTGCTATCGGATAGTGTCCGGCCACTTACTGCGCAGGTGCAGTGCTTACGCAGAACGGAGGACAAGGAGATTCACAAAATCTCCAAAGATGAACGTCGCATGCGCAGTGAGTGCAGGTTCAAGCCCCACCATCCAAGTGGACATACGGTAGCACATAGTAACAGGGCCCCTCATGGGCTCGCTTGGCTAGGCTTCAACCTCTGATGATGTGGCTTGAACCTGGAGTCACCGCGCATCGTCTTCGAAGAGTTTCAAAATCCCCTTGTCCTACGTACTGAGCAAGCGCAGTACAGGGCGGACACTATGCGACGGGGGACAGAATTCGACACATCATTCCCCACTAGCCTTACCCAGCCATTGTTGTATTTTTGAACCAGTGTTGGCTACCTCGTCCTCCTCCACCGCCGCTTCCACCTACACCGCCACATCCACCGCCACTTCAACCTCCTACTCCATTTGAACCTCGTCCTCCTAGGTCAAGATTATAATTTTTTCATTTTTTTATTTTCCAAGTATTTTATTTTCCCACTATCTTATCCATTAAATTGAATAATTTTTTCCAGAAAGTGCGTATTCTGGGGTATTCCCACCATAGGTGCAGCATTGTGCCGTTGAGTTTCTGAGGTTCTTAATGACTTCCTGTACCTCTTCTGCTGAGAAGGGGGCCTCCAGCATTTTATTTTTATTTTTTTATGTTATTTTAAGTTATTTCCCTATCCACATTTGTTTGCAGATCACTTGCCATTGCTCTTAACAACATTTTGTTGCCATTTGCAGCCCTCTAGCCCTTTCCATTACTTTTTTACAGCCATTTTAGTGTTCAAAAGTTTGGGTCCCCATTGACTTCAATGGGGTTCGGGGTCAAGTTCGGGTCAAGTTCGGTCCCGAACCCGGACTTTTTTCCAAAGTTCGGCCGAACCCGAACATCCAGGTGTCCGCTCAACTCTAGTCATGACCTTACGGTCCTGATGACACCTATTTTCAAATTGTGTTATCCTTTTGTCACAGGGATAGGAATTTTAGGGGGGAATGAGGTATCAAGCTGCCTAAACCTGAAAGATGGTCTGGCCCTTACAATCCTAAAGGGCCCTTTCACACTGATGCATTTTTAGGGGAAAAAAATGAAGAAAAATGCATGAAACAAATATCCCTTTAAAATGAGTGTATCGCTTCACACCAGTGTGCTGCAGGTGCAGTACACTTTTATAAAGTCCTGAATGCTGCATTTTTTGGTGCATGTTTGAGCACTTGAGCTCAGGGAAGATTTTACCCCGTTTCATGACCAGGCCATTTTTTGCCACTTAGCACTGTGCTACTTTAACTGGTAATTGTGCGATCATGCAACACTGCACCCAAACAAAATATATATAATTTTTTTCACACCAATAGAGCTTTCTTTTGGTGTTATCTGATCACCACGGGGTTTTTTATTTTTTGCAATATAAATGAACATAAAATACCAAAAATTTTAAAAATATATATTTTTTACTTCCTGCTATAAAACATATACAATAATTTTTTTTCTAAAAATCGAATTTCTTCATAAATTTTAGTCAAAATATATTCTGCTGCATGTCTTTGATAAAAAAAAAATCCCAATAAGTGTATATTGATTGGTTAGCATAAAAGTTATAGTGTCTACAAACTATGGTATATATACTGGAATTTTTATTTTATTTTATTTCTATAGTACTAATGGCGGTGATCAGTGACTTATAAAGGGAGTGCATAGGGCAATCAAAAACTAACTGATGATGCAGGGAACTGACTAGCTGCCACTGACATCACCAGTGACATTAATACAGTGATCAGTGCTAATAATATACTGTACACTGTCACTGTACTAATGACACTGGCTGGGAAGGGGTTAACATCTAGGGGTTAAATGTGTGCCTAACAACGTGTAATGTGTGCTGCTTTTTACTACAGAATTATTTGTTTCTTATCTCTGCAAAGCGGGGACAGGAAACAGAGATCATTTCCTCTGTACTAAAGCCCTGTGTTGATTGTCAACACAGGGCTCTGCAGCCGATCAGCAGGTCCCAGTCATGAATCATTGGCTGGGATCTGCTGAAAGACTCCCACTGTGTACAATAACAGTGTGGGGCGGAGGGGGGGGGGGGGCTTTTGCAGGCGGGTGGTCCACAAGTGGTTAAAAGCCACACCAAAAATGCACCTCTTAATTAAAATAAATGGAAAATGCAGCAAGAATGCACCTACACAGAATTTTTACCTTGTTTTTTCAACAGAGCAGTGTAAAATGCCCCAGAACCTAATTCCATTTTTGATACCGTGAAACACACTTCACCTAATTTTTGGGGATGGAACGTGATAGAATACATATGCAAGCTGTTACCGAAGCCTTTTCTCATAGTGATTTACTGATTTATCTGCTTAGAAAGGAGTCCCCTTTAAAGTGCATTTCCACTTTTGTTGTCAAATTGCAGTAACACCCACTTTACATTTGTTACATATTTCTATTCACATAGCATAACTTAAAAAAATATTTAAAACATGCAGCGTATCTTTTTTTAAACACTATATTCTGGACCCCCAGCAAGAAAAAAATCCTACTAGTTCTCTTTGTTTATGAGGGGACTGGGCAGCTGTGTTTGCCATAATTAACCCGGTCTATACTGTGTAGACAGATGTTCATTATGAATCAAGAAAGGTTAAAGGTGGGCATGCATATTAAGGAGGACAGACCTGGGAAAGGCTCACTCTAACATTGTTCAAAAAACCTTGCAGTGAGCCATGACACATTCTCTCTTTAGGCATGCTTTGGGACATACATATACAAATTCTACTGAAAACATGGAAATAAGCTTTAAGCAAGCCAAATGAGAATTTGTTCAAATGAGCATAGAAAAAAAATTAATCAGATCATTTTTTGACATAATTGAGTCAACAAAATTCATTTGAAAGCCCTTAAATGTTTGTCTAGACCTGCTATTTGAATGGAATCAGTCATATTAAATATTTTATTTTTTTCACAAACAAAAACTACATTCACAGTTAGAAATTCATTAATTTGAGAACAATTTTCCATTCTGTTACTTTGAGTTTAGTCATCACTATAATCAAAAAGGAATGCCAATTTGACCCCGCTAACCAATTGCTTCTGGTATGTGGCCAGCTTTGCATCTGATTAGGAAGAAGGCTCACAAATACTGACACATCATTCTTATATTGGAAGGAAGAAAAGTCATTTACAGTATCTGACTGTTTTACTCGTTTTAAAAATTGGGTCCAGGACTTTTTTACATGCTTTTCTGTGGGTAGGGCATCCCATTGAAATTAATAGGTTGCCCTATACACAAAATGTGGGTCGCACTAATGTGAACTTATTCTTAAAAATAATGCAATCAAGGATCTCAAATAATAATAATGTGATGGCAATGTTTCTGGCAATGCTAGAAAAACCAGATTGTCTGGGTCTTACTCTACAGGTGGCTGAGGGACAATGAACAAAGACATTCCTTCTCCAGCATTAAAGGTTAGGTCCTACACACGCCTTTTTATAATCTAATGTAATTTAAAATCCATTTTATTCTGTAGCCGTTATGATTTTCTCAAAATAAAACAAAATGTATAATGTCACTTCCCTAAAACCAATCTATGCTTTTATTCTGTACACATTTTGTAAACTAAGTACTCTCTGTGCTTCCATTTCCTACCCATGTGATTGTCTCACTGTATTTCCCATAAGTCTGCACAGAGATACAAACCAGGCATCCTCTACAACAGGAGTTTCTTTGTTGGAGAGAATATTTTAGAGACTTTCAACTTAAAGAGATGCAGTGGCTGCTGTCTTTCTTTTTACAACACTGAGACTAATCAGAAAAGTTTTAAGTAATAAACTTTATGTATGCATTACTGGTCTTTGTGTCTTTTTATCCTTGCACAGCTCATAATACATTTCCGGTCTGCCTCATCTGAACATCTCTTCTCTGTCTCTGTCCCTTCACAGGTAAACTATGCTGTTTTCCATCCACCTCTAATTGAAACTGACTGATTACAATCAATGTACTTCATGGTAACCTATGCTGCTTTTCAATCCACCTCTAATGCCGCGTACACACAAGCGTACTTTTCGACGGACATGGTCCGGCGGACCTCCGCTGCAAAGTCCGTCGGATAGTCCGCCGGACTTTCAAATGAACGGACTTGCCCACACACGATCACTCCAAAAGTCTGACGGATTTGAATGTGATGACAGATGACCGGACTAGAATAAGGAAGTTCATAGCCAGTAGCCAATAGCTGCCCTAGCGTCGGTTTTCGTCTGTCGGACTAGCACACAGACGACCGGATTTTTCGACCGTACTCGAGTCCGTCGGAAAGATTTGAAACACATTTTATTTCTAGGTCTGTCTGACTTTTGGGAAAGAAAAGTCCGCTGGAGCCCACACACAATCGAATGGTCTGACGGATTCCGGTCCACCGGACCTAGTCTGTCGAAAAGTCTGCGGCATAACTGAAATTTATTGATTACTCTCAGAGTGTTTAATTGTAACCTATGCTGCTTTTAACATCTGGATTTGTAACATCTGTCCATATTGTTGTAATCTTTATTTTGTTCTTTATTGTCTGACCTAAATTATGGGCTAATCTTAATCTTTACTACTCCATGTGTAGGCTAATTTTGGTGTGAAAAGTTTGCTCTGCTAGCCATGGGTCTCTTATTAACTCCTGATTGATTAACTGGCAAGTACTACCCCCACCAATCACAGTATAAATCTAGACCACCTCTATGGGGTAAACACAGGAAGGAAAGGCACAGGCAAATTTTCCTTGGATAAAGTTTTTTTTTTTTTTTTTTGGATTAAGTGGTGCAGTTCTGCTATGCACTTATGCTAATGCACAAGAGGAAAATCGACAGCAAACTACTTTGCAAAAAACAAAACAGACTACAGATGACCTTGTTTCCCCATTCAGCTCTTTCATCTCTTACCCAGTCATCTTCTATCTCTCCTTCTCACAATTGTTTCCTCTCTCCTTAAAGTACATTTTCTTCTCCCTCTTCTCCACCTTGCAGCTTTTATATATCACCCTCATGTCTGTCCTCGCCTTATTTGTGCGCTCATCAACTTCGGCTAATTCTGAACCCACATGCTTCTGAAATAAAACCTCCAGGACACTGGGACATGTCCCTTCACATAAATCACACTCCGATATTACCTCCCTCACCACTCTGCTTCTCCTAACTTCTGGAGATATATCCCCAAACCCTGGGCCTCCATCATTTAACTTTGACCAACACACTTGGCACCTCCTGCCCTCTGGCAGCAGCCACATTTCACATATTCTAGTTTCTATTCCTCTTCTTTCCAAAATCAACCTCTCCTTTTCATGTGCCCTTTGTAATTCCCACTCTGTCTGTAAGAAATACACCTCTGTCCATGACCATGTATTACTAACTCTTTTAATCAACTTGCTGTTACTAAAACCTGGCTTCAAAAATCTGACTTTGCCTCTCCTGCTGCCCTCTCCCACGGTGGCCTCCTCTGGACTCACTCTCCCAGAGCCAGTGGACAGAAGGGAGGTGGGGTTGGAATCCTTCTATCCCCACAAAGTCCTTTTCAGGTTCTTCACACACCTCTCTCTCTGTCCCTCTCCTCATTTGAGGCACACTGTATTCATCTTTTTTTTCTTGTTTCTTTGAGAATTGCTGTGATCTATCGGCCTGCCTTGAGGACTTCTCTGCCTGGCTACCCTACTTTCCCTCTCTTCTGAAATTCCCACAATTATTCTTGGTGACTTCAACATTCCAGTTAATAGCTACTAAACGTAAGTAAATGCTAGTGCTTGAGCATTAATTCAGTTCCATGGCCAGAAAAAATAATTTATTTCATTGGTCAGAATAAATAAATAAGAGCTTGATGCCTGTAAAAGCTCCTAAAAGCTTGTAAAAGCTTTAGACATTTTTTACAATAGTCAAGCATTATTTCTACAAAAAAAAAAAAAAAGAGTTTAAAAAATACTTCCTATGCTTCTTCTCTTCTCTATTCTGTTACTGACTACCTCTATGACAAAATGTCACCCCTGTCCTGTCCCAACCTAGCCACTTCTGTCTACAACTGTTCATTGTTATCCTTCCTGGACACACTTGCCCCCCTCGCTACAAACAGAATCAGGCCCCAACCACTACAACCTCAGAAAACAGATGACACCAGAAGTCTCAAAAAACTGTTTCAACAAGACTTTAACCAATATAAATCTGCCCTTCAAAAATACAATTCCTGCCTCCACAGTGCCGAACAGGCCTATTTTATCACTTTTAACACTCTCTCACGCAGTTCCCATCAACTCTCTTCTACCTTTGACTCTCTGCTTCGTGCTCCACTGCCTCCACCCACTAACCCACTTACTGCTCAGGAGATCACTAAGCACTTCAAAAAAAGGACTGATACAATTCGTGAGGAGATTTTCACTGTACAGATACAGTACCTTCCTCACCTAACCCTTCCTGTCCACTGGTACAATACTTCCCTTATTTAACCCTGCTACTATAGCGGAGGTTGCTAATCTTTGCCCACCTAACCAGTGGCGTATCTAGGGTATGGCAGCCATGGCAAGTGCCATGGGCGCCATATGACGGGGGCGCTGGTGAGTGGCTGGGCAGCAAGGCACTTACCATGGTCTGAGGGTCTCCTCTTCCCTTCAGGCTCCCGAGCATAGGCAGGATCTCCTTTTCAGCACCTTTGCTAATGGACAATGGCAGCGATGCGAGTGGGACTATTTCTCATTTGGCTACTATTCGCTATTTGGTTACTCCTGTGAGTGGAGTCACTGGTTGCGGAGTTAGCAGGCAAGTGGCCGCATTTTCCGATGCTACCTCTATAGTTCCGGCTACAGCAGCCCTGACAGCTGAATATCACTCCGCCGCCTGCTGTCAGGGATGCTATAGCCAGGACTATATCGGTGGCATCGGGGCCGGTGTATTTCTCGACAGGACACCTGGAGTGTCCTGAGTCAGGAGATGTCTCTGGCAGGCCTTCTGGCTCAGGGTCCTATCAGTGCAAAAGCAGAGCCCAGCCACATGCCCAGGAGGAGGGACGGGTGTACTTCCAGTGCCTTATGCTGACACTGATCCTCTTGATGAAGCTGCAGGCAATTTTTTATGCATTTCCCTCTCCCTGCAGGCCATGGTTTCTGTGTAGTCTAAATCATATTTTTGTGAGCCCCATGAGATCGATCACAGGGGCCATGGAGGCTGTAGAATGGAGGGATTCTTTTTTCTAATTCGGCTTGCTGGAATATCAATTCCTCCCCGCTTGTATGCAGTTAATTGCAATAAAGTTCCAGCTGGGCGGAGAGATATCAAAATACCACTTCACTGCCTGACTCCTCCAGCAAATAAGTTTGAGAAGACTATCGGCTCGGACTGAAGGGAAATCAGCAGTAGTGGCTGTCATCATCATCATCAATGCAGTGTCTGTGTGAACACACAGAAAGTAACAGCACATCAACACACTGTTTCTACTGAGTGAGGGAACTGAAGTGGGAACCATCAAGACTTCAGAGGATTATTTTTCTATCAAAAGGTACAGTCACAGTCAAGACTCAAGCCCCCTTCACCCATGCCATGCCATGGCTTGTTGCCCATGACTGAATTATACACAGCTAAATGTGATCATCTTCAGTGATCATGTTGATCACATTTGGCTGCTATATATTTCAATTATTATTATCATGATAGTCACACAGTACAGGTGCTTTAAGCCACATGACCTGTACTGTGTGTGTAATTATCATGGTAATGATGATGGGACAGTGAAATTCATCCTTGGCACTCATTTAGGGCTCATTCACACAAGGCACGGACATCCATCTCCCATGCACAGACTTTTACCAGCACAGTGTTGTGTGCATCCTCATGTCAGTGTCCCATTAATTTATTTTGGGACACATGGCTGCATGGACACAGAGACTGTGTCCCAATATGTCTTGAGGGTGCATGTCCTAATAGAAATGGAACATCGGCATGAGGAAGTACACAACACTGTGTAAAAGTCTCTGCATGAGACATGGGTGCCTGTGCCCTGTGTGAATGTGCCCTCACACTTGTGTTTGGGAGGGTGGTAAAAACGTCATGTGTATCCCCAACCACTTCCCCTTATTTTGCAAATCAGCCGAGGGTGGATAATATATGCTGTGGCCATGAAGCGTTTTGAACAAAATTGGTTATATAAAGTAAAAGGCTCTGTAATGTTACAGGGCTGACATGGCTGACCTGACCCCTGTCCAGAAATACTTATTGTCTGGCTGTCTTTTCTGTAAAGGTTATCTGAAAGATGGGTTTTAAATGTTTTGACAGGGGCGCAGTTTCAGTGCTTGCCATAGGTGCCATTCTCACTAGATACGCCTCTGCACCTAACCACCTGCTCCCTGAACCCTCTTTCCTTGCAAATACTACAGTCAGCCTTTGGCTCTCTTACACTCTCAAGCTCACATCTTCAATTTCTCCCTCTCTTCTGGCATCTTCCCCAACTCTCAAAAACATGCACTGACCACCCCTTAAAAAAACGTTGCTGGATCCCGCCTCTCTTTACAAGCTAGGACCCATTACCTTTCTCCCTGTTATCTCAAGTTCCTTGAATGCCTGGTCTACAACTGCCTGCGCTACCACCTTTACTGAGAATAACTTTCTTGATCCTCAACTTCAGTCTGGAATTCGCCCGCAGCACTCAATAGAATCTGCTCTCCTAAAACTCACAAATAATTTAATAAGGACTAAAACCAAGGTGGGTGAGGGATGGGCATATACAGTGGTGTGAAAAAGGGTTTGCCCCCCTTCCTCATTTCCTGTTCCTTTGCATGTTTGTCACACTTAAGTGTTTCGGAACATCAAACCAATTTAAACAATAGTCAAGGACAACACAAGTAAACACAAAATGCAATTTGTAAATGAAGATGTTTATTATTAAAGGTGAAAAAAAATCCAAACCATCATGGCCCTGTGTGAAAAAGTGATTGCCCCCTAAACCTAATAACTGGTTGGGCCACCCTTAGCAGCAACAACTGCAACCAAGCGTTTGCGATAACGTGCAATGAGGCTTTTACAGCGTCCTGGAGGAATTTTGGCCCATTCATCTTTGCAGAATTGTCCTAATTCAGTTACATTAGAGGGTTTTCGAGCATGAACGGCCTTTTTAAGGTCATACCACAACATCTCAATAGGATTCAGGTCAGGACTTTGGCTAGGCCACTCCAAAGTCTTCATTTTGTTTTTCTTCAGCCATTCGGTGGTGGACTTGCTGGTGTGTTTAGGATCATTGTCCTGCTGCAGAACCCAAGTTCGTTTCAGCTTGAGTACACGAACAGATGGTCGGACATTCTCCTTCAGGATCTCTTGGTAGACAGCAGAATTCATAGTTCCTTTTATCACGGCAAGTCTTCCAGGTCCTGAAGCAGCAAAACAGCCCCAGACCATCACACTACCACCACCATATTTTACTGTTGGTATAATGTTCTTTTTCTGAAATGCAGTGTCTCTTCTACGCCAGATATACTTGGACACACACCTTCCAAAGAGTTCCACTTTTGTCTCATTGGTCCACAGAATGTTGTCCCAAAAGTCTTGGGGATCATCCAGATGTGTTGTGGAGAAATTGAGACGAGCTTTGATGTTCTTTTTGCTCAGCAGTGGTTTTCTCCTTGGAACTCTGCCATGCAGGCCATTTTTGCCCAGTCTTTTCCTGATGGTGGAGGCATGAACGCTGACCTTAACTGAGGCAAGTGAGGCCTGCAGTTCCTTGGACGTTGTTGTGGGGTCTTTTGTGACCTCTTGGATGAGTCGTCGCTGCGCTCTTGGGGTAATTTTGGGCGTCCGGCCACTCCTGGGAAGGTTCACCACTGTTCCATGTCTTCGCCATTTGTGGATAATGGCTCTCACTGTGGTTCGCTGGAGTCCCAAAGCTTTGGAAATGGCTTTATAACCCTTTCCAGACTGATAGATCTCAATTACTTTCTTTCTCAATTGTTCCTGAATTTCTTTGGGTCTCGGCATGATGTGTAGCTTTTAAGGATCTTCTGGTGGACCTTACTGTGTCAAGCAGCTCCTATTTAAGTGATGCCTTGATTGTGAACAGGTGTGGCAATAATCAGGCCTGGGTGTGGCTAGAGAAATTGAACTCAGGTGTGGACAACCACAGTTATAGTATGTTTTAACAAGGGGGGCAATCACTTTTTCACACAGGGCCATGATGGTTTGGATTTTTTTTCACCTTTAATAATAAACACCTTCATTTACAAATTGCATTTTGTGTTTACTTGTGTTGTCCTTGACTATTGTTTAAATTGGTTTGATGTTCCGAAACACTTAAGTGTGACAAACATGCAAAGGAACAGGAAATGAGGAAGGGGGCAAACACTTTTTCACACCACTGTAATTGTGGAATGTATTTTACTGTTTCTTTATGTAGAAATGTTTGCTTATTTGTTTATCAGAAAAACTCAGAATAAAAAAAAAAAAAACATCCACGACTCTACCCCCAGCTATATCGCTAACCTTGTCTGAAAATTCAAACAAAATTGTTCTCTTTGTTCCTCCAAAGACCTCCTGCTCTCTAGCTCCCTTGTCATCTCCTCCCATGCTTGCCTCCTCCAGAGCCTCTCCCATCTTCTGGAACTCTCTACTCCAATCTCTCAGAATGTCTCTTCCTCTTACCACTTTTAAGGGGTTCCCTGAAACTCCTTCTCTTTGGAGAAGCCTATCTTACCTCCACCTAACAACTGTACTTTTATTTTCTCTATCAGCTCATCATCCACAGTTATTGACTTTGGTATCATCTGCCCCTCCCTTTTAAATTATAAGCTCTAACAAGCAGGGCCTTCTGATCCCTATTGTATTGTAACTGTACTGTCTGCCCTAATGTTGTAAAGTGTTGCACAAACTATGGGCGCTATATAAATACTATTTAATAATGATAATAATAATACTGTGTGCTACTCATAATGGGAATTGGTGCTATATAAATACACTGTGAGCAGTGCCAAAATGTACTTCCTCTCTTTTAGCTCCTTTTGATCCGCTTTTAAACTGCTACTGTTGATAATTTCTGTTCCTCGTTTTATCTTTTTCCAACCAAAACTGTGTTTTATTGAATCATTCCCAGCAATAGAAATCCTATATTACTCCCCATATACAACCCTATAGGTTTCACCAATTTTTATGGCTTTATTAGCGGTTCGAAGTGTTTAAAGTTCAAGTGCATTGTGCAAACAATCAACGGGTACCCCCTGCAACAGGAGATTCATTGTGTGGGACACATTTTTAAAGACTTGCAGACTAAAGAGATGCAGAGGCTGTTGCCTTTTTTTTTTTTTTTTTTTTTACAACACTGAGGCCAATCAGACATTTAAAATGAAGATAGAACCTTCCCTGCAGCTGTCTGTTTGATTAAAGGCTGACAAACCATAAAGTGGTAATAAAGTGCTAGTTCGCCTTTTCAGAAAAAAAGAAAAAGCGAACAAACATCGTACACCCTACCTATCTACCCCCTAGTCTCCACTGTACTCGCCTCCTCGGGTACTGAGCTGTCAGTGCCCACATAGCCCATGAAACCGTCATGAGTATATATGGATCAGAGCGATGCTCTGTGAAATCGCTTTGATCCATCCTGGAAGTGCTGCACAGAGAAGAGGGAGAGAAGTGGGGATTTCAAATCCCTGTACTGCTTCACAGGCTGCGTGGGCACTGACAGGGCTGTGTGGGCTTAGCACCCATGAAGGTAAGTACAGCAGGGACAGGGGATGTGGGATAGGGGTGTACAGTGTTAAATAGCTCTTTCAACCCCCAAAAAAATGTTTTATTAAATCGCTGCTTAGATATTATGGCTGCTCGTTTTTTGTAAGCTTTTTTCACTTCATTTTCACATGGTAATCTGGCCAGTATGTCGGGCTGTTTTTTCAACTTCCTTTAACAGACCAAGCTGTCCAGCAGAATGGGCAGTTAGAGGGTTGAGGTAAACCATTTACCATTGACAGGGGTGCTTACAATTCACAGCTTTTATACATTTTTGTAAAACCTTTATCCCAAAAGTAAAAAAAACTGTTGCTTGCTTGTAACTTAGGTGGAGTTTGGCTTTAATTGGGTAGTCAAGTCCATCTAAATCTGCTAGTCTAATGCCCCATACACACGATCGGACTTTCCGACAACAAAACTGTGGATGTTTGTTCGAAGGATGTTGGCTCCAACTTGTCTTGCATACACACGGTCACACAAATGTTGGCCAACAATTACGAACGTGGGAACGTGTTGGCGTACAAGACGTACGATGAGCCGAGAAAAAGGAAGTTCAATAGCCAGTGCGGGTCCTTCTGCTTGATTCCGAGCATGCGTGCACTTTTGTGCGTTTGACTTGTGTACACACGATCGGAAATTCCGACAACAAAGTTTTGTTGGTGGAAAATTTGAGCACCTGCTAGCCAACAGTTGTTGGCGGAAAGTCCAACAACAAATGTTCGATGGAGCATACACACGGTCGGACTTACAGCCAACAAGCTCACATCCAACATTTGTTGTCGGAAAATCTGATCGTGTGTACGGGGCATAACACTACCCTATCGCCATATTATAAAAAATGTGGTACGTGCAGCGCTAAAAAAAAAAATTAATGAGCCCAGAAAAATCTGGTCCCCAGAGGTCTCAATGTTGAATTTGACCTGAATTGTTTTATCAGTGACACCTAATTTTCCTCCTTTTTCTCTCCTCAAGTTTAGCACCCCTCCCCCCTTTCTTTTTTCCTGCTAGCTGCTTTCTGTTGCCCCTCCTGGTTTTACCCATGTACTGTATATAAACATATGAGTCTTTTGAATTGTTCTCTTCCTTTTTTGGGTCCAAGCAGTAAGCTTCAGGACATTTTCATATATTCATTGTGGTATATATTTTAGATTCTTTTACACTGGATTCTGATATTTGTTTTTTTATTATTAATATTTCATTGTTCATCATTCATGTTTTTTTGTTATATGCATAGACATATTGTCTTCATAATAGGACAGATTGTTTGATTTAAATCCTCTAGGAGGTTATATACTACTTTTGTAGTATGCTTTTTATCCATCTATTTTATGTTCTTGTTTTATATGTACTGTTTTCCCATTAGGATAGACCGTTTGGTTTTTATCCAGTAACAGGTAGTATACAACTCTTGGATAATGTTTTTATATCATTGTATGTAGAATTTGCATCAGGGAAGTCCGGTTTGCAGGCTTTATATTCTTTTTACATTGGATGTCATACATTCAGTGAGGAATTTTCCATTTACCATTAAGCTATGTGCATACAGTACTTGTATTTATTAAGTCTTTCTCCAGATTGACAATGCTGCTGTCCAAAAGTGTCTCTGTTGCTCCTCCATACAGAATGGTGACACCCTTATGCCCCGTACACACGGTCGGAAATTCCGACCACAAAATCCGTCGGATTTTTTTCCGACGGATTTTGCCCGACACTGGTGTTGCATACACACGGTCGGACAAAGTTGTCGGAAAATCCGATCATCCTGAACATGGTGACGTTCGTTGCGTACAACGGGACTATGTAGAGGCTAGTAGCCAATAGGTTTGGTCTTGTAATGTGATCTGAGCATGCGTGGCACTTTGTCCGTCGGAATTCGCTACACACGATCGGAAAAAGTCCGATAGGACTTTGTTGTCGGAAAATTTGAGAGCAGGATCTCAAACTTTTTCCGTCGGAAGTTCCGACGGAAAAAGTCCGATGGAGCCCACACACGGTCTGAATTTCCGACAACATGGTCCGATAGGACATTTTCCGTCGGAAAATCTGACCGTGTGTACGGGGCATAAGACAGGAAATGGCTGGATAAGGAAAAAAAGAACCTAAAAAAAGAACACATAGTTCATTTGGAAATTATTATTTTTTTTCTATCATAAATATTACAATTGTATTTACATTTTTTTTTCTGTAATAAGTAGAAGGACTGTTGAATAGTTGAATACAATGCAGGGAGGACTGGTGGGGAGCAGAGTGGCATTTGCCCCCTGGGTCAGTAAAAATAAGCTATGTTAGGCTGGTGGCCGTAGGCCGTACCTGGAAATACTTCACCATTCAAACATTAATCAGAGTGTGACCCATAGTCAGTGACATGATTGAGGGACCTGCAGAGTGTAGAGGCTCCGATTATCTATAAAACATTAAACACTTGACCAAACCCCCCTTCCAAAATGACCAGGCGACACATTTAATTTGGAGTCGAATGGCCATAGCAGCCTTTTAATACAAACCATTAAATACAACATTCACAAGAAAACAAGTTGAATGCATATTATACAGTCAATGCATAACAAATAAACCAACCTCAGCTTATGCCCGGTCTAAGGTCTTTGAAGGCCTATATACTAACGATTAAACGGTTGTATCTGCCACCCGATCAAAGGCCCCCAACTACACCAGCTCAGGGACAATTGACCACTTATGTACTACCATATACAACATAATTAATACCCCAATGTTACAATCGTATTGTTAGGAAGGTACACCCATACCTTAGATGGGCCCAACCCACAATTTTCCACAATTTTTTAACCAGCACCGCCTTCAAAGACCCAATAGACCTCCTGCCACAGCACACAAGCGTGACACCTTACGTACGTGTTGCCCCCTAAACCGGGAGGCCCACTGAATACCCTGATACAAAAAACTTGCTACCTCCTAGTTCACCTTTTTCCTGGCTTTGTTGATCTTTTCTATCGGACCACACAACTCAGCCCGACCCAACAGATAGCACAATAAGTTACAATAAATGAGGGCACACAAAAATCTGACTGATTCCCACCGCTCAAATCACTGAATGACCTGGTCATTAAGTCCCCATCGGACCACTTCTATTGCCACCCCAATCCAAAAGTAATGAGAAGGACAGTTCTCTGCACTCCAACCAGTGGACAACAGGCATTTCCTGAACACCACCCTAAACTGGCTTTGAGACATTGCTCTCCCTTCCACATGCATAAAGAAAACTCCCAGAATATTTGCTCAAAACTGTGAAAAAACGCCCACTTCCCGTACAGGGCAAACTGGAGAAGAGGGAACCCCACAACTCAATCCAAGATCCCCTCCCCGACTGATCAGTGTTAGATTTTCTTAACAGAATACCCAATGTAGTGTCCCGTAACCACACATCCTGCACACTCAAACCACCCTCACCAGGTTTGTTATAGCTTACCAATTCCCCCACCGGAAAAGCCCCCCAAAAAATGGCCAGTACAAAGACGGCCCAGAACAAGGAAACCTCATAGGTGGAAAAACCATGTGTACATCATCGTCCTAACAAGAACACCCCCATCCTCATTCACCAGATTGCTCCATTCCCGACACACTCCGCAGTATGAGGACCAAGTTGACGCACATACTGAATGACAAATTGAGAACTTGGAAGCGACAATGCAATGCTCCACAGCTTGAGGCATGGAATTCTGCGCTGCTCCGGTTCCAGTTCCAACAGATGGAATCTGTCCCACTGGAAATGAGACAAAGCATCAGCTAGGATCAACTCCTGGAACGTGCTCAATTCCATGGAGAGTACATTGGGAAAACAGTTCCCAAACAGACAAATTATGCACTAAACCAACCTCCCTCCATTCCACTGGCCAACCAACTCTCAGCACTTCAACGACCCTGAAAGCAGGTTCCATAACCAGCAGTGCCCGCCGCGTCAGTGAACAGTTCTACATCAAAATTGGAAAGCACCTGCTCCAGCCAAAGAGAGAGACCATTGTAAGAAACCAGAAATTAATCCCACACTCGAAAGTCCTCAAGCTGATCCTGCCCCAGCCCAATATAAGGATGGGGCGCCTTAATGCCAGCTGTAGCAGCTGCCAGTCGTCTACAAAAAACGTGGCCCATGGGCATACTGCAACAAGCAAAATTCAACTTGTCCAAGAGAGATTGAACAGCATGAAGTTTTTTTTTTTTCCTAGCACGTGGCAGAAACCGACCCCTTCAAATCTTCAAGTTTGTCCAATGGCAAACGACATTCCATCGCCACGGTGTCGATGGCAATACCCAGAAGCCACAACTCCATGGCCAGGCCCTCTGTCTTGTTAGGGACCAATGGCGCACCAAAAGACTGGAAAACATGATGGACCGTGGCCAAAAGTGAGGCATAGATAGTAATTCCAGGCCCTATGCAGGCCATATGCACAAGAATTCATCTAAGTCATGAATGACTGAATTAGGCTGGAAGCATCTCCAACCGCCCATTCCTAAAAGGAACTAAACATTTCAAACAACAAACAAGAAATGGCACAGACCATTGGTAAACATCTATCAACAAAATTCTGCCCTTGCCATTTGCACCCCAGCAGGTGGCAACAACTAGGATGTACCGGCAACCAACGAAAGGCTGCAACAATATCAGTTTTGGCCAACAACATACCTTTACCATACCTAGGAACCCACGACACTGCCATATCAAAAGAAGTACAGGACATCATGCAAAGCTCCGGATCAATAGCATCATTCACTGAACCCCCTTCAGGATGCGAAAAGTGATGAATGAGGCATAACTTATTCAGGGATAATACCCAAAGGGTAATACTGGAGGTGAATAACAAAGGGGCCAGCCATGCGACCCAACTACTATGAAAAGTTTTCATGAAAACAACCACTGGAAGTAAACAAGATGACTGCAAGCTATCAGCCATAGGAGGAACAACCAGCAACTGGCAGGGTATCAGAAAAACCCTATGAGAAACCCAGCTGCAACACACAAGCTGCCTTCCTGTTAGAATAACGCTTTAGGAAAGGCGCCATATTTTCTAGCTTCATTTCCCTCTTTCCAGCGTCACCTCCTTTTCCTTTTCCATGCTTGAAGCATCTGGACAGCGCATGAAACCCTCCAGAATAGTCATTACGGAAACAGCACGCGGTGCCAAACTTGCAAGATCCGGCATTGCATTGCCGACATAAAAATGTGAGGGGTGTACTCACTTTTGTGAGATATTGTATATACAGTATCTCACAAAAGTGAGTACATCCCTCGCATTTTTGTAAATATTTTATTATATCTTTTCATGTGACAAAACTGAAGAAGAAGAAATGACACTTTGCTACAATGTAAAGTAGTGAGTGTACAGCTTGTATAACAGTATAAATTTGCTGTCCACTCAAAATAACTCAACACACAGCCATTAACGTCTAAACCCCTGGCAACAAAAGTGAGTACACCCCTAAGTGAAAATGTCCAAATTGGGCCCAAAGTGTCAATATTTTGTGTGGCCACAATTATTTTCCAGCACTGCCTTAACCCTCTTGGGCATGGAGTTCACCAGAGCTACACAGGTTGCCACTGGGGTCCTCTTCTACTCCTCCATGACGACATCACCGAGCCTGGTCTTCTGGTTCGTCGTCGCCACCGTCATCACCGCCGTCTTCTTCTTCTTCCTTCTTCTCTTCTTCCTATGTTGATACAACGCTCTCTCCCGCTGTAATGCGGTAGACACGCTGTGTATCGACTGCGTATGCTCGCTCGTCCCCACCCCCTTTCCTGACCGGCCAGGCTGCGTGCTCGGATAAGGGCCTGGTATGGACTTTGGGGGGACCCCCACGCCGTTTTTTCGGCGTTGGGGGTTACCCTCAAAATCCATACCAGGCGATGGGGATCGCAAGGTGTCAATCTCGCCAATGAATGCAGCGAGATTGACTTCCTTGTCTAGTCCCGTCGTACCTCGAGTCACGTTCATGAAATGAACGGACTTTACTCCGTGTGTGGGCAAGTCCGTTCATTTGGAAAGTCCGTCGGACCTGCATACAGACGAGCGGACTTCCCGACAGGAACTGGGTCCGGCGGACTTTCGGCGGGAAGATTTAAAACATGTTTTAAATCTAGGTCCAACGGACTTCTGGGAAGAAAAAGTCCGCTGGACCCCACACACGATCGAATTGTCCGATGGACTCTGGTCCGTCGGACTAAGTCCTCCAGAAAGTCCAATCATGTGTACACAGCATAACTTTTGGCATCTAGTGGCACACTACGCGTTTGCAGGCTTTCTTGTCCATCATCTTTAGAAGAGGCTTCCTTTTGGGACCACAGCCATGCAGACCAATTTAATGCAGTGTGCAGTGTATGGTCTAAACACTGACAGGCTGTCCCCCCACCCCTTCAACCTCTGCAGCAATGCTGGCAGCACTCATACGTCTATTTCCCAAAGACAACCTCTGGATATGACGCTGAGCATGTGCACTCAACTTCTTTGGTTGACCATGGTGAGGCCTGTTCTGAGTGGAACCTGTCCTGTTAAACAACTGTATGGTCTTGGCCACCGTGCTGCAGCTCAGTTTCAAGGTCTTGGCAATCTTCTTATAGCCTAGGCCATCTTCACTAAGAGAGAGCATAAAACTAAGAATAAACCTTACAACTTTAGAAATAGAGGAACTGGCAAACCCATTACGTTTGTAACTACATTTTCCCAAGAATATCATCAAATAGAATATTAAAAAAGAATCTGCAAATACTGTATACAGATAAATATTTAAATGGGATATTGCAAGCAGGTTACCGTTTCTCTAGCCAACGTGCGCCAACACTAGGGACTGCACTATCACCTAGTCTTTTTTCATCTAAACAATGCCACTCCACCTGGCTCTCCTATCCTGGAAGTTATCCTTGTAACACAAAAACCTGTAGGTACTGTAACTTGTGTGTATTGGGTAAAACGTTTGCTGACACAGCTACAGATGAAGAATTCACTATACAGCAATATATCAACTGTGGCACAGACTAGGTAATTTACCTGAACACCTGTATTTCATGCAGCCTCCAATATGTAGGCTGTACCACATGTCCTTTGAGAGCACGTATAGCGGGAACATTATTGTGACACAGATAATCCAAATGCTAGAAATATTTTGAATGCAACACGTCACTCTAGAGATTGTCATCAGGGCGATCTCTCTACATTTCGCTTCAGAGGAATAGAACAGTTGTCTCACTTGCCCAGAGGAGGTGATAGTGAGAGAAGGCTACTGGGGAGAGAAGCATGGTGGATCTTCAGATTAAAAACTAGTTTGCCTTGGGGCAAAATTTTGTAGCATCCACACCCAGCATGTATTGCAGCTGATTTTCTTTTTTTGTTAATTGGCTACGGTCAATTAAGACAATTAATGGGTGGAGCCTATGATCTTTAGAGCTACTATTTATTTCAAAGTTTTATGCCTGTAATGTGGTAATGACTAAGGCCTTATAGGCTGAAATGCATCAACTGTTTTCATCTGCGTTTGTTCACTGTGGCTGGTCAATAAAAACAACGATTTTTTAAAGAGCAACAACCAGAGTTCATCATCATTTTTCCTGCTCCCCTTTCACACCTGAGACCTTGTAATACTAATGAGTCACATGACACCAAGGGGGGGGGGGTGGCTAATTGGACACAATTTGGACATTTTCACTTAGGGGTGCACTATTGTTGCCAGCATTTTAGACATTAATGGCATAATGGAGTTATTTTGAGGGGACAGCAAATTTACACTTTTATACAAGCTGTACACTGTACTTTATATTGTAGCATAGTGTAATTTCTACAGTGTTGTCACATGAAAAGATAGAATAAAATATTTACAAAAATGTGAGGGGTGTACTCACTTTTGTGAGATACTGTAGACACACTATATTGTCAAAAGTATTGGGCCGCCTACCTTTACATCCCATTCTTAGTCTATAGGGTTCAATATTGAGTTGGCCCACCCTAGCTATAACAGCTTCAACTCTTTTAGGAAGGCTGTCCACAAGGTTTAGGAGTGTGTCTATGGGAATGTTTGACCATTCTTCCAGAAGCGCATTTGTGAGGTCAGACACTGATTTTGGACAAGAAGGCCTGGCTAAAAGTCTCTGCTCTAATTCATCTCAAAGGTGTTTTATCAAGTTAAAGGTCAGGACTCTGTGCAGGCCAGTCAAGTTTCTCCACCCCAAACTCACTCATCCATGTCTTTATGGACCTTACTTTGTGCACTACTCCAAATCATTTGGTGGAGGGGGATTATGGTGTGGGGGTGTTTTTCAGGGTTTGGGCTTGGCCCCCTAGTTCCAGTGAAGGGAACACTTAAGGCGTCAGCATAGCAAAACATTTTGGACGATTTCATGCTCCCAACTTTGTGTGAACAGTTTGGGGATTGCCCCTTCCTGTTCCAACATGACTGCCCACCAGTGCACAAACCAAGGTCCAGAAAGACGTGGATGAGCATGTTTAGTGTGGAGGATCTTGACTGGCCGGCACAATACTGAACCCTACGAACTAAGACTGGGATACTATTAAATTTCACGTGCGTGCGAAACTAAGGAGGGAATACTTCTGAGGGAGTCCTTGATATTAGAGGTTGTCACCAGAACAGAAAGTAAGGAGGGGATACAATCTCAACTCCAAAAAAGTTTGGACACTGTGTAAAATCTACATAAAACAGAATGCAATGATTTGCAAATATAAACCCATAAGCTATGATTAACCACTTCAATAAAGGGCACTTACGCCCCCCTTCCTGCCCAAGCCAATTTTCAGCTTTCAGCACTGTCGCTGTTTAAATGACAATTGCACGGTCATGCTACACTGTACCTAAACAGAATTTTTATCATTTTGTTCCCACAAATAGAGTTTTCTTTTGGTGGTATTTGATCACCTCTGCGTTTTTTATTTTTTGCTAAACAAATTAAAAAAGACTGAAAATTACGTTTCTGTTATTAAAAAAAAATTCTCCTTCACTGATGGGCACTGATAAGGCAGCACTGACGGGCACTGATAAGCAGCACCGATGAGGTGGCACTGATGATGGGCACTGATAGGCAGCACTGATGGGCACTGGTAGGCTGCACCGATGGGTGGCACTGATATGCAGCACTTATGGGCATTGATAGGCGGCACTGATGGGCACTCATGGGTGGCACTGGTGGGCACTGATAGGCAACACCAATGGGCACTGAAAGGCTACACTGATGGGTACTTATGGGTGGTACTGATAGGCGGCACTGCTGGGCACTGATAGGCGGCACTGCTGGGCACTGATACGTGGCACTGATAGATGGCATTTATAGGCATCACTGATGGCACTGGCAGGCATTGGGGTGGGCACTGATTGGCAGCTGCCTGGGCACTGATTGGCATTTCCCTGGTGGTCTAGGGTGGCATACTGGTGATCCAGGGTGGTGGCATCCCTGGTGGTCCTGGTGGCATCCTGGTGTTCCTGGGTGGGCATCTGAGGGGGGCTGCACTGATCAAACAATCAGCACAGACCACCCCTGTCAAGAGAGCAGCTGATTGGCTCTCCTCTACTCGCGTCTGTCAGACAGACACGAGTGAGGAAAAGCTGATCAACGGCTCTTCCTGTTTACATTGTGATCAGCCGTGATTGGACACAGCTGATCACGTGGTAAAGAGCCTCCATCAGAGGCACCACCACCGGTCGCCACGATGCATGCCCCCACGGGCGAGCGGGAGCGGTAGTTCTGGAGGGCCGTCATATGACGTCCACCCAGAACGAGAGCCACACCGCCCAGCCGTCATTTGACGGCCGGCTGGCGGGAAGTGGTTAAGCACTGTTGAGAGTGTGAAACGCGTCAGTTATTTATCCTGTACCCTGCTGCTGTCATGAACTATTGATACTTTTCACAATAAAGTTGTTTTTATCATTACATGTTGAGCCTGCACCTGCTACTTCTACCTTGAGAAGGGTGTTACCTTCAAACACACCACCTGAAGCGGTAACCATTTCCAACCAGGGTTGTTCCCAATACAGAAAATGAGGCAAACATACTTCTAAGGGAGTCCCGGATAGCAGAGGTTGTCCTCAGAACAGAAACTAAGGAGGGAATACTTCTGAGGGAGTCCTTGATATTAGAGGTTGTCACCAGAACAGAAAGTAAGGAGGGGATACAATCTCAACTCCAAAAAAGTTTGGACACTGTGTAAAATCTACATAAAACAGAATGCAATGATTTGCAAATATAAACCCATATGCTATTCACAATAGTAAATAGAAAACATGTCAAAAGTGAGAAAATGTACCATTTTAAGAAAAATAAGGTAATTTTGAAATTGATAGCGGCAACACATCTCAAATAACAAAAACCGACAAAGTAAGTGGTACTAACAATGAAGAGCTGAAAGAACATTTTGCAACTAATTAGGTTAATTGGCAACAGGTCAATAACATGACTGGGTGTAGAAAAAGCCTCTTAGAGAGTAATGCTGCCTACACACAACCGGTTTTGCCGTCAAAATAAACTCTGAAGGTTTTTTTGACAGAATTCCGCTCAAGCTGTCTTGCATACACACGGTAACACCAAATTCCTACTGTCAAGAACGCGGTGAAGTGCAACACTATGATGAGCCGAGAAAAATTAAGTTCAATGCTTCCGAGCATGCATCCACTTGATTCCGATCATGCGTGGTTTTTGGTGCGTCGGAAAAGCATACAGACGAGCGGATTTTCAGTGTTCTCTAAGTCGACGGAAAAAGTCGGATAGGGCATACACACGGTCGGAATATCTGATGAAAAGCTCCCATCGGACTTTTTCTGTCGGAATGTCCGACCGTGTTTACGTAGAATCAGAGTATCTCAGAAATTACGAGGTTCACCAGTTTGTGAAAAGTTGCATCTAAAAATTGCTGAACAATTTCAGAATAATGGTCCTCAAAGTAAAATTGCAAAGACTTATATTAAATATATCATCATCTACAGTACATATTATCATCAAAACATTCAGAGAATCCGGAGAAATCTGTGTGCAAGGGACAAGACAGAAATGCAATATTGGATGCCTGTGATCTTCGGGGCCTCGGACGGCACTGCATTAAAAACAGGCATGATTCTGTGATGGGCATCTTTGCATGGGCTCAGGAATACGTCCAAAAGTCAGACACAGTTCACCATGCCATTCAAAAATGCAAGGTAAAGCTTATGCAAAGAAGCCATATCTAAACATGATCATGAGGAGAGGGATCTTCCTGCTTATTATCAGTGTTGGGTTCAAAAACCTGCATCTCTGCTAGTATGGGAATGCATTAGTGTGTGTGGAATGGGCAGCTTGCACATCTGGAAAGGCACCATCAATTCAGAAAAAAATATTTTTTAGGGAAGGCCTTGCATATTTCAGAAGGACAATGCTTCTGAAATACTGCATTTATGACAACAGCATGGTTTTGTAGTAGAAGAGTCTGTGTGCTTAAACATATCCCCTCGGCCTATAGCAGAATGACAGCCAGGCGGGAATCAGTTATCCTGACTGGGCATCACATGATGACCAGCAGGATAAGCCGCGAGTGCCCCCAAGGGCATGCAGCGCGGCGATCGGTAATGCGGTGTGTCGCTCTGACACACAGCATCTCCGATCTCGGTAAGGGGCCTATGACGTAGGCTCTTTACCATGTGATCAGCTGTGTCCAATCACAGCTGGTCACATCGTAACCAGGAAGTGCCATTTATATAGGGATGCCAGTGTACAACAGTAATGCCTGTCAGTGCCCCCTCATCAGTGCTGCCTATCAGTGCAAACTATTAGTGCCCATCAGTGCCGCCAACCAGTGCACATCAGTGCCGCTTATCAGTGCTGCCTATCAGTGCCACTTATCAGTGCCCATTAGTGCCACCTATCAGTGCCCATCAGTGTCGCCTATCAGTGCTGCATATTAGTGCCTCATCATCAGTGCTGCCTCATCAGTGCCCGTCAGTGCAACCTCATCAGTACCCATCAGTGAAGGAGGAAATTTACTTATTTACAACATTTTATAACAGAAACAAAGAAAACTGTTTTTTTTTTTTTCAAATTTTTCTGTCTTTTTTTTATTTCTTTAGCAAAAAGTAAAAAACTCAGTGGTGATCAAATACCACCAAAAGAAATCTCTATTTGTGGGGATAAAATGATAGAACTTTCATATGGGTACAGTGTTGCATACCTGCGCAATTGTCATTCAAAATGCTGAATATTTTCCCTGGGCAGGAAGGGAGAGAGAGTGCCCTGTATTGAAGTGGTTAACTAGCTTGCCTGCAGTCCAGACCTTTCACCAATTAAAAATATTAGGCGCATCTTGAAACGAAAAAATACAACAAAGAAGACCCAGGACTGGGACAAACTGGGAAAATTCCTCTTCCATAACTCCAGCAAATGGTATCCTCGGTTCACAGATGTTTACAGAGTGTTGTTAAAAGAAGAAGGGATGCTACACCAGGATAAACATGGCCCTGTCCCAACTTTTTTGAGAAGTGTTGCTGCCATCAAATTCAATTTTTTTTTTCTTAAATGGTATGTTTTCCATCGTGAATAAAATATGGGTTTATGAAATTTGTAAATAATTGCATTCTGTTTTTATGTAGCTTTTACACAGTGTCCCAACTTTTTGGAACTAGGGTTGTACTTCTAAAAGAGCACAATATTGCAGGGGGTCATCCTCAAAACAAAAAGCGAGGGGGGAATACTTCTATGGGAGCCCCAAATAGCAGGGGTTGTCCCCAAGAAAGAAAAATGAGGGAGAAATACTTCAAAGGGAGCCCTGGATAGCAGGGTTTTTTCCCAAGAACAGAAGGTGAGGAAGAAATACTTTTAAGGGAGCCCAGGGTACTATTCTTATGCCCAGTACACACAATCGGACATTGATCGGACATTCCGACAACGAAATCCAATCCATGGATTTTTTCCGATGGATGTTGGCTCAAACTTGTCTTGCATACACACTATCACACAAAGTTGGTCGGAAATTGCGAACGTCAAGAACGCGGTGACGGTCAACACGTACGACGAGCCGAGAAAAATAAAGTTCAATAGCCAGTGCTGCTCTTCTGCTTGATTCCGAGCATGCATGGAACTTTGTGTGTCGGAATTGTGTACACACGATCGGAATTTCCGACAACGAATTTTGTTGTCGGAAAATTTTATAACCAGATCTCAAATTTTGTGCAACGGAAATTCTGATGGAAACTGTCCGATGGAGCCTACACACAGGCGGAATTTCGGACGAAAAGCTCCCATTGAACATTTTCCGTCAAAAAATCCGACCGTGTGTATGGGACATTATTCTCTGGAAAAGAGAAAATGTGGTATATGAAAAGAGCAGCAGAGCAAACATAGCACAAAGTGTGTATTTCCATATTTCAGGGTCACATTCAGCGAGTGTTTTTTTCATCCTAAAACACATAGAGCAGTACAGAACAGCTGTAGTGTTATTGACAGAAAAGGAAATGTAAAGAGAGGAGAGTGGTGATAAAGGGTGTGGTTACCAATTAAACTAGGGGAAATGGCTCTAAATTATTTGTGGCTTTCCTTAGGAACTGTATTTTCTGTGAAACCATAAAAGTTCAAAGCAGATGGATGAGCATTCCAGGGTGTGGTAAAGCATTCCAGTCATTCATAGAAGAAAGAGAATTTCATTGTAAATGGCTTTAGATTTTCCAGGAGCAGTACTATACTACCTATTCAACTACATACAGTTTTCCTAGCTCTTGATATAAACAAATAGAAACCAAAAAAAAAATATGTAAATCAAATAATATAACCATGCCTTATAAGAAGTAACCCTTGACCGCAAAAAGCTCTTTCAGATCAAATACATATTGTCTGTAATATATTCTACTATACAGAGTAACAATATAGAATTTCTATAGATCACAAAAGGCAATAACGCAACAGTGATGGCTGTCACCAGGGTGGATATTAATCAATGATTTAAAAAAAAAAAATAAAATACAGATTTTCTTTTAATTAAATCAGATTTTTTGAATTTAAATAGATTTTTTTGATTTTTATTATATTTATTTAAATAACATGCTTTTGGAGTAAAAATCTATCTAAAAGATCATTTTCTATTTGACCACTTAAGCCCCGGACCATTTGGCTGGCCAAAGACCAGAGCGTTTTTTGCGATTCGGCACTGCATCGCCTTAACTGACAATTGCGCGGTGGTGCGACGTGGCTCCCAAACAAAATTGACGTTTTTTTTCCCCACAAATAGAGCTTTCTTTTGGTGGTATTTGATCACCTTTGCGGTTTTTATTTTTTGCACTATAAACAAAAAAATAGCTACAATTTTGAAAAAAAAACACATTATTTTTTTACTTTTTGCTATAATAAATATCCCCAAAAAATATATAAAAAAAAATGTTTTTCCTCACTTTAGGCCGATACATATTCTTCTACATATTTTTGGTAAAAAAAAAAATCGCAATAAGCGTTTATTGATTGGTTTGCGCAAAAGTTATAGCGTTTACAAAATAGGGGATAGTTTTATGGCATTTTTCTTAATCATTTTTTTTTATTAGTAATGGCGGCGATCAGCGTTTTTTATCATGACTGCGACATTATGGCAGACAGATCGGACACTTTTGGCATGATTTGGGGACAGCTGTTTTACTAACCTGACAGCTTATTATTCTAAAATAGGAAACCTTCATTTTGTTTGCAAATATTAAAGATTCTAACTACCAGCAAGAATAAGTCCTTACATTTAAAGAGCACCTGTCATTTCAGATCCATCATGGCAGCGCCTTTTAGCAGGCATCCACTCACCTGCTGCCACCACGTCCCTCACCTTGTTGTGTCACTGCCGCATCACCAGCCGTCCCATTAAAGTGAATTGGACTGTCGGTGAGTCAACAGCGGGTCAGAGGAGGAGCCGCTGCAGGGCAGAGATGACAGTTGCGCCTTACAAATTATGATTTCAATCGAGTTTATTTGAATCAAGCTATTTTACTAGTGATTTAAATCATGATTTAAATCGTGATTTAAATTGACTTGATTTAAATCAAATCCACTCTGGCTGTCACATAACACAGACCTGCTACTTCATGCTTTATTACACAGAAGCTTCAGTGTAAGCCAATAAACAAGCCATCAACAGGTGCTAAATATTCTGGTCATGAGTAAGATGCATACTGCGGACCCATAGACAGTAATATACATAACAGTCAGTCTATAGACCAGTGCATTGGAATGTCCTGGAGCAGGGGAAATTGTTATATTGCTTGCAAGTTCCCCAGAGATATATAGACTAATACAAAGAATAAGCATATACAAAGTTGTTTTTTTTTTATTACTGCTAATGGTAAGTTATGTGTTAACATGTTAACCTAATTAATATATAGATTGCCTTTGAAAACTACCACATCCCAATTATAATATATCCATCTAGGTTAGACCCCTAGCTATGGTGGGATTTTAAAAGCAGTAACCCAATTATAGTTAAAAATGCCATTTGTTAAAAAACAAACATTTAAAAAAAAAATACATTGTATCAACCATATGTTGACCTTTTGCCAAAAGTCTGGGTTGGTATTCAAAACAAATGCATGCAAAACATGCATGGTTTTGTTTTTTTGTTATGTTTGTTATCAATTGGTTCCTCCACAGACTCGACGCGTTTCTTGGATAAAATCCACTTCATCAGGATCATTGGTGGAGTATTTATATATTGACTGAGCATATTGATACAGATAGGGGGGAAAAAATCAACCACGTTAATAGGGAAGCACACACATGGGAGTCAATGACCCGAAGAAAGGCAGGAAGCCTAGAGAGACCACTTAAAAAGATATAAATATTCCTTACATTATGTCTATTAGATTGCTGTTGTAACTTATCTTGATGTTGATTTAATCTAACTTTTAGATATTATAGATATATTTAGGGATAATATCTATAAAGTGGTCTCAGCGGCAGTGTGGCTCCCAGACCAGTTGTAGTTGTAGTGTTTACTGATATTGCGTTGACCTGAAATAGAGGGTAAATCTGAAAGATCATCCAGAAAATATGGTTAATCCACATGAAAATGTATCACTGAATATTGAAGTGCATGTTTTATTGCACAGATATCTTAGAGAAGAAGCATTTCCAGAAATATAAAATGCTTGTTCAATCCCCCATGAAACCCAGTGTACATTGAACTTGTCCCTGTTCCACTCTGAGCGATGGTTAGGGAAAAAAATATATATTTTTATTACTATCAGGGCTGGCTGTAGCTCCTCCCCAAGCTGAATCCCAAATTATAGGTAATCGTATGTGGGAGTTACAGCCAGCACAACACTCGCTACACACTGCAGCCCTCTGTGATATTGCAGCCCTATTGGTACCTCCTTTGCGTGTACATAAAACACTAACTTGACAGATGCCAGAATCTCACACTAGCCACCTGCTATTTCAAAGGACATAAACTATCAAAGTGTCACGTACCTGGTGGCGAGTCTGAATTGCAGTGGGAGACCTCTCTTACGTCCCAGACTTGCGGCCCCTGGAGATGGGGACAGGGGGCGCAAAAGTCAGAGGAGGCACGAGTGTCTGGAAGGAACAGCAGCTGTAGGTGGGCCTCAGGACTAGGCCAGTGAAGACAGGGACCAGCAGACAGCAGGTAGCAGGAACCAGCAGACAACAGGTGACAGGAACCAGCAGACAGCAGGTGGCAGGAACCAGCAGACAACAGGTGACAGGAACCAGCAGGCAACAGGAACTGGCAGGTATGCAGCGGACTACAGGAACCAGCAGGCAACAGGAACTGGCAGGTATGCAGCGGACTACAGGAACCAGCAGGCAACAGGAACTGGCAGGTATGCAGCGGACTACAGGAACCAGCAGGCAACAGGAACTGGCAGGTATGCAGCGGACTACAGGAACCAGCAGGCAACAGGAACTGGCAGGTATGCAGCGGACTACAGGAACCAGCAGGCAACAGGAACTGACAGGTATGCAGCGGACTACAGGAACCAGCAGGCAACAGGAACTGGCAGGTATGCAGCGGACTACAGGAACCAGCAGGCAACAGGAACTGGCAGGTATGCAGCGGACTACAGGAACCAGCAGGCAACAGGAACTGACAGGTATGCAGAGGACTACAGGAACCAGCAGGCAACAGGAACTGGCAGGTATGCAGCGGACTACAGGAACCAGCAGGCAACAGGAACTGGCAGGTATGCAGCGGACTACAGGAACCAGCAGGCAACAGGAACTGGCAGGTATGCAGCGGACTACAGGAACCAGCAGGCAACAGGAACTGGCAGGTATGCAGCGGACTACAGGAACCAGCAGGCAACAGGAACTGGCAGGTATGCAGCGGACTACAGGAACCAGCAGGCAACAGGAACTGGCAGGTATGCAGCGGACTACAGGAACCAGCGGGCAACAGGAACTGGCAGGTATGCAGCGGACCACAGGACAGGTGCACAGGTAGGTCAGACAAGCCGGGTTTGGTAACAGAGGACACACTGCGGATAAGCCAGGGATAAGCCAGAGAATGGTCGTGGGTAAGCCGGGATCGGGGCAGGCGGAAGGCAGAACAGGTAAGTAGACAAGCCGGGTCACAGGTGCAGATACAGAGAAGTACAGGACTAACACACAGAACGCTGTAGATCAGGCAGCAAGGATTGCATGGAGATGACAGGTTTAAATAGCCCGCCTGGCGCCAGTGACCGCGCGCACGCCCGTCCGTGACCGCGCGCGCGCACCCGCTCGATTCCGCGCATGCGCAGTAGCCCGCGCACCCGTTCGAGCCCGCACACGCAATCGCAGCGGTGGAGAACCACTAGGCCCAGCAGAGCTTTCCTTACATTGCCCCCCCCCAAGGGGCAGCCTCCGGATGCCCAACTGGGAACACTTCTCTGGATGGGTCCTCTTGAAGGCTTGGATCAAATGCTTGGCGTGCAAGTTGGTTTCAGGTTCCCAGGAATTCTCTTCCGCACCGTACCCCTTCCACTTGATGAGGTATTGTATCTGGTTATTTCTCTTTCGGCAGTCCACAATTGTCTCCACCTCAAATTCCTCTTCCCCATCGACCATTATCGGGGCTGGGGGATCCGTGGATCGCCCAGGGAAAGAATTGGGGACTGCTGGCTTCAGGAGTGAAACATTGAAGACCGGGTGTACCCGAAGGGACTCTGGTAATTCCAGCTCGTATGCTACCTCGTTGATTTTCCGCTTCACGGCGAAGGGGCCCAGGAATTTGGGGCCTAACTTCCTAGAAGGACAAGCAAGTCGGAGGTTCACTGTGGACAGCCATACTTTGTCTCCAGGCTCCAGGACCAATTGCCCCCGTCAAAGACCTTTTTATTAAGATTCTGTGCCCGAGTCATAGTTTCCTGCAACAATTTATCGTTGGTTGAAAAGAAATCCACGGTCTCAAATGCAGCAGGAACGGAACATTCTGGTACGGAATTTGGCAGGAAGGATGGGTGGTAACCATAGTTGGCAAAGAACGGGGTCTGTTTGGTAGTGGAATGGGTGGAGTTGTTGTAGGCGAATTCCGCCAATGGCAACAGAGCGAGCCAGTCCTGTTGAGAAAAGGATGAAAAGCAACGCAGATACTGCTCAAGAGTCTGGTTTGTTCTTTCTGTCTGACCGTTTGTCTGTGGGTGGTAAGCAGAGGATAAAGATAGTTCGATGCCAAGGGAGTTGCAGAGGGCCTTCCAGAACCGAGACGTGAATTGGACACCCCTGTCCGAGATGATATTTGCTGGAATCCCGTGAAGCCTGACAATGCCTGCAATGAAGGCCTGGGCCGTCTCTGGTGCCGAAGGGGTCCCCTTCATGGGGATAAAGTGGGCCATTTTAGATAGCCGGTCCACTACCACAAAGATGGCCGTATGGCCTTCGGAGGGGGGAAGTTCCACAATGAAGTCCATGGTTATTAGCTTCCACGGCCTTTCCGGCGCGGGTAGGGGTTTGAGTAGCCCCCAAGATTTGGTCCTGCAGCTCTTACTGCGGGTGCACACCGTACAGGATTCCACATACTTTTGGCAGTCTTTTGCCAGTTGGGGCCACCAGAAAGTGCGCTGGACCAAGTCCGTGGTCTTAGCTATGCCGAAATGTCCGGCCAGTACATGGTCATGACATAGCCCAAGTATAGTGACCCGGAGACTTTCTGGAACGAAAATCTTACCACCGGACCAGAATAGGCCATCTTTGGCGGAGACTCCTGGCCCAGCAGGCGGCGGGTCCTCCCTGGACGCCTGCTTGATCCGGCTGAACAGGTCTTCATGGAGAAGTAGGAAGTTCTCCGCGGTTAGGATGGTGTCAGGTGGATTAGGCTCCTTAGGATCGATGAACATTCGGGATAATGCGTCAGGCTTGGTATTTTTGGAGCCCGGTCTGTAGGTAACATGAAAGGCGAACCGGGAGAAGAACAGTGCCCACCTGGCTTGTCGTGGCTTTAGTCTCTTGGCGGCCTTCAGATACTCCAGGTTCTTGTGGTCTGTATATATGAGAATTGGGTGGGCCGCCCCTTCCAACAAGTACCGCCATTCCTCCAGTGCCGCCTTAATTGCCAACAGTTCTCGGTCGCCCACGTCATAGTTCCGCTCAGGGGGTGTCAATTTACGGGAAAAGAACCCAACGGGGAACAGGAGGGCCTTGGGGCCTTGCCTCTGTGATAGTATCGCCCCGACTGCGATTTCCGATGCGTCCACCTCCAAGACAAATGGGAGAGCCGGGTCGGGGTGCTTTAGAATGGAGGCGGAAGTAAAGAGTCTTTTAAGGGCGACAAAGGCGGCCTGGGCCTCGGTTGTCCATTGGAACCGGATTCCTTGTCGGGTCAATTGTGTGATGGGAGAGATGATGGCCGAGAAACCTTTAATAAACTTCCGATAGAAGTTGGAGAACCCCACAAACCGCTGAACCCCTTTTTTATCCACTGGTGCAGGCCAGTCCAGAATAGCGGAGATTTTCTGGGGGTCCATCTTAATGCCTTCGATGGAGATGATGAGCCCCAGGAATTGTATGCTCTGTTGTTCAAACTCGCATTTCTCGGGTTTAGCATACAGACCATGTTGCCGCAGTCGCCCCAACACGCATCTGACGTGTTGTCGGTGACTGTCCAGGGAAGAAGAAAAGATTAAGATGTCGTCTAGGTAGATGATTACGAACAGGTCTAAGTAGTCTTGAAAAATGTCATTAATGAAATGTTGGAACGTGGCAGGGGCGTTACAGAGTCCGAAGGGCATCACAAGGTATTCAAAGTGCCCGAATCGTGTACGGAAGGCTGTCTTCCATTCATCGCCCTTTCGGATGCGCACCAGATTATACGCCCCGCGGAGGTCCAACTTGGTGAAGATGACCGCTGCCCCCAGCCTCTGGAACAACTCGGGGACTAACGGCAAGGGGTAACGATTTTTGATGGTCACCTTATTCAATTCTCTGTAGTCGACACATGGCCGGAGGGAATGATCCTTTTTCTCAACGAAGAAGATGCCGGCTCCGGCAGGTGACGTAGAGGAACGGATGAAGCCCTTTCGCAAATTGTCATCAATATAGTCTTTAAGGGCGGAGAGCTCCAGCTCAGATAGAGGGAAGATCCTCCCAAAGGGAACTTCAGCTCCAGGGAGAAGCTCGATGGGACAATCGTAGACCTGATGAGGAGGAAGGGTCTCTGCCCCCTTTTTGCTGAAGACATCCAAAAAAGCGTGATAGGCCTTGGGGACCAGCTGAGGGGTCTCGTTGTCCAGACACATTAGGGTAGCTGACTGAGCGTCAGTCCGTGGAAGACAATGTTGGGAGCAGTAAGGAGAGGAGAAGGTAATCTCCTTGGTGGACCAGTCAATGCAGGGGTTATGGGCGCGGAGCCAAGGCATACCCAAAATGACCGGGAACAGTGGGGAAGAAATAATGTCCAGGCTCAGTAACTCCTGATGGAGATGGTTTATACATGCCGGAAGAGGTTGCGTTTCTAGGGTGACAGGCCCGGATCTGATGGCCGAACCATCGGCCAGATGAATCTGTAGTCCTTGGACCTTGTTCCGCAAGGGGATGCTATGGGCAGTAGCAAAGTCTGAGTCCATGAAGCAACTGCAGGCTCCAGAGTCAATAATGGCGGGGACCATAATGTTCTTTCCGGGAAGCTGCAATGAAATAGAGAGAGCAAGATGAGAAGAGGCGTCGGTAACGGTCATTATCTGGTCAACTAAAGGAGGGCGCCACTTACGGGTCTTGGCTGGACAGGTTCGCACATAGTGCCCTGGCTCCCCGCAGTATAGACACAAATTGTCCTGACGGCGTCTCAGCCGTTCTTCAGGAGTAAGAGCAGGGCGAAGCACACCCAACTGCATGGGCTCAGTTCCTTCGGTGGAGGCAGAGGGACGACCCAGCGGTGGACCTCTAGGAAAGTAGGGTACCTTTGGCAGCATCCAAGAGGGACGAGGTGGAGCAGAGGACCTCTCCGACCGTCGTTCGCGTAGGCGCCTGTCGATCTGTATGGCCTGGTTGATGAGCTCCTCAAGAGTTGGAGGAACCCCAACCCTAGCAAGTTCATCCTTGAGGGGATCTGATAACCCCAACCGAAACTGGTAGCGGAGGGCCGCATCATTCCAGCTGGTATCAGCACTCCATCTCCTGAATTCAGCAACATAGTCCTCGGCGGGCCTACGCCCCTGGAGTAGAGCATGGAGGGCAGTCTCAGCCGTGGCACAGAGTTGCGGGTCCTCATACATTCGGGCCATTTCATCAAAGAAGGTATTTAGATGAGCAAGTTCCGCGGCCTCCTGTTTGAGCAGACGGTGGGCCCAGAGCTGGGGGTCGTTCTGGAGCAGGGAGATCACAAAGCCCACTTTGGTGGTCTCCAAAGAAAATGTTCGGGGCTGTAGTGCAAAAAACAATTCACATGCACTACGAAAAGTCCTGAATTTGCTACGCTCACCGGAGAACCTCTCAGGTGTGGGTACTCGAGGCTCCGGGGGAAGCATCACGACAGTCGGTGGGGCAGGCTGGCTAGCGGTGAGGCCTGTGGATCCTTGAGTAAGGACATGTTTTTCAAGACGGGTATAACCCTCCTGTAGGTTAGTGACCGCTTGTGCAAGGCCTGCTAGGTGTAGGCAGAGTTCTTCCATAGGAGAGGCTCCCTGCTCAGACTCGGTCATGGCTGCCTGATACTGTCACGTACCTGGTGGCGAGTCTGAATTGCAGTGGGAGACCTCTCTTACGTCCCAGACTTGCGGCCCCTGGAGATGGGGACAGGGGGCGCAAAAGTCAGAGGAGGCACGAGTGTCTGGAAGGAACAGCAGCTGTAGGTGGGCCTCAGGACTAGGCCAGTGAAGACAGGGACCAGCAGACAGCAGGTAGCAGGAACCAGCAGACAACAGGTGACAGGAACCAGCAGACAGCAGGTGGCAGGAACCAGCAGACAACAGGTGACAGGAACCAGCAGGCAACAGGAACTGGCAGGTATGCAGCGGACTACAGGAACCAGCAGGCAACAGGAACTGGCAGGTATGCAGCGGACTACAGGAACCAGCAGGCAACAGGAACTGGCAGGTATGCAGCGGACTACAGGAACCAGCAGGCAACAGGAACTGGCAGGTATGCAGCGGACTACAGGAACCAGCAGGCAACAGGAACTGGCAGGTATGCAGCGGACTACAGGAACCAGCAGGCAACAGGAACTGGCAGGTATGCAGCGGACCACAGGACAGGTGCACAGGTAGGTCAGACAAGCCGGGTTTGGTAACAGAGGACACACTGCGGATAAGCCAGGGATAAGCCAGAGAATGGTCGTGGGTAAGCCGGGATCGGGGCAGGCGGAAGGCAGAACAGGTAAGTAGACAAGCCGGGTCACAGGTGCAGATACAGAGAAGTACAGGACTAACACACGGAACGCTGTAGATCAGGCAGCAAGGATTGCATGGAGATGACAGGTTTAAATAGCCCGCCTGGCGACAGTGACCGCGCGCGCGCCCGTCCATGACCGCGCGCGCGCACCCGCTCGATTCCGCGCATGCGCAGTAGCCCGCGCACCCGTTCGAGCCCGCACACGCAATCGCAGCGGTGGAGAACCACTAGGCCCAGCAGAGCTTTCCTTACACAAAGCTTGACTGAGCCCAGACCCTCCTGATACTTCAGAGGAGATAGTATGCGGTTGTCTTGTTTTCTTCTGAATGAAACCTGCTGACGAGGAATGTGGTTATTTACAAAAAACACAAACCCACAGCAACACATACTACACTAGCCTCTCTCAGACAAGTGTAGTATCTTGGTTTGTGGTGTTGTGTGTTTATGTGACTAATGCTGCTCCTTCTGCAGCTACCGGCCCTGGAAGACGTTGAATGACAAAACATGTAGGGCAGTACTTTGGATGTGACGTCACCACGCACAACGGTTCGCAGATCACGGCCAGAGACGATCCCATTTTAAAAAGACTATACGAGTTTATTTGTGTCATTGGCAACACAATACATTGTGAGTGCTTTTATTGTATGTTTAAATAAATATGTTTTAAAACAGTTTTATGCTATGGGAACTCTTCACTCTTCTCCCCCAATACTTGTATGGGTGGACTGATGGGTTTATGAGGATTGGAAGGAGATAATAGCAGATCCTGCAGATTATTACTCCCAGAAGGAAATGCTTTGCTGGCTGGTTTATAACATTACCAGCATATTCCTCTGATGAGTTCATTTAGTTCAGCTGGTGGTCAGTAGAAGACATTTTATAAGAATATTGGTTCAAGATTTTAAATACATATTTGAACAATTTAATTTATACACTTTTATATGTATTCATATGAACTTTTTGGATTTCTTTGGAATTTTTTACAAATTATATATACAGTATGTTTAGCACAGTCAATTGAGAAAGTAATTTATTATTTTGTGGGTAGAACGCACACACACTGGGGTTGATTTACTAAAGGTTGATTTACTAAAGTGCAGTTGCACTCTGCAAGAGCAGTTGCTCTAGAGCAGGGGTCTCCAAACTTTTCAAACAAAGGGCCACTTTATTGCCCTTCAGACTTTAGAAGGGCCGGGTTGTGGCCTGCAGGGACAGAAAATGTCACAGGCCCAGCATCAGTGAGAACAAATATGGCCTTAGGGTTAGTGGTCAATAGGACGAGGAGTATTCCCACTATTAGTAGGAGGAATAGTATCCCATCATTGGTATCGATGCCCCATTGTTGGTGTCAGTGGGAGGAATTTTGCCAAAAAGGGCCGGATAAAGGCTAGCAAAGGGCCACATCTGACCCTCGGGCCGCAGTTTGGAGACCCCTGCTCTAGAGTTTATTAAAAAAGTGCAAGCAAAAATGCAGTTTTTTTTTTTTCTTGCACGTGATTGGGTAATCTTTGTAAAGTAAAGTTTTACCTCATTTACTAAGCTTTAGAGCAACTGCACTTGCAGAGTGTAACTGCATTTTGCAAAGTGCACAGTCTATTTGCCTTTAGTAAATGAACCCCATTGTGATTTGGATTATTTGTAATTATGAACTTATGAATTAGCACTGGGCGCTGTTCTTTAGTACACTCATATATCACAGTTGATTGACATCAATTGAACAGCAGCTGTGCATTTAATGATTTTAATTTGTTATTATTTCACTTAATTGGCACTTCTGTGATTTTTTTTTTCATTTTGAAATATATTTAAAGCTGAAAACTTTTTGTTTCATTTTAACCAAGTAGGAAATGGTTAAAACCCCTGTCATATATTTTTCCATGTGTGCTACATTGACATTTCCCCTCATTTTCTGTCCTCTAGACACAACAAGATGCAATAGGCAATCTCTCCAAAGTAAGGGGAATCCCCTCTTTGACAGTTGTTCTCATTGGGAGATTATTATTTTATTACTCTTCTCATGACAACTCAAATTTCACTTTCTTTCCTGTTGGCAATTATCACCAAGACAAATAGAGAGGTTGAAACCTGAATATGAACTTTGTTAACATTTTGCAGACCTTATGGGCTCATGTACACTTAAGGCTGGGCACCCATTTGGGTTCCATTGTTACTCACACCTATATCCGACCTTTGTCTGATTATTAGTGTGTTTCAATCAATATTTTCTCTGATAGTTGGTATATTATGTTTGCTTTTTTGTTCATGTGCTCATCATTTTTTGTAGATGTGTACAAATTTATTTTGTGTATCTAATAATAAAACTTTTGTACTTTTCATATATATATATATACTAGTTTTGATACATTGTTTTTCTCCTATCCGACACTTTTTTCTCTCTACCCACACTATCCCTTGGGGCCATTCACAGTAGTTTTTCAAACTTTATCGGGATGTGGTAGAATAGTGTCAGGATTATTTTCTTAGTTTGGTTTTTTCTACTTTCCTAGTTTTTCTTACTAATACAGTTAGGTCCATATATATTTGGACACAGGCACAATTTTAGTTTTTCTCAGGTATTTACCAAAACATATTCAAGCTATAGTTATATAATGGATATATGCTGAAAGTGTACACTCTCAGGTTTAATTTGAGGGTCTGTACATCCAAATCGGAGGAAGGGTTTAGGAATTACAGCTTTTAAGAATAGCCACCCCCCTTTTTTAAGGGACCAAAAGTAACAATTGTATCAAAAACTGTTTCATGGCCAGGTGTGGGCCACTCCTTCATTATTTCTTCATCAAATGTGCAGGTAAAAGGTCTGGAGTTGATTCTAAGTGTGGTATTTGCATTTGGACTCTATTGCTATGAACCTACATCGTGCGTTCAAAGGAGCTGTCTATGCAAGTGAAACAGGCCATTGTAAGGCTTAAAAAAAATTAACAAATCCATCAGAGAGATAGCAGCAACATTGGGAGTTGCCAAATCAACTGTTTGGTACATTCTGAGGAAAGAACACACTGGTGAGCTCAGCAACATAAAAAGGCCTGGGTGTCCATGGAAGACAACAGTGGTGGATGATCGCAGGATCATCTTTATGGTAAAGAAGAACCCATTCACAGCATCCAGACAAGTGAAGGACACTCTCTAGGAGGTGGGCATATGATCCTTAAAGTCTAAAATCAAGAGAAGACTTCACAAGAACAAATACAGAGGGTTCACCACAAAGTGCAAATCGTTCATAAGCCTGGAGAATAGAAAAGCCAGATTAGACTTTGCCAAAAAAATCTAAAAAAGCCAGACCAGTTCTAGAAAAGTATTCTTTGGACGGATGAAACTAAGATTAATCTGTACTAGAATGACTGAAAAAAAAAGTGTGGAGAAGGCTTGGAAAAGCATACAATGTCATCTGTAAAACACGGTGGAGGCTGTGTGATGGCAGGGGCATGCATGGCTTCCAGTGGCACTGGGTCATTGGTGTTTACTGATGATGTGACAGAAGACAAAAGCGGCCGGATGAATTCTGCAGTGTTTGTACTGTCAGCCCAGATTCAGCCAAATACAGCAAAGTTGATTGGACAGCACTTCACAGTACAGATGGACAATAATGCAAAAACACACTGCAAAAGCAACCCAGGAGCTTTTGAAGGCAAAGAAGTGGAATATTCTGCAATGGTCAAGTCAATCATCTAATCTTAACCCAATGAGCATGCATTTTACTTGCCGAAGGCAAAACTAAGGGCAGAAATACCCACAAACAAAGAACAACTGAAGATAGCTGCAGTTAGAGCCTGGCAAAGCATCAGAAAGGAGGAAACCCAATCTTTGGTAATGTCCATGGGTTACAGACTTCAGGGAGTCATTGCCAGTAAAGGATTCTCAACAAAATATAAAAAATGAACATATTATATAACATTAATATAATCATTATTTATGATTATATTAATTTGTCCAAATACATTTTAGCCCCTGAAAATGGGGGGACTGTGTATAAAAATGGTTGCAGTTCCTAAAATTTGTACTTGATGTTTATGTCCAACCCCTTGAATTAAAGCTGAAAGTCTGCACTTCAAATTAATTTGGATTGTTTCGTTTAAATTTTATTCTGGTGGCATACAGAGCGAAAAGCAAGAAAATTGTGCCTGTATCCGAATATATATGGACTTGTATGTTCTGGCTGGCATATTTTTAATAAAAGATTTCTGTGAACTAGATTATTTGTAGTGTATGAGGTGAATTTCTTTCTTGAAATTAAGTGTGCCCTTAGACTTCAGGCAAACCTGTGCACTGAGCTAAAATGCAGTAAAAGATGAAAAAGCATGATTATCGGTGTGTTGTGGTACTATTCGAATAGTGCCCCAATGCACCTTAACACTTCATATCAGCACACCACAAGACACATATGTGAACCATCTGTGTGTTGTGGTGTACTTAAAAAAATAGAGCGTTTTTTCTTTGTGCTCTGCTGGCAATGAAGCTTTTATTTAACTTGTTAGAAGCTAGTTCATTTGATGTAATTTTATCCTGTCCAGATGTGTTATGGGCTTGCAAGGTGGTCTCAAAGTCATATTTTAGGGTCTATAATGTTTTTTTTATTTTAGATTCGAGGGTTGCTTCCTTAAAACAGCATAAATAGGGAAGTTTGCTGCTAATAGGCAGATATCAAATTTAAGGAAATAAAACAAACAATAGGTTAGCCTATGCAGACTTCAGATTCAGCAGCAAGGCAGGTGCTTTCAGGGAAAGGTGGCTTGCATTTGGGATGCTCCCGAGATTCTTTAGTTCGCTTTCACAATTTTTTGTGTTGGAGGAATAAAGCCGTTCAGAAAGAGCAGAATTGGATACACTGCATTGACTGAAACAGGAAGCAAAACCTGACAAATGTAGCAATAAACACTTGGGGTTGACACTGCCTTATAAAAGTCTAAAACAGAATGCAGACAGTGTATTCCAAATTCCTTTCAAATGGTTTCACAAAGGCACGCCAGAAGCAAAAAGCAAACACTTTGCTTGAATGCATCCCGGAAAAACAAGATTTTCTTTTCCTTTGGTAACCTATACTGAAAAACTGTAATTAAAGTGTACAAGAAACATGTAAAATCAAGAAATGTAAAATAGAAAGCACTGCAATGTTAATGGAAAATACATAAAGCTGCGCCAATATAAACCAAAAAGTTAAAACAGTGAATACAGGGGAAATCAATATAAAAATCAATATAAAACAAATGTCCCATCAGAAATGACCGTGAGAAATTACACGAATTGATTTGAACAGTCTGGACTTTTAGTCTTAATAGTCCAGTTTGAGATGCTTCTTGACACCAGAAAATGAAATTGGCGTATAGCTGGTAGATATAGCTTGTTCAAAAAAGAGGACACCTCAGTGACAGTTCTATAATTTCACGCTGTGACATGCAGAAGAAATAGTTTCATCCCGACCACCTATTTGATTGGAGGCTTACCAGATGGCTATAAGTTTAGGGCACTGTAAACAAAAGCCTGTAGTTGTCCCCGTGGATCACTCAAATGGAGGAGGAGAAAATCACCACACCATCCGCTCCTGATACAGATATCCAGCCTGTTCCAACTAATTTCCTCCAATTACAAAGAAAAAATGGGGCCGCCCATAGCATAATACTGGTGACAACTCTTTAATCCGCATAGAAGAATAAAAACACTTACATCAATATAGTAAAAACGAGCAGAATGTACAACACTGCCGGCCGGTCAGTGAAAACCCGTCCCCAGTTCAATGCGGTCTGCGTGGTGGCGTAGCTGCAATGTTAAGTAGCATGTTGCTATCTAATTTTTCTTTTACTGCTCTGCCAAATAGAATTATTGTTCCTGACTGTAAATTGTCAGAGAGTGTGCTTCCTGTATGAAGATGAAAACGCTGTTACTACTTCTCTGCAGCGTTGTCATCGTTTACAGTCACCGCTGCCCTACAAAGCTTCTTATTCCCTACAGCAGAGATTTGTGAGCTGGGAATAAAAGGCTGGTCATTCCTATAGGAGTATGTCATAGGCAGCCCTGCCTCTCCTTTCTTTCAATTCCCTATAGCTACCTATTCGCACACGCTGCTGGAGTACACAGGTCTGGTTACCAGAGGAAGCATGTGTAAAGAAATGCAGTCCAGTGCACGACTACGATGGCACGGTACGCCTTCCAAAAAGAAGACATAAAGGTGTTTTTGAACATGGTAAATTTAAAACAAATATGATAGCATGAGGCCTGCACTGCAATATAGATTTTTTTTAAAAATAGGCTTGACATCTGCTTTAAAGTGCACCTGTGCTGACATTAAGGACATTTAAATAGTAGTATACTTCTAACAGGCAGCGCAAGAGATTTAAAACAAGCTACTCCTGACTAGGGATGAGCCGAACACCCCCGGGTTCGGTTCGCACCAGAACCTTCGAACCGACCGAAAGTTCGCGCGAATTTTCGAACCCTATACGTTATAATGGACGCGAACGTTCGAAATCAAAAGTGCTAATTACAACGGCCAATATGCATGTTAATGTCATAAAACAGGTTTGGGGACCCGGGTCCTGCCCCAGGGGACATATATCAATGCAAAAAGAACTTTTAAAAACTAACGTTTTTTCGGGAGCAGTCATTTTAATGATGCATAAAGTGAAAAAAAAAAAGTGAAATTTTCCTTTAAATATGGTACCTGGGGGGTGTCTAAAGTATGCCTGTGAAGTGGCATGTGTTTCCCGTGTTTAGAACTGTCCTTGCACAAAATGACATTTGTAAAGGAAAAAAAGAAGCCATTTAAAACCACTTGCGGCTTTAGGTTTGTTCTTAAGTAGAATCTGAACAGGTACATTATGAAGTGTAGCTCCATCCCAAAAAAATCTATTTTTAAGCTTTTTGGAGAACATAGGGAGGGGTTATCACCCCTGTAACATTTGCTGTCTTTGCACATCTGTTCAGAACATGTCACCTAACTTTCCGTCCCAATGACAGATGTTTTTGGAAAAAGTGGGGTTTTAATTGAAACAAGGATTGGTGATAAAGTATCAGTAGAGAGGAGATACCTTTTTCCCAAATTAAATCTAACAGGATAGAATTTCCCTTCCTAGGGGTAGATTTCCTCTCACTTCCTGTTTTTCTCTTTCCATTTGCAAGTAGGAGTCGTTTGTAAGTTGGATGTTTGAAAGTAGGGGCCTGGCGTATATACTCTGCAGAAATTTGCCCTATTAGATGTTGGTGTAGCCACAAGACTGGTGGGCACAGGAATGGGCCCTGCTGTGAGTTAATAGATCAAGATTTGTAATTGCATGCACCTGTTGAACAGGGCAGAAAAATTGGGGGTGGTGGTGGTGGTGGTAGACGGTGTTGCCACAAGACTGTAAGCTCTCACAGTTACTCTTGGTGGGCGCAGGAATGGGCCCTGCTGTGAGTTATTAGATCAAGATTTGTAATTGCAAGCACCTGATGAACAGGGCAGAAAAATTGGGCCTTTGGCGGTGGTGGTGGACGGTGTTGCCACAAGACTGTAGGCCCTCATAGTTACTCTTGGTGGGCGCAGGAATGGGCCCTGCTGTGAGTTATTAGATCAAGATTTGTAATTGCAAGCACCTGATGAACAGGGCAGAAAAATTGGGCCTTTGGCGGTGGTGGTGGACGGTGTTGCCACAAGACTGTAAGCTCTCACAGTTACTCTTGGTGGGCGCAAGAATGGGCCCTGCTGTGAGTTATTAGATCAAGATTTGTAATTGCATGCACCTGTTGAACAGGGCAGAAAAATTGGGGGTGGTGGTGGTGGTGGACGGTGTTGCCACAAGACTGTAAGCTCTCACAGTTACTCTTGGTGGGCGCAGGAATGGGCCCTGCTGTGAGTTATTAGATCAAGATTTGTAATTGCAAGCACCTGATGAACAGGGCAGAAAAATTGGGCCTTTGGCGGTGGTGGTGGACGGTGTTGCCACAAGACTGTAAGCTCTCACAGTTACTCTTGGTGGGCGCAGGAATGGGCCCTGCTGTGTGTTATTAGATCAAGATTTGTAATTGCAAGCACCTGATGAACAGGGCAGAAAAATTGGGCCTTTGGCGGTGGTGGTGGACGGTGTTGCCACAAGACTGTAGGCCCTCATAGTTACTCTTGGTGGGCGCAGGAATGGGCCCTGCTGTGAACTATTAGATCAAGATTTGTAATTACCCGCCCCTGTTAAACAGGGGCTGAAAAATTGTGCCTTAGGCACTGGTGCTGGTGCCACAACACTGCAACCCCTCACAGATACTGTACTTGGAGCACAGCAGTCACACGTGTTGCGAAGCATTTTTTTAAAAAATTGTAATTACCCGCCCCTGTTAAACAGGGGCTGAAAAATTGTGCCTTAGGCACTGGTGCTGGTGCCACAACACTGCAACCCCTCACAGATACTGTACTTGGAGCACAGCAGTCACACGTGTTGCGAAGCATTTTTTTAAAAAATTGTAATTACCCGCCCCTGTTAAACAGGGGCTGAAAAATTGTGCCTTAGGCACTGGTGCTGGTGCCACAACACTGCAACCCCTCACAGATACTGTACTTGGAGCACAGCAGTCACACGTGTTGCGAAGCATTTTTTTTAAAAAATTGTAATTACCCGCCCCTGTTAAACAGGGGCTGAAAAATTGTGCCTTAGGCACTGGTGCTGGTGCCACAACACTGCAACCCCTCACAGATACTGTACTTGGAGCACAGCAGTCACACGTGTTGCGAAGCATTTTTTTAAAAAATTGTAAGTACACGCCCCTGTTAAACAGGGGCTGAAAAATTTGCCTTAGGCACTGGTGCAGGTGCCACAACACTGCAACCCCTCACAGATACTGTACTTGGAGCACAGCAGTCACACGTGTTGCGAAGCATTTTTTTAAAAAATTGTAAGTACACGCCCCTGTTAAACAGGGGCTGAAAAATTTGCCTTAGGCACTGGTGCTGGTGCCACAACACTGCAACCCCTCACAGATACTGTACTTGGAGCACAGCAGTCACACGTGTTGCGAAGCATTTTTTTATAAAAATTGTATGTACACGCCCCTGTTAAACAGGGGCTGAAAAATTGTGCCTTAGGCACTGGTGTGGTGGCATGGATCATTGAGGAGGAGGAAGAGGATAGTCAGTGAACATAAGAGGACAGTCACTCAGCATCAGCATAGGCAGTCTTGAAGGGATGTGATATTAAAAATTATTCGGTTATATCCGCCTCAGGTGCCTGGTAGCTGGTGGTGATCCAAGACTGATTCATTTTGATGAAGGTCAGTCGATCAACCGAGGCGGTGGACAGGCGCACCCTATGATCGGTGACAAATCCTCCAGCAGCACTGAATGTGCGTTCGGAAAGAACGCTGGAGGCAGGACAGGCCAGTAGCTCAATTGCATACTGTGCAAGCTCTGGCCAGTGATCCATCCTCAGGACCCAGTAAGCCAGAGGATTTTCGGTGGGAAAGGTGTCCAAGTCTGACCTTGCCCCAAGGTATTCCTGCACCATGTATATCAGACGCTGGCGATGGTTGCTGGAACCGATCATACCTTGGGGCTGCGGACTAAAAAATTGTCTGAACGCATCGGTCAGACATCCACCTTCCCCACCGCTCCTTCTGCTACTGACCGAAGCCTCAGCAACTCGTCGCCCAGGACCAGGAGTTTGTAGCCTTCCAGTTTCTGGGAACGCGTTGCACAGACCTTTCTGCAAGGCCTCCCTGAGATGTCTCATCCTCTGCTCCCTCTGCGACGGCAAGATAAGGTCCGCAACCTTACCCTTGTACCGCGGATCAAGGAGAGTGGCCAGCCAGTAATGGTCCCTCTCCTTGATCCGAAGAACACGAGGATCCTTCCGCAGGCTTTGCAGGATCAGGGAGGCCATGCAGCGTAGGTTAGCTGAGGCATTCGGTCCGGAGTCTTCTGGGTCACTGAGGATGACATGATCGCCAGCCACCTCCTCCCAGCCACGTACAAGTCCACTGGTTTGTTGGGACTGTACATCATCCCTAAAAGACTGCTGCTGCTGATGCTGAGTGCCAGGCTCCACCTCCATGCTCACACAATCCTCCTCCTCCTCCTCCTCCTCCTCATCCTCTTCCTGTGTGATGGGTGGGACAGAAGGAACACTGTCCGGATAAAGGGGGCCTTGAGAGGCAAGGAAGTCCTCCTCTTCCTGCCTCTGTTCTGCCTCAAGTGCCCTGTCCATTATCCCACGCAGCGTATGCTCCAACAGGTGGACAAGAGGGACAGTGTCACTGATGCATGCACTGTCACTGCTCACCATCCTCGTGGCCTCCTCAAATGGTGAGAGGACAGTGCATGCATCCCTGATCATGCTCCACTGACGTGGGGAAAAAAAACCAAGCTCCCCTGACCCTGTCCTGGTGCCATAGTCGCAAAGGTACTCATTGATGGCCCTCTGCTGCGTGTGCAGTCGCTGCAGCATGGCCAACGTTGAGTTCCACCTGGTGGGCATGTCACATATTAGGCGGTTCTTGGGCAGGTTCAGCTCCTTTTGCAGCTCAGTCAGCCGAGCACTGGCATTATAAGATCGGCGGAAATGCACACAGACTTTCCTGGCCTGCCTCAGGACATCCTGTAAGCCTGGGAACCTGCCCAAGAACCGCTGCACCACCAGGTTGAGGACGTGAGCCATGCAGGGCACATGGGTGAGCTGCCCCTGTCGCAGGGCGGAGAGGAGGTTGGTGCCATTGTCAGAAACGACCATTCCTGGCTTAAGCTGACGTGGCGTCAACCACCTCTCGGCCTGCCCCTGCAGAGCTGCCAGAACCTCTGGCCCAGTGTGGCTCCTGTCCCCCAAACACACCAGCGCAAGCACGGCATGGCATCTTTTTGCCTGCGTACTTGCGTAGCCCCTTGTACGCCTACGGAGCACCGCTGGTTCCAAGGACAGAGCACTGGAGGAAGAAGAAGAGGAGGGGGTGGAGGAGAGAGGTGTGTCACAACCAGTAGCAGTAGTAGCGTTTTGGAGGCGTGGTGGCGGAACAACCTCCAACACTACTGCACCTTGTCCTGCATCCCTCCCAGCTGCCAATAGAGTGACCCAATGGGCCGTGAAAGAAAGGTACCGTCCCTGTCCATGCCTGCTGGACCATGAGTCAGCGGTAATATGCACCTTACCGCTGACCGCCCTGTCCAGCGAGGCATGGACATTGCCCTCCACATGCCGGTAGAGAGACGGAATCGCCTTCCGTGAGAAAAAGTGGCGTTTGGGAACCTGCCACTGAGGAACCGCACATTGAACAAACTCACGGAAGGGGGCCGAGTCTACCAACTGAAAAGGCAGCAGTTGAAGTGCTAGCAATTTAGCCAAGCTAGCATTCAACCGCTGGGCATGTGGATGGCTGGGAGTGTACTTCTTTCTACGGTCCAGCAGCTGGGGCAGGGAAATTTGCCTGCTGCAATCGGACGTCGGTGTACTGCAAGTACTTGGTTGTGACACACCTAATTCTACACCTTCAGTCCTCTCAGAGCAGCTTTCATAGAGGACTGAAGGTGTAGTGGGGATGGAGATCCCAGCTGATGAGGAGCAAGGAGAGGTCCGCTTAGTTCTTTGGTGTGGGTCTTTTATGTGTGCCTGCCAACGAGCTGCATGGCAGGTCGACATATGTCTGGTCATGCTTGTGGTGCCCAAGCGGCTGATGTTTTGGCCACGCGAGATACGCTTGAGACAAATATTGCAAATAGCAGTGGTGCGATCTGATGCACTCGTCTCAAAAAAGGCCCACACCAAAGAACTTTTCTGATAACGTGCAGAGGCAGCGCCCTGCACAGGCGGAGCTCTGCGGTGTTGTACAGTTGCTGTGCTGGCCTCTACCTGGCCTCCAGGGGGCATCCTGCCTCGTTGGACATGTGACGCCGCATCCTCCTCCTCCTCGTCCTCCTCCTCATCCTCTCTCCCTTCAGGCACCCACGTGGAGTCAGTGACCTCATCATCCCCTCCCTCTTCACCACTAGAGCAAACCTGGCAGTAAGCTGCAGCTGGTGGAACAGTACTGCCAGATTCCTCAAGCTGGGTATCATCATCCGAGCCTTCGAATCGTTGGGCATCCTCCTGGAGCATGTACCCAACACTGTGCTCAAAGAGTTCGGGGGACTCCTCAGGAGGACATGGTGGGTCTAGGGAAGGGGTGGCTGATGATGCTCTGCCAGTACCCTGAGCCTGGGTGAGAGAGGATGAGGAGGATGAGGAGGGCTTGGTCATCCATTCTACCAAGCCTTCAGCATGATGCGGCTCCACATGTCCAGCTGCCGAAAACAAAGACGCGCGTGTCCCATGGCCACGTGCTGATGACGATGCACGACCACGTCCACGGCCACGGCCACGTCCACTAGAAACAGAGCCTGCCTGCCCTGTGTTCTTGGCTCTGCATGCTCTGCCTCCCCTTGGCGGTCTTCCAGCCATTGTAGTCGGTAGTCCTGTGGGTGCTGCTGAGAAGAATATATAGGAGCTCTGTGTGATGCCACTAACACACTAGAAGTCCTATGGGTGCTTCTGCAAAGAAAATAGAGGAGCTCTGTGTGATGCCACTAACACACTAGAAGTCCTGTGGGTGCTGCTGAGAAGAAAATATAGGAGCTCTGTGTGATGCCACTAACACACTAGAAGTCCTATGGGTGCTTCTGCAAAGAAAATAGAGGAGCTCTGTGTGATGCCACTAACACACTAGAAGTCCTGTGGGTGCTGCTGAGAAGAAAATATAGGAGCTCTGTGTGATGCCACTAACACACTAGAAGTCCTATGGGTGCTTCTGCAAAGAAAATAGAGGAGCTCTGTGTGATGCCACTAACACACTAGAAGTCCTGTGGGTGCTGCTGAGAAGAAAATATAGGAGCTCTGTGTGATGCCACTAACACACTAGAAGTCCTGTGGGTGCTTCTGCAAAGAAAATAGAGGAGCTCTGTGTGATGCCACTAACACACTAGAAGTCCTATAGGTGCTTCTGGGAAGAAAATATAGGTCTGTGTGATGGGACTAACACACTTCAAGTCCTATAGGTGCTTCTGGGAACAAAATATAGGATCTCTGTGTGATGGGACTAACACACTTCAAGTCCTATGGGTGCTTCTGGGAAGAAAATATAGGTCTGTGTGATGGGACTAACACACTTCAAGTCCTATAGGTGCTTCTGGGAACAAAATATATGATCTCTGTGTGATGGGACTAACACACTTCAAGTCCTATAGGTGCTTCTGGGAAGAAAATATAGGTCTGTGTGATGGGACTAACACACTTCAAGTCCTATAGGTGCTTCTGGGAACAAAATATATGATCTCTGTGTGATGGGACTAACACACTTCAAGTCCTATAGGTGCTTCTGGGAACAAAATATATGATCTCTGTGTGATGGGACTAACACACTTCAAGTCCTATAGGTGCTTCTGGGAAGAAAATATAGGTCTGTGTGATGGGACTAACACACTTCAAGTCCTATAGGTGCTTCTGGGAACAAAATATAGGATCTCTGTGTGATGGGACTAACACACTTCAAGTCCTATAGGTGCTTCTGGGAAGAAAATGTAGGTCTGTGTGATGGGACTAACACACCTCAAGTCCTATAGGTGCCTCTGGGAACAAAATATATGATCTCTGTGTGATGGGACTAACACACTTCAAGTCCTATAGGTGCTTCTGGGAAGAAAATATAGGTCTGTGTGATGGGACTAACACACTTCAAGTCCTATAGGTGCTTCTGGGAACAAAATATATGATCTCTGTGTGATGGGACGAACACACTTCAAGTCCTATAGGTGCTTCTGGGAACAAAATATATGATCTCTGTGTGATGGGACTAACACACTTCAAGTCCTATAGGTGCTTCTGGGAAGAAAATATAGGTCTGTGTGATGGGACTAACACACTTCAAGTCCTATAGGTGCTTCTGGGAACAAAATATAGGATCTCTGTGTGATGGGACTAACACACTTCAAGTCCTATGGGTGCTTCTGGGAAGAAAATGTAGGTCTGTGTGATGGGACTAACACACTTCAAGTCCTATAGGTGCCTCTGGGAACAAAATATATGATCTCTGTGTGATGGGACTAACACACTTCAAGTCCTATAGGTGCTTCTGGGAAGAAAATATAGGTCTGTGTGATGGGACTAACACACTTCAAGTCCTTTAGGTGCTTCTGGGAACAAAATATATTATCTCTGTGTGATGGGACTAACACACTTCAAGTCCTATGGGTGCTTCTGGGAAGAAAATATAGGTCTGTGTGATGGGACTAACACACTTCAAGTCCTATAGGTGCTTCTGGGAACAAAATATATGATCTCTGTGTGATGGGACTAACACACTTCAAGTCCTATGGGTGCTTCTGGGAAGAAAATATAGGTCTGTGTGATGGGACTAACACACTTCAAGTCCTATAGGTGCTTCTGGGAACAAAATATATGATCTCTGTGTGATGGGACTAACACACTTCAAGTCCTATAGGTGCTTCTGGGAAGAAAATATAGGTCTGTGTGATGGGACTAACACACTTCAAGTCCTATAGGTGCTTCTGGGAACAAAATATATGATCTCTGTGTGATGGGACTAACACACTTCAAGTCCTATGGGTGCTTCTGGGAAGAAAATATAGGTCTGTGTGATGGGACTAACACACTTCAAGTCCTATAGGTGCTTCTGGGAAGAAAATATAGGTCTGTGTGATGGGACTAACACACTTCAAGTCCTATAGGTGCTTCTGGGAACAAAATATATGATCTCTGTGTGATGGGACTAACACACTTCAAGTCCTATGGGTGCTTCTGGGAAGAAAATATAGGTCTGTGTGATGGGACTAACACACTTCAAGTCCTATAGGTGCTTCTGGGAACAAAATATATGATCTCTGTGTGATGGGACTAACACACTTCAAGTCCTATAGGTGCTTCTGGGAAGAAAATATAGGTCTGTGTGATGGGACTAACACACTTCAAGTCCTATAGGTGCTTCTGGGAACAAAATATATGATCTCTGTGTGATGGGACTAACACACTTCAAGTCCTATGGGTGCTTCTGGGAAGAAAATATAGGTCTGTGTGATGGGACTAACACACTTCAAGTCCTATAGGTGCTTCTGGGAACAAAATATATGATCTCTGTGTGATGGGACGAACACACTTCAAGTCCTATAGGTGCTTCTGGGAAGAAAATATAGGTCTGTGTGATGGGACTAACACACTTCAAGTCCTATAGGTGCTTCTGGGAACAAAATATATGATCTCTGTGTGATGGGACTAACACACTTCAAGTCCTATGGGTGCTTCTGGGAAGAAAATATAGGTCTGTGTGATGGGACTAACACACTTCAAGTCCTATAGGTGCTTCTGGGAACAAAATATATGATCTCTGTGTGATGGGACTAACACACTTCAAGTCCTATAGGTGCTTCTGGGAAGAAAATATAGGTCTGTGTGATGGGACTAACACACTTCAAGTCCTATAGGTGCTTCTGGGAACAAAATATATGATCTCTGTGTGATGGGACTAACACACTTCAAGTCCTATAGGTGCTTCTGGGAAGAAAATATAGGTCTGTGTGATGGGACTAACACACTTCAAGTCCTATAGGTGCTTCTGGGAACAAAATATAGGATCTCTGTGTGATGGGACTAACACACTTCAAGTCCTATGGGTGCTTCTGGGAAGAAAATGTAGGTCTGTGTGATGGGACTAACACACTTCAAGTCCTATAGGTGCCTCTGGGAACAAAATATATGATCTCTGTGTGATGGGACTAACACACTTCAAGTCCTATAGGTGCTTCTGGGAAGAAAATATAGGTCTGTGTGATGGGACTAACACACTTCAAGTCCTATAGGTGCCTCTGGGAACAAAATATATGATCTCTGTGTGATGGGACTAACACACTTCAAGTCCTATAGGTGCTTCTGGGAAGAAAATATAGGTCTGTGTGATGGGACTAACACACTTCAAGTCCTTTAGGTGCTTCTGGGAACAAAATATATGATCTCTGTGTGATGGGACTAACACACTTCAAGTCCTATAGGTGCTTCTGGGAAGAAAATATAGGTCTGTGTGATGGGACTAACACACTTCAAGTCCTATAGGTGCTTCTGGGAACAAAATATATGATCTCTGTGTGATGGGACTAACACACTTCAAGTCCTATGGTGCTTCTGGGAAGAAAATATAGGTCTGTGTGATGGGACTAACACACTTCAAGTCCTATAGGTGCTTCTGGGAACAAAATATATGATCTCTGTGTGATGGGACGAACACACTTCAAGTCCTATAGGTGCTTCTGGGAAGAAAATATAGGTCTGTGTGATGGGACTAACACACTTCAAGTCCTATAGGTGCTTCTGGGAACAAAATATATGATCTCTGTGTGATGGGACTAACACACTTCAAGTCCTATGGGTGCTTCTGGGAAGAAAATATAGGTCTGTGTGATGGGACTAACACACTTCAAGTCCTATAGGTGCTTCTGGGAACAAAATATATGATCTCTGTGTGATGGGACTAACACACTTCAAGTCCTATAGGTGCTTCTGGGAAGAAAATATAGGTCTGTGTGATGGGACTAACACACTTCAAGTCCTATAGGTGCTTCTGGGAACAAAATATATGATCTCTGTGTGATGGGACTAACACACCTCAAGTCCTATAGGTGCCTCTGGGAACAAAATATATGATCTCTGTGTGATGGGACTAACACACTTCAAGTCCTATAGGTGCTTCTGGGAAGAAAATATAGGTCTGTGTGATGGGACTAACACACTTCAAGTCCTATAGGTGCTTCTGGGAACAAAATATATGATCTCTGTGTGATGGGACTAACACACTTCAAGTCCTATCGGTGCTTCTGGGAAGAAAATGTAGGTCTGTGTGATGGGACTAACACACTTCAAGTCCTATAGGTGCCTCTGGGAACAAAATATATGATCTCTGTGTGATGGGACTAACACACTTCAAGTCCTATAGGTGCTTCTGGGAAGAAAATATAGGTCTGTGTGATGGGACTAACACACTTCAAGTCCTATAGGTGCTTCTGGGAACAAAATATATGATCTCTGTGTGATGGGACTAACACACTTCAAGTCCTATGGTGCTTCTGGGAAGAAAATGTAGGTCTGTGTGATGGGACTAACACACTTCAAGTCCTATAGGTGCCTCTGGGAACAAAATATATGATCTCTGTGTGATGGGACTAACACACTTCAAGTCCTATAGGTGCTTCTGGGAAGAAAATATAGGTCTGTGTGATGGGACTAACACACTTCAAGTCCTATAGGTGCCTCTGGGAACAAAATATATGATCTCTGTGTGATGGGACTAACACACTTCAAGTCCTATAGGTGCTTCTGGGAAGAAAATATAGGTCTGTGTGATGGGACTAACACACTTCAAGTCCTTTAGGTGCTTCTGGGAACAAAATATATGATCTCTGTGTGATGGGACTAACACACTTCAAGTCCTATGGGTGCTTCTGGGAAGAAAATATAGGTCTGTGTGATGGGACTAACACACTTCAAGTCCTATAGGTGCTTCTGGGAACAAAATATATGATCTCTGTGTGATGGGACTAACACACTTCAAGTCCTATGGGTGCTTCTGGGAAGAAAATATAGGTCTGTGTGATGGGACTAACACACTTCAAGTCCTATAGGTGCTTCTGGGAACAAAATATATGATCTCTGTGTGATGGGACGAACACACTTCAAGTCCTATAGGTGCTTCTGGGAAGAAAATATAGGTCTGTGTGATGGGACTAACACACTTCAAGTCCTATAGGTGCTTCTGGGAACAAAATATATGATCTCTGTGTGATGGGACTAACACACTTCAAGTCCTATGGGTGCTTCTGGGAAGAAAATATAGGTCTGTGTGATGGGACTAACACACTTCAAGTCCTATAGGTGCTTCTGGGAACAAAATATATGATCTCTGTGTGATGGGACTAACACACTTCAAGTCCTATAGGTGCTTCTGGGAAGAAAATATAGGTCTGTGTGATGGGACTAACACACTTCAAGTCCTATAGGTGCTTCTGGGAACAAAATATATGATCTCTGTGTGATGGGACTAACACACTTCAAGTCCTATAGGTGCTTCTGGGAACAAAATATATGATCTCTGTGTGATGGGACTAACACACTTCAAGTCCTATAGGTGCTTCTGGGAAGAAAATATAGGTCTGTGTGATGGGACTAACACACTTCAAGTCCTATAGGTGCTTCTGGGAACAAAATATATGATCTCTGTGTGATGGGACTAACACACTTCAAGTCCTATAGGTGCTTCTGGGAACAAAATATATGATCTCTGTGTGATGGGACTAACACACTTCAAGTCCTATAGGTGCTTCTGGGAAGAAAATATAGGTCTGTGTGATGGGACTAACACACTTCAAGTCCTATAGGTGCTTCTGGGAACAAAATATAGGATCTCTGTGTGATGGGACTAACACACACTTCAAGTCCTATAGGTGCTTCTGGGAAGAAAATGTAGGTCTGTGTGATGGGACTAACACACCTCAAGTCCTATAGGTGCCTCTGGGAACAAAATATATGATCTCTGTGTGATGGGACTAACACACTTCAAGTCCTATAGGTGCTTCTGGGAAGAAAATATAGGTCTGTGTGATGGGACTAACACACTTCAAGTCCTATAGGTGCTTCTGGGAACAAAATATATGATCTCTGTGTGATGGGACTAACACACTTCAAGTCCTATGGGTGCTTCTGGGAAGAAAATGTAGGTCTGTGTGATGGGACTAACACACTTCAAGTCCTATAGGTGCCTCTGGGAACAAAATATATGATCTCTGTGTGATGGGACTAACACACTTCAAGTCCTATAGGTGCTTCTGGGAAGAAAATATAGGTCTGTGTGATGGGACTAACACAATTCAAGTCCTTTAGGTGCTTCTGGGAACAAAATATATGATCTCTGTGTGATGGGACTAACACACTTCAAGTCCTATGGGTGCTTCTGGGAAGAAAATATAGGTCTGTGTGATGGGACTAACACACTTCAAGTCCTATAGGTGCTTCTGGGAACAAAATATATGATCTCTGTGTGATGGGACTAACACACTTCAAGTCCTATGGGTGCTTCTGGGAAGAAAATATAGGTCTGTGTGATGGGACTAACACACTTCAAGTCCTATAGGTGCTTCTGGGAACAAAATATATGATCTCTGTGTGATGGGACGAACACACTTCAAGTCCTATAGGTGCTTCTGGGAAGAAAATATAGGTCTGTGTGATGGGACTAACACACTTCAAGTCCTATAGGTGCTTCTGGGAACAAAATATATGATCTCTGTGTGATGGGACTAACACACTTCAAGTCCTATGGGTGCTTCTGGGAAGAAAATATAGGTCTGTGTGATGGGACTAACACACTTCAAGTCCTATAGGTGCTTCTGGGAACAAAATATATGATCTCTGTGTGATGGGACTAACACACTTCAAGTCCTATAGGTGCTTCTGGGAAGAAAATATAGGTCTGTGTGATGGGACTAACACACTTCAAGTCCTATAGGTGCTTCTGGGAACAAAATATATGATCTCTGTGTGATGGGACTAACACACTTCAAGTCCTATAGGTGCTTCTGGGAACAAAATATATGATCTCTGTGTGATGGGACTAACACACTTCAAGTCCTATAGGTGCTTCTGGGAAGAAAATATAGGTCTGTGTGATGGGACTAACACACTTCAAGTCCTATAGGTGCTTCTGGGAACAAAATATATGATCTCTGTGTGATGGGACTAACACACTTCAAGTCCTATAGGTGCTTCTGGGAACAAAATATATGATCTCTGTGTGATGGGACTAACACACTTCAAGTCCTATAGGTGCTTCTGGGAAGAAAATATAGGTCTGTGTGATGGGACTAACACACTTCAAGTCCTATAGGTGCTTCTGGGAACAAAATATAGGATCTCTGTGTGATGGGACTAACACACTTCAAGTCCTATAGGTGCTTCTGGGAAGAAAATGTAGGTCTGTGTGATGGGACTAACACACCTCAAGTCCTATAGGTGCCTCTGGGAACAAAATATATGATCTCTGTGTGATGGGACTAACACACTTCAAGTCCTATAGGTGCTTCTGGGAAGAAAATATAGGTCTGTGTGATGGGACTAACACACTTCAAGTCCTATAGGTGCTTCTGGGAACAAAATATATGATCTCTGTGTGATGGGACTAACACACTTCAAGTCCTATGGGTGCTTCTGGGAAGAAAATGTAGGTCTGTGTGATGGGACTAACACACTTCAAGTCCTATAGGTGCCTCTGGGAACAAAATATATGATCTCTGTGTGATGGGACTAACACACTTCAAGTCCTATAGGTGCTTCTGGGAAGAAAATATAGGTCTGTGTGATGGGACTAACACACTTCAAGTCCTATAGGTGCTTCTGGGAACAAAATATATGATCTCTGTGTGATGGGACTAACACACTTCAAGTCCTATGGGTGCTTCTGGGAAGAAAATGTAGGTCTGTGTGATGGGACTAACACACTTCAAGTCCTATAGGTGCTTCTGGGAACAAAATATATGATCTCTGTGTGATGGGACTAACACACTTCAAGTCCTATAGGTGCTTCTGGGAAGAAAATATAGGTCTGTGTGATGGGACTAACACACTTCAAGTCCTATAGGTGCTTCTGGGAACAAAATATATGATCTCTGTGTGATGGGACTAACACACTTCAAGTCCTATAGGTGCTTCTGGGAACAAAATATATGATCTCTGTGTGATGGGACTAACACACTTCAAGTCCTATAGGTGCTTCTGGGAATAAAATATATAGGAGCTCTGCCTGCCTGCCACGAACACACTACAAGTCCTATAGGTGCTTCTGGGAACAAAATATAGGAGCTCTGCCTGCCTGCCACGAACACACACAAGTCCTATAGGTGCTTCTGGGAACAAAATATAGGAGCTCTGCCTGCCTGCCACGAACACACTACAAGTCCTATAGGTGCTTCTGGGAACAAAATATAGGAGCTCTGCCTGCCTGCCACGAACACACTACAAGTCCTATAGGTGCTTCTGGGAACAAAATATAGGAGCTCTGCCTGCCTGCCACGAACACACTACAAGCCCCTCTTTCTAAATCAATCTTTCTAAATGAATCTATCTAACTCAATCTCTCTAAGTAAATCTCTCTAACTAACTAAATCCAGCAGAGTGTCACAGAACTATCCTGCTCTATCTACGCCGGAACAGCATGTGACCGGCGCAGACGGCGTGGCGGCCTTTTATAGGGGGGGGCGTGTACTAAAGCCCCTGAGCTGTAGCCAATTATGGCTCTTCGAGTTTCCGGCGCTGTGATTGGCCAAGCATGCGGGGTCACAGTGCATGCTTGGCCAATCATCAGCCAGCAATGCACTGCGCCGGCCGCGCCGGTCGCAATGCATTGCGGGGCCGCTCGCATCACACGAACGTGATGTGAGCGGCCAAAATAGTTCTGGGCTCGCCGAGCGAGCGAACACCCGGTGCTCGATGCGAACATGGGTTCGCATCGAGCACCGGGCCCATCCCTACTCCTGACCTCTCTAGCTGCTTGTGCTGTGAACTAATTACCCCTCAAAGATACTTAACCTCACTGGCGGTATGATTATTTCTGATTTTAGGTGCTGAAAGCGGTACAATTATTTTGCATGGAAATTTGGCGTTTTATATTGTAGGCTTGCAGTTCTTAGGAATAACTCACTTAAATCTGTCCAAACCAGAGTCTAGTAGACATCCCGGGTATCATAAAGTTTGAAACACAAAATCATAAATTATAATATAATAAATAACTATAAATAATTATAACAAATAATAATATAATAATAATAATAAAAAATATTCAATAATGTAATCATATCAAAAGCACTGAAATTTGCTCAGTTGCAGAATTGTCGCTGTCATTAGATTTTGTGTTTGATAACGAATTTCCCCACAAATCGCTATCGCTCAATTCTGCAAGTGATTCTAATTTATTATCGCTTATCTAAAACCACTTTTGACATAAAGGGATAGTTTTGGTTGCTATGGACAATCTCCAAATTCCAGGCAGAAAAAACAGTATTTATAATATAAAAGTGCATGCAGGGCACTGGACAGACCACGAGGGACAAAGGGGATGTGTCATTTTTTTATACAGTACTGTAATCTGTAAGATCACAGTGTACTGTATGTGTACTGTGTTTTTACTTTTTTGAATTTGGCGCCAATCTCCACACCCGTGCGTCGCAACGTCGCAGGGAACGGAGCTCAGCTGCACTCGCCACTGTGTGAATGGAGCGGAGACACAGCTCGCACACACAACGTGGAGAGATCGCAGGATCCAGGGGACAAGGTAAGTAACTTTCCCTGTATCCTGCGATGCGATCCTGAGTCTGGCTCGGGGTTACCGCTAATGGTACTGAAATTCCACCCCGAACCAGACTCGGGAATACCGCCAGGGAGGTTAAGGCTCCATTCACACTTATACAACTCCAAAGTTTCACCTTTGGAATGCAACTTTGATGCAACTTTGGATGGGTGCCCCTGGGATATGACTTTGGCTTTGACCAGTGATAATGGACAACTGTTGCATTGTATAACGTTTAGGTATGGTTTTCATGCAACATTTGAGGGTTAACATTGAAGTCTATGGCCCTCAAGTTGTATGAAAATCAGACCAAAGTAGTGCATGAACTGCAAAGTCGCTGCAACCTTAAGTTGCACATATATGAATGGTTATCATTGGAAAACTTGGGGAATGACTTGTCATGCGACTTTAATGTCCAAAGTTGCATGACAAGTCACACAAGTGTGACTGAAACCTTAAAGCAGAGTTCCACCCAGAAATTGAACTTTCGCTGTTTGGATTCCTCCCCCCCTCCGATGTCACATTTGGCACCTTTCAAGCCGAAAGTCTTCACTGCCTGGTTCTCTTACCAGAAGTTGATCCGAAGATCGGCTGGGGTGCCGACATTGTGGGCTCCCTGGACAGGTAAGTGTCCTTATATTAAAAGTCAGCAGCCACAGTATTTGTAGCTGCTAACTTTTTTCCGATGGTGGAACTCCGCTTTAAGCAGATTTTCACCCCACCATATTTTTTTTTAACACCTGCTTACCTGGTGGTGAGTACAGTACATTTCAGATACTCACCAAGCCAGCAGATGAGTTGTCCAGCTGAGGTCCTCTTCTGGCAGCGCTCAGTCCTACGCCGCCAGGTTTTCTTGTGATGTCATTGATAGGCTGATGACTGTTCCAGGTTCAGACAGTGCTCCCCGCCAATGATGCGCTGATAGGCACGCCCCCTCCTCATTTCCTGAATGAAAGGCTATGCCTTCTGGGATATGTGATATGCATATCCCAATAGGCAAAGGGAGCAAAGTGCATGTCAGTCGTCTATGCGAGTGAAGTGCAAGCGGAGGAAGGGGTCAGACACATTAAGGCCTCATGCACACTGGACGTTTTTTGACGTTTTTACAGCAGCTGTTTTTGGCTGTAGATGTTTTTTTCTACAGTCATTAAACTCTCCACCGTGTTATCCTATGTGTCCATGCACACATAGGCTGTTATCAGCAGTTTTGGGCAGTGGCTTTTTAGAGCAGTAAAAAAAACTAGTGGGTTCTGAGAGAGGTTTTTCAGCTGTAAAAACGCTCTATGGCTGATAAACGCTGATAAACGTCGATAAACGCTCAAAAACTCACTCACTCACCAGCGTTTTTTAACGTTTTTGATCCATTGAAAAAAAAAATGTTTTCTACAAAAAAAAAACGCTAATAAATGCTAACGCAGAGAAACGCTAATAAACGCTAAATAACGCTATTGCAAAAACTTTGAAAAAAGTTGAAAGAAGTTGAAAAACTGGCGTTTTTTATAACATTATTTTAACGTCCAGTGTGCATGAGGCCTTAAACTCTCCATCATGTTATCCTATGTGTCCATGCACACATATGCTGTTATCAGCAGTTTTGGGCAGTGGTGTTTTTGAGCAGTAAAAAAAAATAAAAAACTAGTGGGTTTTGAGAGACGTTTTCAGCTGCAAAAACGCTGATAAACGTTGATAAACGCTCAAAAACGTTGCTCACCAGCGTTTTTTTTTAACGTTTTTGATCCATTGAAAAAGAAAAACTCACTGCAAAGCTGCTGCCATTTTTTTAACATTTTGTTTTAACATCCAGTGTGCATGAGTCCTAACACTCTTTCCACTCATTCCAGTTCTGTATGAGCTTGTTTCAGCACAACTAAAATAACTAAATATGTGAAATGGAGACAAGAGCTCTCCCTGCTGGTCGCATAGCAGACTATATTAAATTAATAAGCAATTTTTATATTTAACTCAATAAAAATGTAAAAGAAAATATTCTTGAAATTTTTTTTTTCGACTGTAATAAATGATGAAAGTAAATATGTAAACCACCTTACATTCACTTTAAAAGCAGTGTATTTGGTAAGTCTACTTGTCTGCACTATGTGTGCATCTTGTTACCCTTGCTCCATTCCTGACTTCACATACATTTCTATCCTGGAATTTTGCTGCAGTTATCTTCCATCCTGGTATATTACCTTTGGTCTGACTTTTATAATGATCCGATACCATGTCTTGCACTCCTCCTTGACTAATGTAACCGGTTAATGACCATCAGAGAGGTAATTTGGGGATTCCTGTTCTGTATCATTGATTGCACAAGATCCATGCAAGATCCATGCACCAGGTCCCTAATGTCCATGCAGGGTTCCCAGACGCATGGATTTCAATGGTGTATTTTTTTCTGAAGCACATGATTAGAGCCTGAGGCTCTAAATGGCTTCAAAAAGGGTGGTTTCAGGGGGCAGAGCACTACGCCCCAGGCCTACCCACTTGTGTGACATTAGTGAATTAATATTCGCTAATGAAATGCTGCTTCTCCTCTGGGCCAATCAGGAAGCGGGTCCTGAGAACTAATTGGCCGGGAGTCCTCATACCCGATTGGCTGGGACTCAGGAGGAGATGCAGGAGGAAGCCGCCAAAGCCGCGACCTGAATGGGGTAAGTGAGGGGCTGGCGGGCGACGGACGAGCAAAGTGGCAATTGATCGTGCGACAGGGGGGATGGTTGGGTGGGGGGGAGTGAGGGGGCCCAAGTTCGCCACCACCCCAAAAAAATTGAGCGCCACTGCCTATCACCCTCCTGTTGTTGGCTCACAAGCCTTGCTGTATCTTCCATGACCTCTATTGTGTTGAGATATCCTCTGTCAGTGACAGCGTGGTCTCAGAACTAGGAGTGTGAACACTTGCATCATCCTAGTTCTTAAAGAAATAAAGGTTAACATTCTCTATGTGTAGGCACTCTGCCTGAAACTGATAATTTACAGCTTGTGTTCAGGAAAGAGTTTAACATATACTGTATGTATTTTATGCAGTTTGATTAGAACCCTAAAAAAGTACAGTGGTGTGAAAAAGTGTTTGCCCCCTTCCTCATTTCCTGTTCCTTTGCATGTTTGTCACACTTAAGTGTTTCGGAACATCAAACCAATTTAAACAATAGTCAAGGCCTTTTTAAGGTCATACCACAACATCTCAATAGGATTCAGGTCAGAACTTTGGCTAGGCCACTCCAAAGTCTTCATTTTGTTTTTCTTCAGCCATTCGGTGGTGGACTTGCTGGTGTGTTTAGGATCATTGTCCTGCTGCAGAACCCAAGTTCGTTTCAGCTTGAGTACACGAACAGATGGTCGGACATTCTCCTTCATGGTAGACACCATCATGGCCCTGTGTGAAAAAGTGATTGCCCCCCTTGTTAAAACATACTATAACTGTGGTTGTCCACACCTGAGTTCAATTTCTCTAGCCACACCCAGGCCTGATTATTGCCACACCTGTTCACAATCAAGGCATCACTTAAATAGGAGCTGCTTGACACAGTAAGGTCCACCAGAAGATCCTTAAAAGCTACACATCATGCCGAGACCCAAAGAAATTCAGGAACAATTGAGAAAGAAAGTAATTGAGATCTATCAGTCTGGAAAGGGTTATAAAGCCATTTCCAAAGCTTTGGGAATCCAGCGAACCACAGTGAGAGCCATTATCCACAAATGGCGAAGACATGGAACAGTGGTGAACCTTCCCAGGAGTGGCCGGCCGCCCAAAATTACCCCAAGAGCGCAGCGACGACTCATCCAAGAGGTCACAAAAGTGGTATGACCTTAAAAAGGCCGTTCATGCTCGAAAACCCTCTAATGTAACTGAATTAGGACAATTCTGCAAAGATGAGTGGGCCAAAATTCCTCCAGGACGCTGTAAAAGCCTCATTGCACGTTATCGCAAACGCTTGGTTGCAGTTGTTGCTGCTAAGGGTGGCCCAACCAGTTATTAGGTTTAGGGGGCAATCACTTTTTCACACAGGGCCATGATGGTTTGGATTTTTTTTCACCTTTAATAATAAACACCTTCATTTACAAATTGCATTTTGTGTTTACTTGTGTTGTCCTTGACTATTGTTTAAATTGGTTTGATGTTCCGAAACACTTAAGTGTGACAAACATGCAAAGGAACAGGAAATGAGGAAGGGGGCAAACACTTTTTCACACCACTGTATAACAAACACACTGTTAGCACTCCAGTGCTAAAGGATATAGATGAAGTACTGGAAACCTCCTCTTATTCACTAATCCCATTCCTATGATGTCAGGAAATCATTTGTGGCTTTAAAGCTCTCTTCAGGATGGGGGAATCTTTAGTACACAAAAATTAGTCAGCTGACGCATTTCGAAGGATAAGCTCTCTTCTTTATGAAGAGAGCTTGACCCTCAAAATCCATCACCTGACTTGTACCAACTATAGTTTACTATAACTAAAACTAAACTATACTTAACTGAAGAGGTCTTCAGTATACAATGATTACATTTATGTGATTTTAATACTTTTGTGATTATTTTAATGGATTTTTTTCAATAAGGTGGAGTCAAAGGTGTTGCACAAGATGGACATATAATAGAGAATCTGTGTTAGTACTAGGGATGGGCCGAACACCAAATCCCCCCCCCCACCCGGTTCGGTTCACACCAGAACACTGCGAACAGGCAAAAAGTTCTAGCGAACATGCAAACCCTATTAAAGTCTAAGGGACACGAACATGAAAAATCAAAAGTGCTCATTTTAACTGCTTCCCGACCGGCGCACGACGATGTACGTCGGCAGAATAGCATGGACAGGCATAAGGGCGTACAGGTACGTCCCTTTGAATATGCCGCGCGCACCGGTCGGGACCTGGTAAGTCTGGTCGTGGGTCCCGCGGACTCGATCGCCGTGGGGATACCCGCGATCGGTTTACGGGAGGACGAACGGGGAGATTCGGAAGTAAACAGCATCTCTCCCCATTCTGCCTAGCAACAAGTGACACTGATCTCTGCTCCCTGTGATTGGAGCAGAGATCAGTGATCAGTAACACACAGTCATGCCCCTTACAGTTAGTAACACGCCCCTAGGACACACTTAATCCCTACACTGCCACCCCCTGGTTAAACCCTTCACTGCCAGTGTCATTTACACAGGAATCAGTGCATTTGTATATCCCTAGTGCTGTATAAATGACAATGGTCCCAAAAATGTGTCAAAAATGTCCGAAGTGTCCGCCATAATGTCGCAGTCACAATAAAAATCGCTGATCGCCGCCATTACTAAGAAAAAAATGATTAATAAAAATGCTATAAAACTATCCCCTATTTTGTAAACGCTATAACTATTGCGCAAACCAATCAGTAATCGCTTATTGCGATTTTTTACCAAAAATATGTAGAAGAATACGTATCGGCCTAAACTTAGGAAAAAATTTATATATTTTTGGGGGATATTTATTATAGCAAAAAGTAAAAAATATTGTGTTTTTTTCAAAATTGTCGCTCTTTTTTTTTTGTTTATATCGCCTGGGTGGTCCCCTTAGTCTGCCTGTAAAGTGGCGCATCTGTGCGATGTGTAGAACAGTGTCGCAGCAAAATGACATTTCTAAAGGAAAAAAATGTCACTTAAACTTGCTCGCGGCTGTAATGTATTGCCGGCTCTCTGCAATATAGATGAAAAATCAAGGGAAAAAAACGACGTGAGGGGTGTACTCACTTTTGTTGCCAGCGGTTGCCAGCGGTTTAGACATTAATGATGATTTATTTTGAGGGGACATCAAATTTACACAATTATACAAGCTGCACACTCACTACTTTACATTTACAAGTGTCATTTCTTCAGTGTTGTCACATGGAAAGATTTAATAAAATATTTACAAAAATGTGAGGGGTGTACTCACTTTTGTGAGATACTGTATATACACTAGACTGACTGCACTGTATTTATAGTCTACACTGACTGCAATATATATATATACCGTATATATATATATATATATATATATATATATATATATATGTATATAAAACTGCCTGCATGCCACTAACTAACCTGCCTAATCTAGCTCAAGTTCTCAATTTCCACTTTATCACACTACATATGACCACGGTGTAAGCAGCCTTATATAGTGTGGGGCGTGAACATAGCCCCTGAGCCATATTGGCCAAAGGCACCCTGCTTTGGCCAATTATGGCTCTCACAGCAGATCAAGCTTGGATTGGCCAAAGCATGCAGGTCAGGTGCATGCTTTGGCCAATGAGCAGCCGTCAATGCACTGCGGTCCCGCAGTGCATTGTGGGGCGCTCTGCTGCGTTCGAATTTGCCACAAACAACCCATATGTTCTGCAAACAAACAAACGGCGGATGTTCGAGTCGAACTTACATTCGATTCGAACATCCAGACCATCCCTAGTTAGTACCAGCATGCTCTTTAATTTATGTATAAAATGCTATATAGAAATAAATAAATATCCGAAATGCAACAAAGTTTGAAATTCATAATTAGTAACAGACGTTTCACAAGTAAACTTCAACCCATATAAGGAGAAAAGGGACAAGAAACTAGTTACAAAATAATTTTCCCACTAGTAAAAAGCTAATTATATTTCAAAATGTAGCATATAAGTGTCGACGTAGATCAGAAGTAGGTAAAATGACAAACATATGGTGAGGTCGTCTAATATTACACCCTTTTTGGAAAAATGTGAATTAATAACAGAGATTACATGCAAAGCCCTTGAGAACAAATCCAAACACTATTATTATTTGTCATACCTGGGCTCCACTAAATCCTTTGAAAAGAGAATAAGATAACCTTACTACAAGGCATGTCTGCTTATACTGTTGTGGTCATTGGCATAGCATAGATAATTCGATTTTTGTCTGAAACCATAAAAATTGCAGACATCAGATTACAGGGGTCTATGTATCTTCGAAACGTAATTACATTCTCTTCTGGCTCATTTGCATTTTCTCTATATTAACTATTGTCTGGCCATATGTCACTATGTGACATGAGCTAGCTCATACTTTTTAGTGGACCCAGCATTCACATTGTTAAGGCCTGCAAAGAATCACTTGTCTCTCTCTTTGAATTAATTTAACTATGAGGATTTTTTTACTGCCTTTAACCAAACTTTGATGGATCCGTCAGATGTGTTGTGCTGAGACGTGATAATATCCTAAGACAGCACACATAGGCACCACAGTAGCTTCTGGGTTTGTTCATGAATCTCTATTAATGGTGCTCAGAGTGGCAGATGTGGTGATGCTAACGATGGTGTGTTGGCCCTGTGGCTCTTTCTCAGAATCAATGGAGGCTTAATCAGATTTCTCCTTTTATTTCCCTAATGTCCAATTCATTTGGTTCTTTGTTAAAAAGGCTGAGATCTGCAATCTGCTCTTCCGTAAAAACCTTGGCAAACTTTGCCCAGGGTTGGTCCCGTTGTAATTAAACCTTTGCTTCTGGTTGCAGACCTCTGCTGTACTAGGCGTCAATTAGCAAGCATGACACACACTGCTGGCAAGGAAAATCCTGTGGGTGGTATTAACCTGTTAATAAGGAAGTCTCCTCTGAATATAAGCAGTTATTTTTTTTTATCTGCAGTTTCTATCCGGTTGGTTTACTGATGAAATTCTACAATAATGAATTTAAAATGCTTGCTATGAGGGGGTACTGCTTAAGGAGTAAGGAAGAGAGGTTTGACTATTACCTGTGGCTCTCTGCCATTGGCTTTAACTAAAATATTGATTTTCAAGAATATGTATTGCACATATGTACAAATAATAAAAACACCTATAATAATACTATTAATAATATACATTTTATACATATAATGTTCTTTAAATAAATGAACAAAGAAATGCTGTAACAGTAGCAATAAAGCAGAAATTAGGTTACTTAGTGTAGTAAAACTTAGTAAAAGGTAATTTTTGATTGGTTGTCTTTGTGTACCTGCACTATATTTGCAATGTGTCATTAATAGACATGTGCACTGTCAAAAAATGTGTTTGTTTTCATTTCATTCGTTTTTGTTTTTTTTCATTATTAGGGTCATTCATTATAATCGCTATTCGTAAATTCGTAAATTCATACATTCGTACATTCGTAAATTCGTACATTCGGAAAATTTGTAAATTCGTAAATTCATACATTCGTAAATTAGAAAAATTCGTAAATTCGTAAATTTGGAAATTCGAAATTCGAAAATCCGAAAATTCGAAAATCTGAAATAGTAACTAACTATTAAATTAGGTATAGGTATTTTGTTAATTCGGATATTTTTGGATAATTCCGAATTAACGAATTTGTTGGAATTCGTTAAAAAACTAATTTCGGAACGAAACAAATTGCACATGTCTAAATACAGGGACTTAAAGTGTAAGTAAGGGCTACATATAGGTATGCTTAAAACCATGTCTTCCCTCTCCTCCTACTTATGTTCTTTATTGCTGTTAAAAAAAGATCTGTGTAAATAATTTATTTCAATCTGCTTCAGTCCAGTCATTTGATGCAGAAGATGTTTCAGGGAGCAATCAACAACGGGGCTGAATTCCGGGACCCATGACATCGCTCACCAGCTTCCATTGCTCATCTGTTGTCGGAACTCCCTCCTCTCCCCTGCAGCAGTTGCTCCAGGACACAGGGGAGCTTCTGCATTATGTGACTGGGCCACAGCGGATTGAAAGATTTTTTTACCAGCACTATACAGTATAGGCAGAAGTAAGGGGAAGCAGTGTTTTTTTTTTTCAATATTTATATGTACATCTTCTTTCATATATAGTCTAAAATTGTTAGATTCTCTACAAGACCAGCCCACCAAGTAGATGGTAAAAACTGAAGGGTAATTTAATAAAGTATATGTCTGAGCAAAGAAACAATGAATTATATATATATATATATATATATATATATATATATATATATATACACACATACACACACTCACGCACACACACATTATATACACGCACATTTGCCCATGATGTGAGTGTACAATCTATATGTAAAGCCCTGCAAAAATTGTTGGTGCTATATAAATACCTGTAAAAAATAATATACTTAGAGATATCGCTAATCTCCCATTCCAGTCTGTGTTGTTAGCATGTGTGAGATGGCCTCAGCCATACACCACTTCACACACCAAGCTCTCTGACATGTTTCGCCCCACCCACCGGGGGCTTAGTCATAGAGGACCTCTATGACTACGCCCCCAGTGGGTGGATGGAAACATGTCAGAATGTGTGGCCTGTGGAGTGGTGCATGGCTGAGGCCAACTCACACTAGACATGTACGATTAGTTTTGTATGGATCAAAAATTTGTACGAATTACTGGAAATTCGTACATTCGTACGAGATACGAAATTTCGTTTACGAATTTCGGAATTTCAAATCCAAATTAACAGAAACGTGACTGGTGTTTTTGTTCACCAATCACTCAGAGGAAGTCAGCACAGCACAGGGATGGTGGGAACCCCTCATAATGGGCACAGCGGGTTTACACTCGCCGAACACCCCCTGGTTTGGTTTGCACCAGAACCTGCGAACTGACCGAAAGTTCGCACGAACGTTCGAACCCTATTAATTACAATGGACGCGAACGTTCGAAATCTAAAGTGCTAATTATAACGGCCAATATGCATGTTATTGTCCTAAAAAGGGTTTGGGGACCCGGGTTCTGCCCCAGGGGACATTTATCAATGCAAAAAGAAGTTTTAAAAACTAAAGTTTTTTCTAGAGCAGTCATTTTAATGATGAAAAAACTGAAAAAAATAAGTGAAATATTCCTTTAAATATGGTACCTGGGGGTGTCTAAAGTATGCCTGTGAAGTGGCATGTGTTTCCCCGTGTTTAGAACTGTCCCTGCACAAAATTACATTTGTAAAGGAAAAAAAGCCATTTAAAACTGCTTGCTGCTTTAATGTCATGTCTTGTCCCGGCAATATGGATGAAAATCTTTGAGAAAAATGGCATGGCAACCCCATCACCCCCCCCCCCCCCAGCCCATTACCAGCCCCTTTGGGTCTTGTATGGATATTAAGGGGAACCCCGCACCCAAAATATGTTATGTTAATGTTAGGCAGATGCCTGTGTTGCACAAATGAACTACACAACACCAGCCATGAGGGGGTAGAATGAGGTGTATGCTGTGCAGTGTGCAGGAGGCACACTACACTCACTGAATATTAGGCAGATGCTTGTGTTGCACAAATCAACTACACAACACCAGCAATGAGGGGGTAGATTCAGGTGTATGCTGTGCAGGAGGCACACTACACCCACTGTAACAGCGCTAGGTTAGGAAGCAAAGCAAAGCTGACACCGTCCCTGCCTATCCTGCTCTCTCCCTGAACACTACACTCACTGTAACAGCGCTATCTAAAGAAGTAAAGCACAGCTGACACTGTCCCTGCCTATCCTTCTCTTTATGAACGCCGCAAAACACACTACACAAGGCCGCCACGCTGGCGGTAGGGTGCCCACGTGTCCCGGATTGCCCGGGACAGTCCCGCAATTGGCAGCTCTGTCCCGGGTCCCGGGCACCCTCATTCCGGGACAATAAAGTGTCCCGGAATTGCACCCGGCCCTGGGTCGATCTAATGCCCCCTAAAATAGCCTTTGCATTGTCTCTGTCGGTAACTGTCTCAGCCTGTGGTGGACCCCTAGCTGGCAGAGACCCTTCACCACCTCCGCTGGCTCAGTGCCCAAACTGGTTGCTACCTGCCGTCCGCTTGGCGTGTAGCAGCCAGTGACGTCACGAGCAGGAGAGAGGCAGAGACCTAACACAGCGGAGGAGATTTAGCTCCACCCACCTCCTCCCTGTATGTTCTGGACTCCAGCCAGGCAGCAGCAGGCAGAAGAAACTTATGAGACAGGCTGCAGTGAAGAAAGGCAAGTAAAATGCTCACTCACCAACATGACAGATCCATCGGGGTTAAAATCCTGTCAGCTCTCCCCCAGCAGCCAGAGTTCTGTGCTGAACTGCCAGCACTTCAAAGAAACTCAGAGTGTGTGTGAGCCTGGAGATAGCAAGCCTCTCAGTGCACTGTGCAGAGGAGGGTCGGCAGATAAGGGTCGGCAGGAGAGGACACTGACAGATGAGATTATACCCTCCGAGGGATGGAAGGAGGACACATCCTTAGATACTGGGGCAGAGTTCATGCTGAGACTTAAAATCCTTCACTTTTGGGGGATGTGACCCCCCCCCCACCAAAAGTGAAGAACTACAGGTCCCAGCATGAACCCCTCAGAGCTGAAGATTTTTCCTGCATCACTGCATTGCACACATGATAACTCCTCACATCCCGCCCTTCTGTCCAGCTGTTCACTGTCTCTTTGCTCCCACTACTTGTTTGCCTCTCACTACACCTGCAGCAGCCCCCCCCCCCACCATCCCACTGTCCCCCTGTGCATCCCACGGTCCCCCTGTCCATCCACGGTCCCCCTTCCATCCCACTGTCCCCCTGTGCAACCCACGGTCCCCCTGTGTATCCCACGGTCCCACTGTCTATCCACGGTCCCCCTTCCATCCCACTGTCCCCCTGTGCAACCCACGGTCCCCCTGTGCATCCCACGGTCCCCCTGTGCATCCCACTGTCCATCCACGGCCCCCCTTCCATCCCACTGTCCCCCTGTGCAACCCACGGCCCCCCTGTGCATCCCACAATCCCACTGTCCATCCACGGTCCCCCTTCCATCCCACTGTCCCCCTGTGCATCCCACGGTCCATCCACGGTCCCCCTTCCATCCCACTGTCCCCCTGTGCATCCCACGGTCCATCCACGGTCCCCCTTCCATCCCACTGTCCCCCTGTGCATCCCACGGTCCCCCTGTCCATCCACGGTCCCCCTTCGTCCCCCTGTGCATCCCACGGTCCCCCTTCCATCCCACTGTCCCCCTGTGCAACCCACGGTCCCACTGTCCATCCACGGTCCCACTGTTCATCCACGGTCCCCCTTCCATCCCACTGTCCCCCTGTGCAACCCACGGTCCCCCTGTGCAACCCACGGTCCCACTGTCCATCCACGTTCCCCCTTCCATCCCACGGTTCCCCTGTGCATCCCACGGTCCCACTGTCCATCCACGGTCCCCCTTCCATCCCACTGTGCAACCCACAGTCCCCCTGTGTATCCCACGGTCCCCCTGTGCATCCACGGCCCCCCTCTGTCCCTGAATGGCAGATTGGAAATGTGGTCACCCTAGCTGGCGGCCTTATATAATGTGGGGCGTGTACTAAACCCCCCTGAGCTATCATTGGCCACAGGCATCCTGCCTGTGGCCAATTATGACTCTCCTCACTGCCGGCGCTGTGATTGGCCAAGCATCCCTGTACAGTGCATGCTTAGCTAATCATCAGCCAGCAATGCACTGCAACTGGCGCAGTGCGTTGTGGGCCGTTCGTATCACACGAATTTGATGCGAACTACCCACAAAGTTCTGGTTTCGACGAACGGACGAACGGCCAATGTTCGATTCGAACATGGGTTTGATTCGAACACTGGGCTCATTCCTACTCAGCACAGGGATGGTGGGAACCCCTCATAATGATAGATTCATCATAACGAACATTTGTAATAGTTACCAAAAGTTAACAAACCTAAAAGTTAAAAGCCCAGGAAGTCAGCACAGCACAGGGATGGTGGGAACCCCTCATAATGATAAATTCCTCATAACAAATTTTTCGTTTTAACAAAAAGTTAACGAAACTAAAGTTTAAAAACCCAGGAAGTCAGCACAGCACAGGGATGGTGGGAACCCTTCATAATGATAAATTCATCATAACGAACTTCCGTTATTTTAACAAAAAGTTTACGAATCTAACGAAAATGTTTATTTCGTACGAATCCAAAGTGAATTTCGGACACAAATTATGAAATACAGATTTTTTTTAATACGGAACGAAATGAAACTAAAAAAAATTTTGACGGCGCCCATGTCTATCTCACACACGCTAACAACACAGACTGGACTGGGAGAGTAGCGATATCTCTAAGTATACTACGCACTACTAGATGATGATACTTCATGCCAGCCCCCCATTCCTGAGCACCAGCAAGACAATATACATCTTCCTTTTTTTGCTTAGAGCGGCACTACAAGTATAAGTAAAATGCAACAATCAGGTTATCTCATCTTTCATCCTACTGATTACAGCTTTAAATGATTTGTAAGATGCCCAGTACAAACATATTATGGTCAGGTATCATATGCTATTAGTAATCAAAAGCAGCATCTCCGGTGCTTAAGGATTCCAACCTTTGCATAGTGTGTGAACTGCAGAGTAAGTAGGTGAGTAAAAATACACCAACGTGAGGTGTAACTAAAGGAGGATAGCAAGAAAAACTCCCCCAAAGTTCACACAAGACTAAAGGCATAAGGCGTGATTCACACCTATGCATTTTTAGTGCTTTCTGCATTTTGCAGATTTAGACTACAGCTCATTTAACATGGTTTCCTATGGAACACATTCTGTAGAGAAAATCTGCAAAATGCAAAAAGCATTAAAAATGCATAGGTGTGAATTAAGCCTAATACAGTATCATATTAGGGAAAAAAGGAAAACAATTGCACACCCAGATGGATTGTGGATTGTGGTGTACCACGTACAGTAAAGAAACACAGTTGTATCTCTCCCCACCCCAGCCTTCTGACTGGACAAAGAAAGAGCAGAAGCAGACTGATGGGGTCATCCCTCTGTTCCATTCAGCATGTTCCCTGTCAACACATTTGCTTGCAGCCCATCTGACTTGTAGACAGTCCTAGTTGCATTTAAAAAAAATACATTGAATGATTTGTTAATCAATATCTAACTACAATCAGTTTGTGGCTTTTGTATCTGGCTGGAGTTTTACCAAAATTGCAAGCAAATAGATCACAATAGTTCTGTTATTTGGGCAGCAGAATCAGCAGTAGAATCAATATGGCCAGGGAAGCACTTGCTTGAATACAACTGATCGGGAACCAGCTCCAGATCGGAAAAGAGTTGAAGAGTCTTGACAAATGTGTTTATCTCTTTGTTTGTGTGATGCAGGGTATAACAGAAATGATGGTTTTCAGACTGCCACATTAATCTACAACTGTCGTCAGTGGAATGCTGACATCAGGTGGCCAGAAATACTCTGCAGTGCAGAATTATAGGCATTAGCCATTCAGCCAACTGTCAGAAAAACAATTAAAGAAAGAAAAAGGTACTGGATAAGCTACATCCTTTGAAAGAACAAAAACAACACCACAAGGTACGTCTTTGCGCTTGGAACCACCAAGGTAAAGGGCAGCAAGAGGGGCCAAGATATGTGTGCAAACAAAACCCTCTGTTTTTATACGTTGTTAGACAGGGTCAATTTGGTTGTTTTGCTGGCAGGCTGGTAAGTGTGCTGGGAAATCTTTTGTTTGTTTTTGATTTGTTGCCTTTCCTTGTGCACCTTACTGCAAAGGCTAGTTATAGGTTGGGGTGGTTGTCACTTTTTTGTACAGTTGGTTGAATTGGGTGTGGGGACACACTGGATGCCTTCGCTGCAATTGTGCTCTTGCTGGGCATCACATGCGTCCCTTTAACCACTTGACCTCTGGGCACTTAAACCCCCTTCCTAACCAGACCAATTTTCAGCTTGCGGTGCTCTCACATTTTGAATGAGAATTACTCAGTCATGCAACACTGTACCCATATGACATTTTTGTAATTTTTTCATACAAATAGAGCTTTCTTTTGGTGGTATTTAATCACTGCTGTTTTTTTTTGCGCAAAATAAATCAAAAAAGACTGAAAATTCGGTAAACAAAACAATCTTTGTTTCTGTTAAAATTTATTGCAGAGTATTGGCAGAGTATTGCAGGGTATTGCAGAGTATTGCAGAGTATTGTACATTATTGGCAGAGTATTGCACATTACTGCAGAGTATTGCACAGTATGGGCACAGAGCAGCGCTGTGGGCACTACAGATCCAGCCCACAGCGCTGCTAAAAAAGATCTCTCCCCCTCTCCCCTCGCACTGTACATATCGGTAAAGAGAGGGGATGGAGGAACCGGCTTCATGACATGACGCCGGTTTGTTTACAAGTGATCGCTCCATCATTTGACGGAGCGATCACGTGGTAAACAGCTGCTACAAGCGGCCATTTACAGCGATCCGTGATGCGCCGGGTCTGGAAGGCCACGGATGTTTGCCCAGGGGGCGCGCAAGAGCAACATTCTGGGAGGGTGTCCATGGAATAAATGGTTTTCAATTTTTTTTTACAAATAAATATGTGAAAAGTGTGGTGTGCATTTGTATTCAGCCCCCCTGAGTCAATACTTTGTAGAACCACCTTTCGCTGCAAATACAGCTGCAAGTCTTTTTTAGGTATGTCTTTACCAGCTTTCCACATCTAGAGAGTGACATTTTTGCCTATTCTTTGCAAAATAGCTCAAGCTCTGTCAGATTGGATGGAAAGCGTCTGTGAACAGCAATTTTCCTTGCCACAGATTCTCAATTGGATTTAGGTCTGGACTTTGACTGGGCCATTCTAACACATGAAAATGCTTTGATCTAAACCAGGGGTCTCCGAAGTACGGCCCGCGGGCCACATCCGGCCCGCTAGGACGTACTGTCCGGCCCGCAGCTGCAGTCATCAGACTCGCATCAGACTCACTGTGGGGACGGACTCTGCTCGAGTTGCGGGGCTTGCTCTGCCTTCTGACAGGTATTGAGGGTGTGCAGCGCAAGACTCGAGCGCCAACAAAGCCTGTGTTTGTTTCAGTGCAGACCTGCTGCACTTCCCAGCTCCTCCCCCCGCAATTAGAATCAGTGTAATATTTTGTTGTTTAACAGCGTGTCTGTGTAAAAGTGGGGCGGGACCCGGGAAGTGCAGTAGGTCTGCTCTAATGCCAGCCCTTCGGAGAAGCAATAAGCAGGTAATGAACCTGCTGATCTACGAATGTGCTGTGGACAAAACTGTGTGTGTGGGGCTGTGAAGGAGGACTCAAATGTAGGGGGCTCTGATGGGGGACACAAGTGGTGTGGAGGGGGGCTCTGATGGGGGACACATGTGTGGCGGGGGGCCCTGATGGGGGACATATGTGTGGGGGGTGCCCTGATGGGGGACACATGTGTGGAGGGGGGGGGGGCTCTGATGGGGGACACATGTGTGTGGGGGGGGCTCTGATGGGGGAAACATGTGTGAAGGGGGGATCTGATGGGGGACACAAGTGTGGAGGGGGGCTCTGATGTGGGACACATGTGTGGAGGGGGGCCCTGATGGGGGACATATGTGTGGGGGGTGCCCTGATGGGGGACACATGTGTGTGGGGGGTGCCCTGATGGGGGACACATGTGTGGGGGGTGCCCTGATGGGGGACACATGTGTGTGGGGGGGCCCTGATGGGGGACATATGTGTGGGGGGTGCCCTGATGGGGGACACATGTGTGTGGGGGGTGCCCTGATGGGGGACACATGTGTGGGGGGTGCCCTGATGGGGGACACATGTGTGTGGGGGGCTCTGATGGGGGACACATGTGTGGAGGGGGGGCTCTGATGGGGGACACATGTGTGGGGGGTGCCCTGATGGGGGACACATGTGTGTGGGGGGGCTCTGATGGGGGACACGTGTGGAGGGGGGGCTCTGATGAGGGACACATGTGTGGAGGGGGGCTCTGATGGAGGACACATGTGTGGAGGGGGTGCCCTGATGGGGGACACATGTGTGTGGGGGGGCTCTGATGGGGGACACATGTGTGTGGGGGGCTCTGATGGGGGACACATGTGTGGAGGGGGGCTCTGATGGGGGACATATGTGTTGAGGGGGGGCTCTGATGGGGGACACAAGTGTGGAGGGGGGGCTCTGATGGGGGAAACATGTGTGGATGGAGGGCTCTGATGGGGGAAACATGTGTGGATGGAGGGCTCTGATGGGGGAAACATGTGTGGAGGGGGGCTCTGATGGGGGAAACATGTGTGGAGGGGGGCTCTGATGGGGGAAACATGTGTGGAGGGGGGCTCTGATGGGGGAAACATGTGTGGATGGAGGGCTCTGATGGGGGAAACATGTGTGGAGGGGGGCTCTGATGGGGGAAACATGTGTGGAGGGGGGCTCTGATGGGGGAAACATGTGTGGAGGGGGGCTCTGATGGGGGAAACATGTGTGGAGGGGGGGCTCTGATGGGGAAACTTGTGTGGAGGGGGGGCTCTGATGGGGGAAACATGTGTGGAGGGGGGGCTCTGATGGGGGAAACATGTGTGGAGGGGGGCTCTGATGGGGGAAACAAGCGTGGAGGGGGGGCTCTGATGGGGGAAACATGTGTGGAGGGGGGGCTCTGATGGGGGAAACATGTGTGGAAGGGGGCTCTGATGGGGGAAACATGTGTGGAGGGGGGCTCTGATGGGGGAAACATGTGTGGAGGGGGGCTCTGATGGGGGAAACATGTGTGTGGGGGGTGCCCTGATGGGGGACACATGTGTGGAGGGGGGCCCTGATGGGGGACATATGTGTGGGGGGTGCCCTGATGGGGGACACATGTGTGTGGGGGGTGCCCTGATGGGGGACACATGTGTGTGGGGGGTGCCCTGATGGGGGACACATGTGTGGGGGGTGCCCTGATGGGGGACACATGTGTGTGGGGGGGCTCTGATGGGGGACACATGTGTGGAGGGGGGGCTCTGATGAGGGACACATGTGTGGAGGGGGGCTCTGATGGAGGACACATGTGTGGAGGGGGTGCCCTGATGGGGGACACATGTGTGTGGGGGGCTCTGATGGGGGACACATGTGTGGGGGGTGCTCTGATGGGGGACACATGTGTGGAGGGGGTGCCCTGATGGGGGACACATGTGTGGAGGGGGTGCCCTGATGGGGGACACATGTGTGTGGGGGGGCTCTGATGGGGGACACATGTGTGTGGGGGGGCTCTGATGGGGGACACATGTGTGGAGGGGGGCTCTGATGGGGGACATATGTGTTGAGGGGGGGCTCTGATGGGGGACACAAGTGTGGAGGGGGGGCTCTGATGGGGGAAACGTGTGGAGGGGGGCTCTGATGGGGGAAACATGTGTGGAGGGGGGCTCTGATGGGGGAAACATGTGTGGAGGGGGGCTCTGATGGGGGAAACATGTGTGAAGGGGGGCTCTGATGGGGGAAACATGTGTGGATGGGGGGCTCTGATGGGGGAAACATGTGTGAAGGGGGGATCTGATGGGGGACACAAGTGTGGAGGGGGGGCTCTGATGGGGGACACAAGTGTGGAGGGGGGCTCTGATGGGGGAAACATGTGTGGAGGGGGGCTCTGATGGGGGAAACATGTGTGGAGGGGGGGCTCTGATGGGGGAAACATGTGTGGAGGGGGGCTCTGATGGGGGAAACATGTGTGGAGGGGGGATCTGATGGGGGAAACAAGCGTGGAGGGGGGGCTCTGATGGGGGAAACATGTGTGGAGGGGGGGCTCTGATGGGGGAAACATGTGTGGAGGGGGGATCTGATGGGGGAAACAAGCGTGGAGGGGGGGCTCTGATGGGGAAAACATGTGTGGAGGGGGGCTCTGATGGGGAAACATGTGTGGAGGGGGGCTCTGATGGGGGGAAACATGTGTGGAGGGGGGCTCTGATGGGGGAAACATGTGTGAAGGGGGGATCTGATGGGGGACACAAGTGTGGAGGGGGGGCTCTGATGGGGGAAACATGTGTGGATGGGGGGGCTCTGATGGGGGAAACATGTGTGGAGGGGGGGCTCTGATGGGGGAAACATGTGTGGAGGGGGGGCTCTGATGGGGGAAACATGTGTGGAGGGGGGCTCTGATGGGGAAACATGTGTGGAGGGGGGCTCTGATGGGGAAACATGTGTGGAGGGGGGGGGCTCTGATGGGGGAAACATGTGTGGAGGGGGGATCTGATGGGGTACACAAGTGTGGAGGGGGTGCTGATTGGGACATGGGCAGGAAGGGTTTTAACGGGTGTGGAGAGGTGGCTCTGAGGGGACACAAGTGTGTGGCAGGAGTTCGGATGGGGACATAAATGTGTGGGGGGTGGCTGTGATGGGAACAGTATTGTGCAAGGTGGGTGCTAATGGGGACACAAGCGTGTACAGAAAGTCTTATGAGGATACAATTGTGTGGAGTGATTCTGACAAATGGGCAGGGAGGCTCTGACAGGAACACAGATGTAAGGCCTCATGTACACTTAACGTTTAGCCCTGGTGCACGAGGCTCTGGAATTTAGGTGTGGGTGGAGGATACAGGTTCACCATCCAGCCCCGCTGATGGCAGCCTTTTTTTAATTTCTACTGTATTCCATGGCTGAGGATTCATTTATAAAAAAACTTTTTTTTTCGGCCCTTGAATATCTGTAAAATATACAGTGTGGCCCTCGGGGTAAAAAGTTTGGAGACCCCTGATCTAAACCATTCCATTGTAGCTCTGGCTGTATGTTTAGGGTTGTTGTCCTGCTGGAAGGTGAACCTCCACCCCAGTCTCAAGTCTTTTGCAGACTCTAATGCCACGTACACACGACCGGACTTTCCGTCAGGATAAACTCCGACGGTCTTCCCAACGGAGTTCCGACCGAACGGACTTGCCCACACATGATCACACCAAAGTCTGTTCATTTCTAACGCGATGATGTACGACGGGGCTAGAAAATGAAGTTCAATAGCCAGTAGCCAATAGCTGCCCTTGCGTCGTATTTGGTCCGTCGGACCAGCATACAGACAAACGGTTTTCCCGATAGAAATTGATTCCGTCGGAAAGATTTGAAGCATGTTCTATTTCTAGGTCCGTCTGAATTTTTTTAAGAGAAATTATTGGATTACCCCACACACGATCGGAATATCCGACGGAATGATTCCATTTAACTTTTTCTGCCAGAAATTCCAGTCGTGTGTACGAGGCATTACTGGTTTTCTTCTAAGATTGCCCTGTATTTGGCTCCATCCATCTTCTCATCAACTCTGACCCTGCTGAAGAAAAGCATCCCTACAACATGATGGGGCCACCACCATGTTTCACGTGGGGATGGTGTGTTCAATGCTCTTCTTGCCCCGCCTGTCAGTTTAGGTGGCTGGCCATGTCTTGGTAGGTTTGCAGTTGTGCCATACTCATTCAATTTTCGGATGATGGATTTAACAATATTTTTTTATAGCCTAACCCTGCTTTAAACTTCTCCACAACTTTATCCCCAACCTGCCTGGTGTGTTCCTTGGCCTTCATGATGCTGTTTGTTCACTAAGGTTCTTTAACAAACCTCTGAGGGCTTCGCAGAACAGCTGTATTTATACTGAGATTAAATTACACACAGGTGGACTCTATTTACTAATTGGGTGACTTCTGAAGTCAACTGGTTCTACTAGATTGTATATAGGGGTATCAGAGTAAAGGGGGCTGAATACAAATGCATGCTACACTTTTCAGATATTTATTTGGAAAAAAAATTCCTTCCACTTCCCAATTATGTGCCACTTTCTGTTGGTCTATCACATAAAATCCCAATAAAATACATTTTTGGTTGTAACATGACAAAATGTGGAAAATTTCAAGGGGTATGACTACTTTTTGAAGGCATTGTATATATTTTAAGCCTGTAGATACAAGTAATATTGTTTTGTTGAATTTTTTTGTAACTGCAATAATGGTAAGGATCATACAACATAGACATGAAAATAACAGACTTTATAACAGTGAATAAACATTCATATGAATATAGGACGGCATACTCTAAAAAGAACATTACTCTTACTACAGTACATAGTGCACAGTAATACACAGTGATTCTGGCAAAATTGTGACTCTAAATTATAAAGTTGTACTAGGATAAGCAATCTAAAGGTGCCTTGCAGTGCAAGATATTCAATTTTGAGTCTATTTAACAAAATGTTTGGGGCCTCCATCCAATAGAAGCCTAATATCAGCATAAGAGACCATGAGAGAGACATTATTCTTTGTATGGATGCCCACTGGAGAGTGGGGGAAAACTGCTATGCTTCCTGTTTACTCTTGTCATATCTAGAGTTGCCACCTCATCCCTTTAAACCCGAACACATATGAATTACACAGGTTCTGAGGCTAATTTCATGCAGATAAAGCACCAAGTGAGTTTAATTATCACCTTAATCAGCCACAGAAACTGTGTAATTAATATGTGTTCGGTTTTAAAGGGATGAGGTGGCAACCCTAGTCATATCACATGACTAGGATATGACAGGAAGAGCTGCCTTTATTCCAAGGTGGGCACCATGTTGGAAAGGAGATTTGTGAGAACTGTGAGTATACAGAGGGTGGGGGGACCAAGCTCCCCTCCTTCATCCCACTGACAAAGATGTCAAAGCAGTCCTTCACAGAATGACACCACCAACACACTGGCATTTTTTTCCCCCACTGACACAGATGCAGCTCCACTTTATTCCTCCCACTGACATTAGCGCTGCAGCATTTATTTTCCCCCTGGACATTGATGCAGTGGCATTTTTCCTTCCATTGACACCACTGATGCAGAAGAATTTTTTTCATCCAGTGACACTAATGCTGCGTACACACGATCGGACTATATGGCGGATTTGTCCGCCGGACAATCCGACCGTGTGTGGGCTTCGGCTGACTTTTTCTTCCCAAAAGTCCGGTGGACTTAGAAAGAAGTTTTGACTCAAAATTATCCCATGGACTAGCACACAGACGGCCGGATTATCCGCCGGACTGCCGAGTCTGGCGGATAATCCGGCCGTCTGTGTGGTAGTCCACGGGACTTTTGAAATGAACGGACTTGCCGACACACGGAGTAAAGTCCGTTCATTTTGAACGTGACTCCAGGTAGACGGGACTAGCGACGGAAGCGGACCTCCGCCAAAACTCCGGCAGATTGTCCCCCGGATCTAGTCCGCTGGAAAAGTCCGGGCGTGTGTGGGCAAGTCTGCACGTTCGGAAAGTCCGGCGGACCTCCGTCGGAAAGTCTGGCGGACCTCCGTTGGAAAGTCCGGCGGATTGTCCGCTGGACTAAGTCCAGCCGAAAATTCCGATTGTGTGTACGTGGCATAACAATATATGGGCATTTTTTACTTTCAGTGACACCACTGACCAAAGGGTATTTTTTCTAGGGCATTCTAGGGCATTTCTTCCTTTGGCACTGTTAGCCTCGTATTTTACTGTGGGACAGTATGTGAATGGTTAGAAAACACTTTGATTTAGTGTGGTATGTCACCAGGGCCGGCCCTACCATGGGACCCGGTGGGACCATGGGTCCCAGGCGGCACATTCAGAGGAGCGGCAAACTCTCGCCAGCCAGACAGCTCATTCCGCCCGCTTTGATGCTTATTTCACGGGGACTGATTGGACTTGTGTACTCCCACTTTGTGGTGACTGGAACTCATGCAGGGGCGGATCCAGGGGAGGGCAACAGGGCAATCCCCCCCGCAATTGCTCTGCCTCTGCCCGAGTCTCTCTATCACATCAGCCGATCAGCGGTGCAGCGAGAGAGACACGTCTAGTGTTATTACGGCTATACGCCGCACTGACCAGGAGCCGGAGGAGGTGGATGGAGCCTCTTCCCTGCACTCGTTGCTAGCACCTGGGCCGCCTGGCATCTAGCAACCAGTGACGTCAGAGTCACATTGGACTTGAGTCTCAGACGAGTGACGTCAGTGGGTCACGTTGGACTCGAGTCTCAGAGCCGACGTGACAGGAGCTGGAGCCCCAAATAGGAGAGCAGTTGTTGCTGCAGTTTAGACAAACGAGTTCAGCGTACACTGTCAGTGGCAGAGTGCCAGCATTCTTCCTTCTCCGCCCCCAACTTGTGGCTAGTGACAATCCACAACATGTGGCAGGTGATGTGGCAATCCGCAGGTGACGTGGCAAGTGACAATCCGCAATGTGTGGCAGGTGACGTGGCAAGTGACAATCCGCAATGTTTGGCAGGTGATGTGGCAAGTGGACAATCCGCAACTTGTGGCAGGTGACGTGGCAATCCGCAGGTGAGGTGGCAAGTGACAATCCGCAACGTGTGGCAGATGGCGTGGCAATCCGCAGGTGACGTGGCAAGTGACAATCCGCAACGTGTGGCAGGAGATGTGGCAAGTGACAATCCGCAACGGGTGGCAGGTGACATGGCAAGTGGACAATCTGCAACTTGTGGCAGGTGACGTGGCAAGTGGACAATCCGCAACGTGTGGCAGATGACGTGACAATACACAACGCGTGGCAGGTGATGTGGCAAGTGACACACTGCATCCGCTGACAAGTGACGTGGCAAGTGACACACTGCATTCGCTGACAAGTGACGTGGCAAATGACACACTGCATTCGCTGACAAGTGACGTGACAAGTTGCATCTGATGGCAGGAGACAGTGGCAAGTGACACGCTACAGCTGCAGACAAGTGACATACTGCATCTGGTGGCAGGAGACAGTGGCAAGTGACACACTAAGGGCTGCCACTGATTCTTTATTTTTTTGGGGGGGGGGGGCAGCATTTTATTTTTGGTCCCAGGCAGCACAATGTCTTGGGCCGGCACTGAATGTCACAACCATTGACACAATTTAAGCACATGACACAACCATTACATATGTTTTGGCCCTACCCCCCCTGCTCTACCCGGAAAGGAGGGGGATGGGGTAGAGTTTGGCATCTTTACCCTGAGCATGTGATGCAATTTATGCAAGCCTTGGGGCATAATTCATACAACCTTAAATTCAGTATGCATTATGACAGCTCAAGGATTTCTGTCTTGTATGTAGAAATCTATATCCAGAAGGAAGGATCTTTAATGACTAATATGTATTGTAAACCATCAACTGACACCACCCTGCTGCACATCCAAAGATCCAAAGTTACAGACAGTCTAGTTATTGTAGGATTCAAGGTTTAAACTGTATGTTGAGCTACATACACGCCAGGGGCAAACGTGTAGCGAGAACAGAACAGTTCCAGATAGCTAGGTCTATGCTACTATATGTGTAGAGGTTACCGTCATGTGTATTAGTTGGTAAATTTGTTTATTGCAATGTAGTTTATATGCAGCTCGTGTTATTTTAGTTATATGAAGCTCCTTTTATTCTAGTCAACCCTGTCCCTTCTAGTCTGGAATTCTATACCTAGTTTTAGTTTAGGACTTGATAACCAGCATAGGATAGAGCCAGGTTAGGCTTCCAGGATTATAGGCTTAAAGGTCTGGTTGAATGGCAGATTAGAACTATTAGGGAGAGACAAAAGCACAGTAAAGTGTAAGTGCAGAGTAAATAAGGTGACTGTGAGTTCCAGTGCCACGCCCCAGCTCCTGTCCATTCCAGGCTAGGTGGACATTAGTTGGAGGATCCCCCTATGACCGCTGATTTTGCCTTCAGGTCTCTGACACAAAGACATGCACCACATCATCCTCAGGGGCCCCTGCATCTGGACTTTGCTGAAACTTTCATCAGGAAGTATCTCTATTAATAACTAATTATACTCAGGTGTATGTGCACAATTCATCAAGGACTCCTACCGAGGCCCTTTTGTTGAAGATAACTGTTTTTACATTGAATGTATGTATTGTTATTAATCTCTTCTTATATAAAGCTACTGATATTCATATATGAACTAATGTTATATGCTGATACAATAGTTCCTCTGCTCCCAAATACTTTGATTAGATTACTGGTAATTTCCCAGGAAATCCCACTGTTCAGAGAGGCCCTGTTCTGGGTGGAGGCACTGCTAACTTTATTATCAAACCCACTCTTTCACTTAGCGAAAGCTCTGGTTCTCTTATTTACCTACAGGTTTAGAACAATATCCTGTTCGGTTAGGGCAAATTTCTCATAATCCCCCCCAAAAAGAAGGCTATATATGCATCCATATTTGGTATACTATCTGGTCTATGTCCTTGCCTTATCCATATCCTAATTTACTATATTACCACTTACGGTATTTTGTTTGTAGCCATTGTATTTTGTATATTTTTTTTCTTGTTGCATTTATCATCATTTTGTAACATTGACTCACAGCAGTTGACGTGTCCCCCATATTCCATCTGTGCAGTGTTGGTATGGGTGGTTCTTCTGCTCTGTAGCAAGTGTACGTCCATCTGAGTGGTGTTCCAGCCAGGTGGACACTATGATAGATTACCCCTGTCCTCCTCCCCCTTGCCGACATTCCAGTCCTTCTATTTATGAGATGTACTTCTGCTCATACCACCGGTGATTGTATTGCCAGCACTCCACAAACATGACTCTCACCTCTGTAAAAAGTGGTCAGACACCTTTGGTGAGTTGCCATCTATCTCATGAGCACTAGTGGTGAAGCTTTTTGAAGGAACATAGTGTTTTTACATTACTTTACATTAATTTATTGCCTAGGCAAATGATGTCATACATCCCAGGAGTCTTCAGGAGGAGAGGAGAGGAGGGGGAGTTTTCTCAGTTAAGCACACCCTCCTGCTCACATGCTAAGGCTAAGGGCGCCAGGAATGAAATGTTAAATTAATCATCTGATCTTACTCAAGATGGCCATGTCCAGAAATACTAAGGGGGGGGGGGGGGGGGGTTCAAAGTGATTTCTCAACAAAATAAAGCACAGATACATGAATGGATGGGTGAGTTTGCTTTAAGTATTACAAAATGAATTAAATGGTGTTTTTGGTTTGTGGTGCTCAGATGCAGTAAAGATCCTCTTTAAAGAACAGCTTTTTCCATTTATTTATTTTGCTGCTTTGCCAGTAATAAAAAAAAGAAAGGCTTCAGGCTAATAAAAGTCACCCTTTGTGTACAGTATTATTGGAGTGCAGGGTGCTCAGTCATAACTTAAGCACATCTCAGTCCAGGAGGAGAGACCAGATGCAATGAAGATCTGCTTTAACTATACAGTATATGTGTTGACCTTGTGGTACCAATAAAGTCTACTTATTTTCTAAAGGAATTTTCTTGCTTTTGGGTACTTGATGTGTCACATGTTAGCCTGCAATTTCCCGCTTGTGTATTCTTACCTCCTTGCTGCAGTGCTTTCTTTCCCCCAATTCCTTTCACATGTGTGCTTTCTTTACCCAGATTCCTTTCACATGCTATTCTGTGGGCTTTTATTTCCTTTTCTTCCATCACTTCCTGGCCCACCTCCTAGTTTGCTTGCCTATATAAGACATACTCAGTGTAGCCCACATTGCCTTCAACTTTACAGTTCTCTGAGCTCCCGTCCAGTTGTTACTTGTGTATCCTATGCCTGACTACCCGACTAACCGTATTTCCTGTTGTCTCCTGCTGTTTGTACTCTGCCCACGTGAGTGGTCTCCGCATCCTCAGCTGGGCATACCTGGGGGCCGTGACCTGGTTCCAGCTTGCTGCAGGTCCATCCCCACCATCAGGGGCTCTGGTGAAGAAATAGTACAAATACTTATGTGCGCTCATTCAGCTTGATGAAGAGAGAGTGGGTATCTAAAACTCTCTTTTACTGGGGGTCCAAAAATGAAAGTTCATGTACAGCACAAACACTGGTGATGGTCTCCGTATGCTGAATGTAGGGGGAAAAAATGCCCAGCATCTGTAATCAGAGGGAATAAAAATGACAACCATTGGAGGTCAGTGGGAGGAAAAAAGCCCAGTGTTAGTGGACATTGGAGGGAAAAAATCCCTAGCATCTGTGGTCAGCAGGACAAACAGGTATGAGGATATGGCTAAGATACATGGGACTACGGGGTTGTGCAAAACTCTTGAGACACTGAATCTTGAATGGTTTGGGGGTATGCCAGCACTGAGACTAAAGAAAATACCACTTTCAGTTTGGCAGGCAAACAATAGGAAGCTATTTTAATCATCATGTGTTTGATGTAAACATACTAAAGGGTAAATTATTATGAGATGCTCTATCTTACATTAAAATAAGTTACTGATCCTTAAATGACACAGAGCATAGAAGACATCTAGAGATATTACGGTAACTGTGCCTAAGTAGTAACCTTTTGTCCTAAATTCCTCCTGAAAAATGGTCATTACACTACTAAGCCACTACCCTACTATGTGAGGGTGCCTAGACACTCCTGTGCTTACAGCTTCATAGCTATATACTGTATATGCAGTGTGAGATCTAATGTACTGCTGCATGTAACTTTTATTCTTACAAGTCACTACTGCCCTACTCACTGTTCACCTTGCTGGAGAGGAAGCTGTACATGAGGACATGCAGTGAAGGGATCTCACGGCTTCTAACTTATTTATTCTGCAAATCTGCTTTTTTCACCTCTCTTGCTGCTACTTTATTATTCCCCACTTATATAAAACCAATGATCAGTAGGCAGCTCTGACATGAGGAAGCAAAGCTTAGCCTTTACCTAAATGGCCACCTTCACCCAGAGACACAGTGTGGAACAAAGCATGGTAAGTCAATAATGAGGGAAATTCGCTTCAGGAAAACAGCAGGCAATACTGGTGACTAGTTATTTGTCTTCTACTTGCCTAAAAGTCAGCAGCTACAAATACTGCAGATGCTGACTTTTAATAAATAGACACTTACCTGTTCCAGGTTCCAGCGATGTCGGCAGAAGATGACGATCGATCACTCCTCTCTCGGCTGCCCCCGCCGCCATCCTCTGTCAGGGAATCTTGCGGCTTCACTGCCCGGTTCCCTACTGCGCATGCGCGAGTCACGCTGCGCGTCTTTATTGGTCCCCGTTGTGTCCTGGGAACTGTGTTTCCCAAGACACAACGGGGCATCTTCAGATATGGGCGGGCCAGCTCCAGCTAGCTAGTCCCAGAAGTGGGTGCAGATACCTGTATTATACAGGTATCTGCACCCCCCTCCCCCCTGAAAGGTGCCAATTGTGGCACCGGAGGGGGGGAGGAATCCGATAAGCGGAAGTTCCACTTTAGGGGGGAGCTCCGCTTTAAGTTTCTTTTTAATCCGACATCTACAGAAAAGTACATGAACCACAACATTTATTAAAACTGGGAGAGTGCAAAATCTGATTGGCTACCATGCACAGCTGTCCCAGATTTTGTACTCTCCAGTTTTAGTAAATCAACCCCCATGTGTCATTTGAGAAACATGGTGTCAGAAGTGCCTGCACCTACCTACAGAAACTGCCATCACCCTTTGCTATTCTCCAATTTTTGAGCTTTCTCAACAAGCAAAGCTTGAATTATGAGTAGTGTCGGAGCTTGCCCAGTCCCACCTCTCTCATTCTTTTTTGACGATCACTATAATGAGCTGATCTGTTTGGCATTAGGAAAGTGTATGAGGCTGTAGGCAGGTGCACTTAGCTAGTTTGCCACTAGATGGCTCTGTCCCAATATAGTGTGGTAATAGGGGATTATGTAATTGGGTGTTAGATCTCCTCTTAGACAAAGCCTTCCTGTAGTGATGTAATGGGTGGAGTTAGTGCCCATATAAATGCCAGGGGAGGAGCCCTGTGAGATGAGGTTTGGGAGCCAAACACCCCAGAAGCCATGTGGATTTAGTCAGCTATCAAGAGTCTTAACAGGGCTGAAGCCCTGAGTGAGGTAATTCAACATTCAGAAGAATCAGCTGTAGGAGCCTTGACTCTTAAACGGTCTGTAGACTGTAATTTGGATGCAAAAGGCCCTTTAGGCCAGGCTAAGTGTTCTCTGATGTGAGTACTAGTTGGTCCCAGGCCTCCTTTGATCTAATGAGAATCTCCAGGGCCAGGGATCACTGACATCCTTCTGTATGTGGTGGGTTGTGAGGCATTGTGTATGTATAGTTGTTAAAGTTATTGGGCGCCAGGCACTTCTTGGATGCAAAAGAAAGTTTATTTCTCTTAACAAAACTTTTTTGGGGGAGAGAGGGTTAGGGCCAGGACACCCTTAGGTAGTTGCAAGATTAATTGGCAGACTCAGAGACTTCAATAGGAGGACAGCCATGCAGGGAAAGGCATCCAGCAAGACGCCACATCTACATGTGTAGGATTGCTGTCTCCTATGGTAACGGTCTTTAACAGTTCCAAACACAAGGCTTAACAGTTCCTTCACTTTCACTACAATCACTCCTTGTAGTTCTTCAATACACCAAGCTCCTGGTCTCTCATTAGACCCACTGATTCACTGCCACTGAATCCCTTGAGCTCCTCCAATCTTCACAGTGGTATTTTCCTCAAGCGTCACCCCCACTTCTCTGCTGGGTCCCTAGCTTGGCACACAAGGCTGCTCTGGAAGCATCACCTCCGCTGTCTGGGTCCCGGGCTTGATTCCCACTGAAGTTTCCCGATTCTTCATCATCCCCGGTTGGTGAGAATACTGCTCCAGTACTTTCTTCAGTTACTCACTGTGATCCCTGGTAATAAGGTGGATAGTCCTTTACTGGCGACAGCTTCGCCTCTACCTCTGACCATGACAGGTTCTCCAGCTGACTGAACCGTCACTTTCGGTTGGACTGCAAGCCGCAGTCCCAACCCTGCGCTGCTCTATTTCTTCTGAATAGGCCCTCAGACAGCCTAGCAACCAGATGTGCCTGGGATAGGCCCCATCTCCAGCCTAGCAACCCAGGTAATACAACACATGTCCACCCAGACAGCCGTCCAGGTGGCACAGAACACAGATCACCTGACCTCACCCGAATATATAGGCTCTCCCAGCAGACCAATGGATTCAAGAAAACCCCAGCCCATTGGCTGAGATACCCCACATACCCATAACCTGACCTTGCGTTGCCCTTCTTGTATCTGGTGCCACCAAATACCCAGCCACCTAGTGGTAGAAGAGAAAAGTGCAAGGCCAAACTTAGGGAGAAATCAATGGATCTCTAGCAATCAATCAGGATAACTACTCCTGGCAAGTAAATTTGTGAGGAGCAACCCTGCCAAAACTCCAGGGTGCAACATAGTTTACCTGTGAGAGAGTATCTTCAGGGAGTGTGCCCGGCTGGGCAGAGCTATGGAGTTGGACATAGAAAGAGAGACTGGTTCACAGGGAGATCAGTCCCAACACTGTGGTGCTCCTAACGAGAGGGGAGATGATAAGGGAAGATAGCTGGTGTTCTGTGCCTGAGTGGCTGCTACAGGGTGTCTGCTTATGCTTATGGCGAGTTCTGTCTGTTTGTCAATGTGATATTTAATATCAATGCCATCTTTGCAATCTAAGTGCAGAAAATATACTTCTTGTGTGGACATTCCTTTCTTATTGAATATAAAAGATTAAGGCTGGGGATGTTGTGGGTGGGCCTATGGCCAAAAGTTTGGCACAATATGGCAAAGATTTCTATCTACCAGAATTGGGTCACTGTCCTATCCAAGAAGAAGTAGGGTGGGGGTTCCAGCAATTTGGTGCCAACACACATCCAATTGTAGTCCTCCTTACAAGGTGGGATGGGGGTAGGTAAGCTCTGTCACTAGTAGAAATTGCTGAAGCTTTGCCTGTTCAGAATGGCCCAACAATTTTTTTATATATTTTTATTTCTTTCGAAATTGCAGAGATACAGAATAGGTCCAACATTCTTCTGTACATAAAGTGGCATAATATCAAGTCACATTGGACTCAGACCCATATTGCATAGCTCCTAACTGTCTGTTGATTTTGAGGGACTGTCCCTGATTTGGAACAATGTCCCTCTGTCCTCCTCATTTGTCCCTCATTTTGGTCTATATAGTTGTATATAAAATTAACTATTTATCTATCAAAAAGTGTTTCCCAGTGCTAAGCCTTTCATCCTATTTCTAAATGGCTGTATTTGTAAATTGCAAAAGATAGTATAAAGGAATAGTAGTGGTAAAAAAAAAAGCACTTGTGGATTTAACGAAACATATTTTTGTACAATTCTCCTTTAACCACTTCCCGACCGCCCACTGCATATATACATCAGCAGAATGGCATGGGCAGGCAAAATCACGTACCTGTACGTGATTCTTTAAATGCCTGCCCGTGGGTCGCGTGCGCGCCGCCAGCGGCGCGCTCGCGAGCTCCGTGACCACGGCCGTGGGACCAGCGGACCCGATCGCCGCTGGTGTCCCGTGATCGGGTCACGGAGCTAAAGAACGTGGAGAGGTATGTGTAAACAAACCTCTCCCCGCGCTTCCTACTCTGCCTGTCATTGATTGGCTGTTCCCGGTCATCGGGAAAGCCGATCAATGACGTCAGATGTCAGCCCCGCCCCCTAATGTAAAAAACACAACACACGTCACAGCCCATAACCCCTCCCCTCCCCTTAACTCTTTCACTACAACTGTCATTTATACAGGAATCAATGCATTTAAATAGCATTTATTGCTGTATAAATGACAATGGTCCCAAAAATGTGTCAAAAATGTCCGATGTGTCCGCCATAATGTCGCAGTCACAATAAAAATCGCTGATCGCCACCATTACTAGTAAAAAAAAAATATTAATAAAAATGCTATAAAACTATCCCCTATTTTGTAAACGCTATAACTTTTGCGCAAACCAATCAATAATCGCTAATTGCGATTTTTTTTACCAAAAATATGTAGAAGAATACGTATCGGCCTAAACTGAGGAAAAATTTTATATGTTTTTTGGGGATATTTATTATAGCAAAAAGCAAAAAATATTGCATTGTTTTCAAAATTGTCGCTCTATTTTTGTTTATAGCGCAAAAAATAAAAACCGCAGGGGCGATCAAATACCCCCAAAAGAAAGCTCTATTTGTGGAAAAAAAAGGACGCCAATTTGTTTGCTAATAGGCGTCCCTCATTCCCATTTTAGAAAGTTGGGATGGCAATGAGGTCTGCTCAAAGTATATGTGCAGGCGTCCCTGAGTGCCTTTACTTTATACCTGCTAGCAGCTTACTTTAAATAGTTATTTTGGCATTAAAGACATATTCCATGTTTTTGAAGTCAGTTCTAGATCACAGCACATGGCTCATAAAAACAGCGGTAGGACTGGCATAGCCACAATGTTACATTATAGCTCATTCAATGAGTGGGCACACTTTGCTAGATATCATTGCAAAGAAGCTGTGGCATGATTTATATAAATCAAAACATGGCTTTCTCTTATGGTGCAGTTATTCACTTTCGTTTCCTGTAGGATATTAACACTTGTATTTCAGTGAAATAAATATTCTTTCCTGGCAAATCATGGGCATATTAAATCTAGAGTGATGTAAGATGGGCTTGAAAAAAAAGCTAATTGAAATATAACACAGAGATCATCATAAATATTTTACATGGCACCATTTACCCATAAGCCACAACAGCTCTGACTTGGCTTACTGCTATCTTGCTCTAAGTTTCCCTAAGGCTTTTATCACACCGAATACAGTCTGAACATGGTAGCGTTCGTACAGAGCACACGTTCATATTCTGTGTCCTCACCTGATCTCTTAAGTGTGCTCTAATTAACCTCCTATTAAAAACAGCCAGTGGCTAATTAGTGAAATTGTACTTTGCTGAAGTGTGTTTATCTGGGGAAATAAAAATTCAGCTGAGCCCTGCCTTGTATTTGGTGATTTACATGTGGTACTTGAGACATAAAGTACCATCAAACTGAACCGAGAAACTCAAGAGACAAGCAAAGAATTGTTTGAGGCGCGGTTCACAATAGTGCGATGCCAGACATAGCATGTGATTTGCACCGCGTTGCTGTGCAAATCACATGTCTGTGCGATGCGATTTCAGCCATATAAACTGTATGGCTGAAATCGCATCGCATTCGCACCAAAATGGTGCAGGACCCTTTGTTTGGATGTTCACACCTATGCGATCCGATTCCTGCACCATTTTACAGTTCGCACTGCGATCTGCAACCGATCTGGGGGTGTGGTTAACTTTACATGGACACCCGCAGCTGTTTGCAGATCTCAGTGTGAACCTCTGTGTGATTCAGGTGCGATGGGGGAACCTGCACTGGATTCGCAATGTTCCTTCTGATGTAAGAGGGGCTCCGCTGCTGGGGACACTGATGTGAAGAGGGGCTCTGCTGCTGGGAACACTGATGTGAAGAGTGGATCCACTGCTGGGGACACTGATGTGAAGAGGGGATCCACTGCTGGGGACACTGATGTGAAGAGGGGATCCACTGCTGGGGACACTGATGTGAAGAGGGGCTCCGCTGCTGGGGACACTGATGTGAAGAGGGGATCCACTGCTGGGGACACTGATGTGAAGAGGGGCTCCGCTGCTGGGGACACTGATGTGAAGAGGGGATCCACTGCTGGGGACACTGATGTAAGAGGGGCTCCGCTGCTGGGGACACTGATGTAAGAGGGGCTCCGCTGCTGGGGACACTGATGTGAAGAGGAGCTCCGCTGCTGGGGACACTGATGTGAAGAGGAGCTCCGCTGCTGGGGACACTGATGTGAAGAGGAGCTCCGCTGCTGGGGACACTGATGTGAAGAGGGGATCCCCTGCTGGGGACACTGATGTAAGGAGGGGCTCCGCTGCCGAATGTCAGGGACCACCAGTGCCGCTTGTCAGAGACCACCATGCCAGGAACCACCAGTGCCACTCGTTAGGGACCACCATGTCAGGGACCACCAGTGCCACTTGCTAGGGACCACCATGTCAGGGACCACCATTGCCGCTCGTCAGGGACTACCATGTCAGGGACCACCAGTGCCACTTGTCAGGGACCACCATGTCAGGGACCACCAGTGCCTCTTGTCAGGGACCACCAGTGCCACTTGTCAAGGAACACCAGTGCAGAGGATACTGCTACTGATTATCATCAGTAATTACTTGTATATACACAGCAGGGATCTCCCGCAGTGTCCGGTATTGTTATATGAGAATGCCGATCGCTGATGCCCTGCCCCCCCACTGTAATTATGATTGACAGCGCACTGTTCCTATAATGGCGGGCGGTGGGACATCAGCATCGGTGTTATCATATAACAATACCGGACATTGCTGGAGATCCCCGCTGTGTTTATACAAGTAATTACTGATGATAATCCCTGCTCTGCGCAGAGATATAATGGGGGGGGGGGGTGTGGTGCGGAGGGGATAGAGTGGAGGGGGACGGAGTGGAGGTGGAGTGGGGGCAGATTACTGGCAGGAGCAGAGGAAGAGGGAGGAGAGAGGAGAAGGAGGACACCTCCTCCATGGGTGACACAGACCGGGGGTTGTGAGACCCCTTATGCCCACTACATGTCTGCTTCCTCCTGCTCGGCTTTCAGAGGACTACAAGGGGGCATGCCAGACCGCTGGCTGAGCTGAGGAAAGGGGTAGAAGCCAGTGGTCTTACAAACAGGATGTCAGCAGGGAATAACGTTTTTTCAGCAAGTTCAGCAGCCTATTACAGAGGAACTACAGAGCTCAGAAGAACATGGATGGCAAAGTGGGTGAAGGTAGGAGATCAGCAACAAGGACATGGGAAAAATGTGGTCGGAGTTCTGCTTTAAAGGTTATAAAGATAAAACAAATTTGTCATACAAATTTACCCTCTTACCTGTCAATTAAAACCTGAGAGGATAACTATCATCTACTGTATCCCAACAATCACCCAACTGTAGGAGGTACATGATGGAGCCCACAAGCAAACTAAACTGGAGCCTTTCCCCTGCAGTGCTCCCAAGTGGCAGACATGCACATTTATATTGTTTGTGAACTGCATTGAGAAGTACAGTGTTACTTGAACTGTGTTCCAGGATTTGCTTGTCTTCAGCTGAGAGAATTAGCAATAATTCAGGAATTCACATAAAGTTTCATAAAAACAGCTTTGAAAAAAAAATGTGAAAATATTTTTTTTCCATTTCTTTCCATCTCTAATCAGAGGTAGCCTGATATGGATACAAGCCTGGCAGTCTATAGATCCAACACAGGACTGTCTGAGTTTGCTGTCAAAATGTGGAGAAAAAAATAAAAAAAACGAACAGCCACAGATGCCCTGTTAAGCTCTGATTCAGCAGGGGATCTTTTCATGAAGGGCAAAGCCCATGTAAATGGACCATTATAAGTGGTATTAAACCCAAAACTAAAAATGGAATATATTGCAGCTTACCAATCATTAGATGTGGTGGCTGCATCCGTTCTTTTAAATTAGGCTTTTTCCCTTGTTTTCAACACATTGGAATAAGGAGCAGCAGAGACACATTACGACAGCAGCACTGTTAATCTGGGGAAGGGGGTTAGATGCACTAGAAGATTTATATACATTAAACAAACTGAAGGCAAACTCCAGCTAACACTTTATAAGCAGTTACAGCTATTTATTTATTTTTGCTTTTTGGGATAAAGGTTTTACATAAAATAAAAGCTGATCATTGTAAGCACCCCTGTCAGTGGTAAATGGTTTGTCTCAACCCTCTAACTGGTACATCTGCAGGGCAGCTTGTTCAGTTGAAAAACAGACTTACTCAAAGGATTACCAGGTGAAAAAAAAGGAAAGAAATCTTAAAAAAACATGCAGCTTGCTATCAGGGGAAATATAGGTCTTCTCAAGAAAGCAAAAGCAAGTGTCTTAGGTGTCAGAAATGCTGTGCATTGAACATACATGGCCCACTGTTATGCCCCGTACACACGATCTGACTTTCCGCCAACAAAACCATGGAGTTGTGTTTGAAGGTTGTTGGCTCAAACTTGTCTTGCATACACAGTCACACAAATGTTGGCCAACAATTTCGAACGTGAGAACGCGGTGACGTACAAGAAGTATGACGAGCCGAGAAAAAGGAAGTTCAATAGCCAGTGCGGGTCCTTCTGCTTGATTCCGAGCATGCGTGAACTTTTGTGCATCAGACTTGTGTCCACACGATCGGAAATTCCCACGACAACGTTTTGTTGGCGGAAAATTTGTGAACCTGCTATGAAACATTTGTTGGCGGAAAGTCCGACAGAAAATGTTCGATGGATCATACACACGGTCGGACTTTCAGCCAACAAGCTCACATAGAACCTTTGTTGTTGGAAAATCTGATTGTGTGTACAGGGCATAAGTCTATCAAATGATAAATAGACATGTTCGCCAGCACACCATGGATCTCGAATTGCAGTCCAAAGCTTTTATTGTAGAAAGATCTAATCACAACAGGATAAGTGCAACGTTTCAGAGCCACGCAAGACCCCTTCATCAGGCACATGCCTGATGAAGGGGTCTTGCGTGGCTCTGAAACGTTGCACTTATCCTGTTGTGATTAGATCTTTCTACAATAAAAGCTTTGGACTGCACTTGGAGATCCATGGTGTGTTGGTGAACATGTCTATTTATCTGTGATATATCCAGTGTCCAGCTGATGATCGCTGCAGCACCCACTACAGATGAGCCTTTAATCCAGGAATGGGTGTGATGGGAATATGAACAATATTGAGTCTATCAAATGAGTCACATGAGACACAGCATTGACTCTACATAGGTATGGGTAGATGTATGGGTAGATGTCTTCTAACTTTTTGTTATATAGGTTTACTTCCAGCATTTACTGTGAGAGAAATTCTTAAGCCTGTGATTAGTTTCGTGCATAGTAATTGCTCTGTAGGCAAAATAGCGCAATATTTTTTTAATGAACAAATATCTCTGGTTAACAAATCCGTGGGTAAGGAATAGATCATTTATCTCTGTTCCAAGCATCTAGATGACTCTTGCATTGTGCATAATATTTCTCAGCTCTGGTAAATAGTGAATGACTACAGAATGCCTGAAGTGTACTATGGACAGATGCAGTGACCTTACCATTAGGTCATCATGTCTTGCTTCTTTATTTGGCGGTATACATGAAGGTAAAAGCTGCATTGCTCATTCCAGCAGCTCTTTACTGTCTAGAAGATGAAGTTTATACTGGGTTCCCTCCAGGATATCATTTACCACACTAAAAATGACCTCAGTCAAAGTGCTTATTTCACCACATTGCTTCTGGAAAGCAATGGATAAGACAGTTGAATCTGCTGGAGGGACTAATAATCACAGAGATTTACTGGTGAACAACGCAGCTCGATGCGACTGTGTAGAACCTCTTGGATAAATCTCTAGGCGATTCAGTCCACAGGGAAACCTTAATATCTTCACACATAAAATGAATCAAGAAATACTTTAAAAGTGGGGCCAAACAGTTTGCCAATCTATAGCCTGCTGTCAGTGGAAACTGTGAACGCCAAGCACTTGACTCCGCGCCAATATACTGAAAGGTTCTTGGGGAATGGAATTTGAAATAACTAGCATTCAAAGAACATCTGCAAAGAATCAATGAGCGCTTTAAGAATACTCACAGGAAACATTTAAGCAGAGGAAAATACTGATCTTGTGTTTGCATTATGTTTTGCTCAGGTTTCAGAATGCGTTAAACCCTTCTTATCCTTCAGTCTCCACAACACATAATTCATTGGCTTCTTATACTCATATGAATGTACAGATACATTAGATGGCAGACAGGCATGAACTCTTCCTTGGGAAGCTTTCTGTGCTGCTCACCTGTCCCAACGCACAGTGGGCAAAGGAGGACATTGATACGACACCTGGAGCTAAAATAACCACAATGTATGGACAAAAGCTGCCCATAAATTTACTATCTATAAACCCTTCTTATCCTTCAGTCTCCAAAACTACGTACACTTCAACACATAATTCACTAGCTTCTTATACGGATGTACAGATACATTAGATGTTAGGCATAAGCTCTTGCTTAGAAAGCTTTCTGTGCTGCTCACCAGTCCCAAAGCATACTGGACAAAGGAGGACATGGATACGACAGCTGGAGGTAAAATAACCACAAAGTATGGAAAAGTAAAGTATGGAAAAGTATGGCTGAAGCACGTGAAGGACAAAATTAGAACCAAAATATCTGATGAGCACCTTGAGAATTCATTGAGAATTTGTACATTAAACCACGTAATGATGTGTTAGTTTATCAAAAACAAATATGTCAAATATCGCACTAGTGTTGAGTTGCCCTCTTTTTACTTTTATAATAAAAAATATAACATTTTTAGGGCCGTGCAAATTAAAGATGAATTCCTTGATTAATAGTTAATTTTTTTGATCGATCAAAATTCTTTTGATTGGTACTCATCTCTCCGGTGACGTCACGGACATCGACATCACCGGACTCCTCCCCCCTTCCCCAAGTGCCTCTGTCTGCTAACGAATGGAAGGGGGGAGGAGTCCGGTGACGTTGAAGTTCTGATTGAACGTAACGTGTACGGGGGAGGAGCTACGCATGACACCGCTGCTGCCCTATCGAACTAAAACTATTGTCGGCTTTACATGCTGTGTTTTTATCATCTTTATGTGAGTAGTTTGTGTTTGAACACAAGAATTTAATCTTAAGCGGTGAGCACTTAGATCTTTTCTTTCTACCCATGACCTGGCGTCCTTACTGAGATCTAAGGAGACATGAGAGAAGTTTATGGTCTGTGTTAACCCTTTTGATACCCCCTTGCATGACCACCTGTTTGCACAGGGGTCCATGCCATAAGGTGAGAGTGATTAGTTAGACCGGAGGTGGAGGGATTGTCACGCTACTGTGGGGAAAAAAATGACTTACGTCAGTGCTACAGTTTGAATTTAAAACGTATTTGTGTGAACTTTGAAGTTAAGTCATGGATTGTGGAAACTAACTAGTGTCGGGTGATTGTATATAGTGTATACCACATTTACCACTGACTAATGCAGAGTTGCAATGCAAGGAGATCAGCTAAAAGTAGTTGGATCTGGATGTGCGTTATAACTAATCGAAATTAGTTGATTAATCGATTTAAAAAAAAAAAAAAGATTAATCGAACACGAAAATTTTAATCAGTAACAGCCCTAAAAATGTTATTACTCAGATAGATACATTTTCTATATCAGTGTTTGTTAACTTGTGATGTGCCAACTTTTTCTGCTCATGAGTTATCCTTATTGTTAGTGTATTTTATGTGTGGCCCAAGACAATTCCTCTTCTTCCAATGTGGCTCAGGAAAGTCAAAGGGTTGGACACCCCTGTTTTATACAGTTTGGCAAAAGGGGTAGAACAGTGAGTGATAAGAACCTCTGTGAAGTTGTTTTTTTATTGTTATCTGTGTCACTATTGGGGAGATTTTTCCTAACTTCTCATTATGTCATAGACATTTCAGAACATATCTCTAATGGGGGCACATCAATACACTTTTCTTTTTTTGTAGAGTCGAGGAGCAATGGAACCTTTGTCATTTTTAACATGTCTTCCTATAGGAAAGTTTATGACAAAGGTATATTTAAGTGTCAGGTGCTTATCAGACCTATATTTGGCTATTAACAAACAGCACATTTCATATGTACTTAAATTGTATACGAAGCTCATCCTGTGGCCATATACAGTATCTCACAAAAGTGAGTACACCCCTCACATTATTGTAAATATTTTTTATATCTTTTCATGTGACAACTCTGAAGAAATGACACTTTGCTACAATGTAAAGTAGTGAGTGTAAAGCTTGTATAGCAGTGTAAATGTGCTGTCCCCTCAAAATAACTCAACACAAAATCCAAATTGGGCCCAAAGTCTCAATATTTTGTGTGGCCACCATTATTTTCTAGCACTGCCTTAAACCGGAGTTCCACCCAGAAATGGAACTTCCACTGATCCGGTTCCTTCCCCCCTCCGGTGTCACATTTGGCACCTTTCAGGGGGGAGCAGATACCTGTCTAAACCAGGTATTTGCTCCCACTTCCGGCGAAAGAGCCCTGTAGAATCCGCGGCGAACTAAGCCATGTCTGGCCCCTCCTCCGTCCCCCCGCTGTCTTCTGGGAGACACACAGGTCCCTGAAGACAGCAGGGACCATTCTGAATGTGCAGCATGACTCGCGCATGCGCAGTAGGGAAATAGCCTTTGAAGCCGCAAGGCTTCACTTCCTGATTTTCTTACTGAAGATGCCGACGCCTGCACCCAGAGCTGAGAGACGGGTCGGCTTCGGGTGAGGACATCGCAAGCGTCCTGGACAGGTAAGTGTCCTTATTTTAAAAGTCAGCAGCTGCAGTAGTTGTAGCTGCTGACTTTTAATTTTTTTTCTTCCGGTGGAACTTCGCTTTAACCCTCTTGGGCATGAAGTTCACCATGGAGTCCTCTTCCACTCCTCCATAATGACATCATGGAGCTGGTGGATTTTAGAGACCTTCGCTCCTCCACCTTCCATTTGAGGATGCCCCACAGATGCTCAATAGGGTTTAGGTCTGGAGACATGCTTGGCCAGTCCATCACCTTTACCCTCATCTTTTTTAGCAAGGCAGTGGTTGTCTTGGAGGTGTGCTTGGGGTCATTATCATGTTGGAATAAAATTAAGAAATGGTCGCACTCTGAATTTCCAAAAAACTGCTTGATGTACCTTTATTGTCACAAGTGTATCAGACAAACACAGGAAAACCAACTGCTTGTCTGATACACTTGTGACAATAAAGGTACATCAAGCAAGTTTTTTGGAAATTTAGAGTGCAACCATTTCTTCATTTTATTTGCATTGGACGGTGGTGAGCAGGGGTCTGCACCTATCATCCATTTGCACCTGAAGATTTGCCTGGAGTGGTGTGTGCTCTTCTTTTGGTTCCTGTTGTGATATGTCATGTTGGAATACTACCCTGCAGCCCAGTCTCCAAAGGGAGGGGGTAATGATCTGCTTCAGTATGTCACAGTACATGTTGGCATTCAAGGTTCCCTCAATGAACTGTAGCTCCCCAGTGCTGACAGCACTCATGCAGCCACAGACCATGACACTCCCACCACCATGCTTGACTGTAGGCAAGACACACTTGTCTTTGTACACAGCGTTTTACTCACCTGGTTGCCGCCACACATGCTTGACACCATCTGAACCAAATAAGTTTATTTTGGTCTCATCAGACCACAGGACATGGTTCCAGTAATCCATGTCTTTAGTCTGCTTGTCTTCAGCACACTGTTTGCGGGCATTCTTGTGTATCATCATTAGAAGAGGGTTCCTTTGGGGACGACATCCATGCAGAACAATTTGATGCAGTGTGTGGCATATGGTCTGAGCACTGACAGGCTGACTCCGCCACCCCTTCAACCTCTGCAGCAATGCTGGCTATGATGGTGAGCATGTGCACTCTTTTGGTCAGCCATAGCGAGGCCTGTTCTGAGTGGAACCTGTCCTGTTAAAACGCTGTGTGGTCTTGACCACCGTGCTGCAGCTCAGTTATAGGCTCTTGGAAATCTTCTTATAGCCTAGGCCATCTTTATGTAGAGCCTCAGAGTTCTTTGCCATGATGTGCCATGTTGAACTTCCAGTGACCAGTATGAGAAAGTGAGAGCCATAACACCAAATCTAACACACCTGCTCCCCATTCACACCTGAGACCTTTTAACACTAACGAGTCACATGACACCGTTAAGGGAAAATGGCTAATTGGGCCAAATTTGGACATTTTCACTCATTTATTCAGTGTTGTGACATGAAATGGTATAATAAAATTATTTCAAAAATGTGAGGGGTGTATTTACTTTTCTGAGATACTGTATGTAATATTAAGGTGTCTGTACACCTACATAAAAGCACTTATTTTATTCCTCTGTCATAGTTAACACTCATATTGCATGCTGTACTGTAATTGAGAACAAAGAATAAGACTGAATTCTTATCTGTATTTTCAGGTACGTGATTTAAAGGGCATTATGATAAACTAGCCTATTCAAATGAAAGGACTGCCAATGCACTACAACAGAAAATGTTTTATACATGCATGTATGTTGTAAGGCATGTGCATTGGGATACTATTTTTATTGAATGCCACCGTATCCCGCTAATGCATGTAACGTATGTTGCAGTAATGCCGTGTACACACGGACGGACTTGCCAATGGACTAAGCTCCGTCTGCATTTCCGACGGAAAGATTTAGAACATGTTCTATATCTAAGTCCGTCGGAAATGCCGGCAGAAAAAGTCCAATGGGGCATACACACGGTCGGAATGTCCGATAAAAAGCTCCCATCTGACTTTTTCTGCCGGAAAGTCTGGCCGTGTGTACGCGGCATAACATGCCCTGCAACAATGTGAATAGGCCCTTGATACCTGGTGATTCTGTTGTCTGCCTAGCATGACTGACCTCAGCTCCAGTAGTTTCTGAGCCAACAGCTACAACAATGCCACAGGTCGGAAGTTGCCGCTAGGACCACATCCCCTGCTCTTGCGAACAGAGATGAACTGGGAAATATTGTGATCATTTAACTACATTAAGAAAAAGTGTTAAAACAGGTATTTCTTTTACTTTGATCATGGCACCTTTTATGATATGTTATTCCACAAATTCCTGTTTAAGTAATATATCATAGGTGTTTCTGTATAAGCCCATGACATATAGCCAAGAGTTTCCTTTGCTGCAAGAAAAATGTAAGTATTTGATGATGTGTAGTAGGGCAAGTCATCTTTATAGGAAGTGATCTTGCCCATAGGAAAGGTTTATGTAGTCTAACAATATAGCAGGTTATGCAGGGAGATCAGATCAGCCATATATCCATATCATTACATTAGAACCTTCGCACCTTGGATACCAAATGTGCACATGCTTGTCCAGGTCAGTGACTCACTGAATTGTGAGGGCTGGATAAGAATAACAGATCCCCAGATAATCAACCTTTCCTGACAGCTTCCCTTTAAAGCAAAGCAACAGGTTTCATGTCCACTGTGTAAATTTAGAGTTATTCTAGTCGGAGCTTACACTGAAACTCTTTTTCCAGTCCAATATCATAGCACTGATTACCAGCGCTATCGGGGGAGAGGAAAGGATATGAAATCACGTTTCTCTTTGACCAGAAGTATTGTCCCTCGTCGTGCCTGAACAAAGCACTGGGGGAGCAAAGCAAAAGTGTCTATGGGCTGCTGAGGATGGAGGTTTAAAGCAGGATTCCAGTCCCCTGTGGAAAAAATAAGTCAGCAGCTACAAAAACTGTAGCTACTGACTTTTAAAAAAACAGCCACTCACCTGTCCCATGATCCAGCGGAGTGCTCACCTCAGACAAGCTCACTCGCTGTCTTCTTTCCTTGGCGCCGGCATCTTCACTATGGGCACCCGGCTGTGACAGCTTGAGGCTGCACACCCGGGTGCCCACTGCGCAAGTCTTCTAGGACCTGTCCTATGTCCCAGAAGACTTCGGGAGGGAGGGGGGAAGGAGAACTTCCACTGCCAATCGCCTAAGGCAACCGGAAAGGAAGGGGCTGTGGGTACCTGTCGAAAATAATGAAATAAACTTGCTTGCATCACGTGATCTTTGGACCAGTTCTCTCTGTCCACACAGCATGCTCCTCAGCAAAGGTTAGTCTAGTCTTTTGATTCTTTCTGCTATTGAGAGGTTTGGTCGCTGCAGAGTAGGCTTTCAGCTCAAATTTTCTTAAAGCGGAGCGAGACACTAAATGACGAGACAGATCCTTACTGTGGCAGTTGAAGATTAAACAGAGCAAAGATGGCAGCTTCCTTGGCTGAACTGGCGAGCAATCGCAGCTGTAGTGCTAAACCGATTTTCTGTTGAGATTCTCTGCATTATCCTGTCCTCTCTTGCATTTGTCTTTCATGGACAACCAGCCTTCTTGGGGGGACTTGAATGAGTTTGTGACGATGCAATATTCTAGAAATCACAGATTTGGAACAACAAACTTCTCTTGCTATGGCTAAAAGGGTCATTCTTTTGGCCTTCATCTAGACAACCTGCTGCCGGAGGGTTTCAGTCACTTTAGAATGGCTCACCATCTTGCAAAGTCAGTGAAAACTGGAAAGTCAGACTGCCAGTTAAATAGGGTTTGTCAGAAAATGTAAGAATTTAGCACAAGGTGCCAGATTATCACCAATAACTGGAAAGTATCTGAAAGTGTTCTCTAATTTTTATCAATGTTCTTTTTCAAATATCAATGAAGTTTTTCAATTCTGTGCTTCAAAATATATGTAACTCATGAAATATGCTTAACAAAACTGCTCTTTTACTCCTGTTTAACCACTTTCCGACCAGCGCACGACTATATACGTCCTAATTTTGAAGAGGGATATCTCGGTAACGGCAGCAGCTGCTGCCACAACCGAGATATCCATCTCTTCAGGCGCCGGTCAGAATTCCGATAATGGTGGTCATCGCGGCGGATTCGCCGCAAGATCACCGTTATCGGTGGCGGGAGAGGTGCCCCCCCCCCCCCGGAAGCGATCGGGACCTGTCCGTGGCTGGGTATAGAGACGAGTGAGGCTAAGATGGCCGTCAAAACGTCACTTCCGCCCATACCTCTTAAAAGGAACATTTTCCAAATGTCATTTTTTTTTTTTTTGCATTTAAGTCCAAATATGAGATCTGAGGACTTTTTGACCCCAGATCTCATATTTAAGAGGACCTATCATGCTTTTTTTCTATTACAAGGGATGTTTACATTCCTTGTAATAGGAATAAAAGTGAGCCAATTTAAAAAAAAAAAAAAACTGTGTAAAAATAAATAAAATCAAGAAAAATAAATAAGAAAAAAAATATATAAATTTTTTAAAGCGCCCCGTCCCGACGAGCTCGTGCGCAGAAGCGAACGCATACGTGAGTAGTGCCCGCATATGAAAACGGTGGTCAAACCACACATTTGAGGTATCGCCGCGATCGGTAGAGCGAGAGCAATAATTATAGCCGTAGACCTCCTCTGTAACGCAAAACATGCAACCTGTAGAATTTTTTTAAACTTCGCCTATGGAGATTTTTGAGGGTATAAGTTTGATGCCATTCCACGAGCGGGCGCAATTTTGAAGCGTGACATGTTAGGTATCAATTTACTCGGCGTAACATTATCTTTCACAATATATAACAAAATTGGACTAACTTTACTGCTGTTTTATTCAAAAAAGTGAATTTTTTCCAAAAAAAGTGCGCTTATAAGACCGCTGCACAAATACGGTATGAAAAAAAAGTATTGCAACGACCGCCATTTTATTCTCTAGGGTGTTAGAACCCCCAAATATTATATATTATATATATATATATATATATATATATATTTTTTTTTTCTAAGTTTTTTTTTCTAGCAAAAAAAAACTGTTTTAAAACATGTAAACACCTAAAATCCAAAACGAGGCTGGTCTTAAAGTGGTTAATTCATTTCAAATAGGACTAAGCAGTGACCTTGAAATTTAGGAAATTGCAGGTTGTCCTCTAATTTTGATCTTCAGTATATATACAAACACTGTATGCAAGTAGAAAATAGATTTATTCACCTATGAAGCTCTAAACTAACTGCATGCCTTCCCCATTATTTAGGCTGGATTCATATCACACCCATAACACTCAGTTCACATTTATGCACGATGAATGCATTTGAGTTGATGTGTGTTGACATTCTTTTTAACTGATGAGGTTTTTTTTTTTTTTTTTTTTAACATCAGGAGCCACAATACATTATTTTTATTTAATTAATGTGTGTTAACAGAGCCTATGGGAAACAATGAATTTAAGCTTGTTATTGCATTGGGCCTGCAGTGAGCAATGCAGCCCAAGGCATGTGGGGTGAATCGGTCCTTAGAAGCTTTATGTATTTAATTAGCAACGTGTGAAAGGGCTCGTCTGCATGTGCATACAGGAAACATGAAGTACAGTACAACACAGTGGCTAGCAAGTCTGCCTTGCACTAGAGTCACATATATATATATATATATATTCCCTATATATATATATACCCATACTATATATATATATACATACATACATACATACATATACATACATATACATACACATACACACACACATATACATATGTACACACACACACACACACACACACACACACACACACCTCACAAAAGTGAGTACACCCCTCACATTTTTGTAAATATTTTATTATATCTAATGTGACATCACTGAAATAACACCTCGCTACAATGTAAAGTAGTGAGTGTACAGCCGTGTCCTAAAGTGTGAAAGTCATTTTCTTTCTGGGCACAGAGCAACCCAGATACTCCTCTTCTGGGGTGCCTCTTCTGTGCTCCTGGCCCCCCCCCTCCTGTTGAGTGCCCCCACAGCAAGCTAGCTTGTGGTTCGGCCCTGTCCCCTCTTTCTCTCCATTTAAATATACCACATGTAATTGCCAATACTTGTAAAGTAAAAAAAAAGCCTTGAGTGGCGATTCCCTCTGAACAAAATGAATGTTAGTGTCATATTAACCACTTAAGCCCCGGACCAATTTGCAGCCAAAGGACCAGGCCCCTTTTTGCGATTCGGCACTGTGTCGCTTTAACTGACAATTGGCGTCCTTTTTTTCCCCCACAAATAGAGCTTTCTTTTGGTGGTATTTGATCGCCCCTGCGGTTTTTATTTTTTGCGCTATAAACAAAAAATAGAGCGACAATTTTGAAAAAAAAATTTTTTACTTTTTGCTATAATAAATATCCCCAAAAAAAATATAAAAAAATACTTTTTTTTCCCTCAGTTTAGGCCGATACATATTTTTGGTTAAAAAAATAAATAAATAATAAAAAAAAAAAAAAAAAAAAAAAAAAATTGCAATTAGCGATTATTGGTTTGCGCAAAAAAGTTATAGCGTTTACAAAATAGGGGATAGTTTTATAAAATAAAAAATTTTACTAGTAATGGCGGCGATCAGCGATTTTTATTGTGACTGCGACATTATGGCGGACACATTGGACATTTTTGGGACCATTGTCATTTATACAGAAATCAGTGCTATTTAACCTCTTAAAGACGGCTGCAGCGCGGATGCTCCCTGCTGGGAGGACGTCCCTGGACGTCCTCCTGTTTACTTCCCTAATGCGCGCTCCTGAGAGCGCGCATCGGGGAAGTTCTGTGCTGGCCGTGTCCGTCGGACACAGCCGGTCACAGAGCGCTGTAAACGGCCAATCACAGCGGCCGTTTACAGCAAGATTGGCGTGTCCAATGAGAGATGATCTCATATGGAAACATGAGATCATCTGTCAGCGCCGCTCTCCCTCCTCACACAGACAGCGTGTGAGGAGAGAGAGATGAACGGCTGCAGCAGCTGTAAGTTAAAAAATAAAATAAAAAAACGAAATGTGCGATCTGTCCCCATCTGTGCCCGCTGCCATCTGTCCCCATCTGTGCCCGCTGCCATCTGTCCCCGGTGCCCGCTGCCATCTGTCCCCGGTGCCACCTGTCCCCAGTGCCATGTATAAGTGCCATCTGTCATCAGTGCCACCTGTCAGTGCCATATCAGTGTCACGTGCCATCTGTCATCAGTGCCACGTATCAGTGCCATCTGTCATCAGTGCCACCTGTCAGTGTCACGTGCCATCTGTGCCACGTATCGGTGCCATCTGTCATCAGTGCCACATTAGTGCCATCTCTCATCAGTGCCACGTATTAGTGCCACATGATATCAGTGCCACGTATAAGTGCCATCTGTAACCAGTGCCACATATTAGTGCCATCTGTCAGTGTCATCAGTGCCCCGTATTAGTGCCATCTGTCATCAGTGCCACGTCAGTGTCACGTGTCATTGTCCTGGTGCTCCAGGGCCTTCAAAAGTGTAATAGGTAGTCAACAAGTTAGATGTGTAATTTATGCTCCTAGAACACGTGATGGCGCTCCCTGCATGTTGGGCCTCTCTAAGTGGCCAGGCTGTGTAAAAGTCCCACATATGTGGTATCGTAATACTCAGGAGGAGTAGCAGAATGTATTTTGGGGTGTCATTTGTGGTATGCACATGCCATGTGAGAGAAATAACCTATTACAATGACAATTTTGTGAAAAAAAATAAAAAAAATTATTTTGCAAAGAATTGTGGGGGAAAAAAAATGACATCAAAAAGCTCACCATGCCTCTTACTAAATACCTTGGAATGTCTACTTTCAAAAAAAGGGGGTCATTTGGGGGGTATTTGTACTTTCCTGGCTTGTTCGGGTCACAAGAAATGAGATAGGTCACCAGTACATCAGATGTGATCAACTTTGTATGATTCGCACCACAGTTTGTAGAGTCTGTAACTTTCACAAAGACCAAATAATATCCACTAATTTGGGTTATTTTTACCAAAGATATGTAGCAGTATAAATTGTGGCCAAATTTTTTTTATGAAGAAAAATTAATAATTTGCTAAATTTTATCACAGAAACAAAGAAAAATGTGTTTTTTTTCAAAATTTTCGGTCTTTTTTTATTTATAGCGCAAAAAATAAAAAACCTAGAGGTGATCAAATACCACCAAAAGAAAGCTCTATTTGTGGGAAAAAAAGGACAAACAATTCATTTGGGTACAGTGTTACATGACTGAGTAATTGTCATTCAAAGTGTGAGAGCACCGAAAGCTAAAAATTGGTCTGGGCAGGAAGGGTGTTTAAGTGCCCAGTAAGCAAGTGGTTAAATGCACTGATTCCTATGTAAGTGACAGTGAAGGAGTTAACCACTAGGGGGCGGGGAGGAGTTAGTGTGACATGTGTTTTTTTTTTTTTTACAATAGGGGGCGTGGCTGACGTCTGACGTCACTGATCGGCTTTTCCCGATGACAGGGAACAGCAGATCAGTGACAGGCAGTGTAGGAAGCGCGGGGAGAGGTTTGTTTACACAGACCTCTCCCCGTTCGCCACTGGTGTCCCGCGATCGGGTCACAGAGCTGAAGATCGGGACCGCTGGTCCCGCGGCCGTGGTCACGGAGCTCCCGACCGAGTCGCAAAAACGCTGCCGGCGGCGCGCACGCGACAACACGGCTAGGCAATTAAGGGCACGTATATATACACACGTGCTTTTGCCTAGCCGTGCCATTTTGCCGACGTAGATTTACATGCGGCGGTCAGGAAGCGGTTAATGCACACATTTACACATTTGATGATGAAGATTTATAGCTTTATAACTTGTAAACACTGAAAAATAGGCCGGTCCTTAAGTGGTTAAATAGTTCATTTGGACCAAGCTGGTCCAAACAAACTATTTTGTTGACCAACACTTGGGCCCCCTGTCAGCACTGTATACACTGTAGCATCGGCTACAGCTCTGTGCTCTGGCAGCGGTATAGGAACTTCTTTCCCATTCCTGGACCAAAATAGAGTTTGGCATAGCTTAACCTTTCACTAGAAAGTTGTTTTTTTTTTTTTTTTTTTTAAATGCAAGGCCTCCTCTGATTGACCGGGGTGAAGAGGCAGGTGGAGGACATCACTGACCTAGTAGACGGGGTAAGTGGCAGAGAAGGTGAAGTACACTGATGACTAAATGGAAGTGGTATGCTGGCTAACAAGGACACGAAGGATTGAAAAATGTCTGTCAACTGTTTGTTCGACAAAAACAGGTCACTATACTGAGGCACAGATGGCTCCCTAATGAAACCAGAAATACATGCGCTGCACAGGGCTTTGGTCCAGGACTCCTTTAAGGTGATCTTGCAAGAGGGACATTCCTTTTTACTCAATACGGGAGGAGGCTTCTGCAAGAAACACCTCCACAAGCCACCAGTGTTCTATTCAGTAACAGTGCACAAAAACACAACACCACCACACTAAGCGTATATTCATTGGTTTGCGCAAAAGTTATAGGGTCTACAAAATAGGGAATAGATTTATTGCATTATTTTATTTACTAGTAATGGCGGTGATCTGCGATTTTTAGTAGGATTGCAGCAGACAGATCGGACACTTGACACTTTTTTGGGACCATTGACATTTATACAGTGATTAGTGCTAAAAAAAAAAAAAATGCACCGATTACTGTGTAAAAGTCACTGGCAGGAAGGGGTTAACACTATGGGTGATCAAGGGGTTAAAGTGGTTGTAAACCCACTTTTTGTACTTTAACCTATAGGTAAGCCTAGAGAATAAGGCTTACCTATAGGTAGTGGAAATATCTCCTAAACGTGCGCCGTTTAGGAGATATTTCACTTGTAGTCCGCCGGAAATGGCTATGGCGCATGCGCAGGGAAGAAACTAAACTAAAGGCCGTTTCTTCCCTAGCATATGCCGCAGGTCGCGGCTCCCGTGCGCACGCACGGGAGTGACGTCACGCGGCTCCGGCAAATCACAGAGCCGGAGTCCGCGGCTCTGAAGGAAGAGGGCAAGAAGATGGACGCTGCCCACACAGGGAACATCGCTGGATTCTTTTGCAGGTAAGTGGTACATTATGCGATTCATACTAGCCCATTATGCTTTTGTTTTGCAGGCTATACGGGGATCAGAAGAGGAAGTAAAACCCATCAGGGTTTACTTCCTCTTTAAAGGTGTTCCCTAGGTGTGGTTCTGAGGGGGATGCGACTGAAGGGAGGAGGAGCCAGATAGTTGTTCATAGTAGGAACAGGCGATCTGTTTCTCCTCCCCTGTCAGAACAGGGATTTGTGTACACACACACACACACACACACACACACACACTCTGGCTCTCGTGCCTGCGATCGTGCATGCTTGCTATGGCTCTTAACCACCTCCATACAGGGCACTTACAGGAGAAAAGGAATTCCTGGATGGCCACACATCAAAAAAGGCATCTTTATTGGCAATGATTAAAATCCAAGTACAGTCACCTCGTCAAAAACTTAACGCGTTTCACGCCCAAACATGGCGCTTATTCATAACTTACACCCCCTTCCTGCCCAGGCCATTTTTCAGCTTTCAGAACTGTGCACTTTGAATGAAAATTGCGGTCATGCTACACTGTAACCACGTGAAATTTGTATAATTTTCTTCACACAAATAGAGCTTTCTTTTGGTGGTATTTAAAATCACTTCTGTTTTTTTTTTCCCCCTTTTAGGAGAAAAACTAAAATTTTGAAAAAAATAAATAAAAATAGTTTTGTTTGTCAGTAAATTTTGTAAATAAGTAATTTTTCTCCTTCACTGATGGGCACTGATGAGGTGGCACTGATGTGGCACCACTAATGGTCACCGATTTCTGGCACTTGTGGGCACACATTGCAATCAGGCCACTGATCAGTGCCCTGATTACATCCCTAGATGTTTTCTGTGAGGAGATGCCGCTGATCCGCTCACCTCTCCTCACACTCTGTCAGTGTGAGGCGAGGAGCGCCGATTACAGGTATCTCCATGTTTACAGGTGACCAGCTGATCACATGGTTAAAGAGCCGCGGCTCTTTAGAGAGAGATCGGTCGTTCTGGGAGGCCCGTCATATGACGTTCACCCAGAACGAGAGCCGCACTGTCCAGCCGTCATTTGACGGTGGGGGGGGGGGGCAAGTGGTTAAAGGAGCCACAGTACATATATGGCGATTCGCATAGGAGAGCCATCCTGCCGCCGTATATGTACTGGAGCAGGTCGGGAAGATGTTAAAGAGGATTGGGTTATCTGCTTAGTCTAGGGAAAAGCAAGAGCACTTTTCCCCTTTCTACTTCCCTGGCAAACTGCGCTCCCCTCCACAAGTGGACGGTCTCTTGGCGTCCTCATGTCTAATGCAGGGCTTTTGGCCCTATATCGGTCTTGATGACACCAGAGGACTTTAGACCACCAGACCAGGTGAGGGGAGAAGAGGAGGTGGGGACCAGTCTAGCAGCACAGAGTAGTCTGCGGAAATAAAAGGATTGAGTAAGTAAACTGCTTTTCACAGTCCCCTATAGCATAAATGAGCATGGAAACCCTTGTTGTGCCCAACTGCATGGGAGGACTTTAGTTTACTGGGCTTCAGCCTTAAAATAATTTAAAACTTGTTTTTTGTTTTTTAAAGAGTTTGGCAAAGTATCTTCAGCAGTCCATCTACTGTAAATAGTTCAATGTGTTTTGCAAATCAATGCAGACAGACTTTTGGAACCATGAAGGGTTTGGCACCATGAGCATCAAATCAGGAGGGCATGTCAGCAAGATTAGTTTTCAGGGATATAGGCTGCAGAATGATCACATAATATACCAGTCTGTAAACTGGTCAAAAACTGGCATTCATCACAAAATGAGATACAATGATTCTTGTATATTAGTGTCTGAAATGAAAGAACTGTTGAGACCTAGACAGCCATATATTTAATTTATTAAAGTAATAAAAAATAAAAATTAAAAAATAAAAAGCCAGTTATAATTTAGTTGCTATGGCAATACAAACAACTCTTAAGGAGATCTGTTAAATGAGGCTGGCTACTGTGAAAAAGGGTCTAAAATTGAATAGGTTCACATTGCGTATGAAATGCTGTACAACATATCACAGCTATAAAGGGAATAAAAGAAAAGGCTTCTACGAGTAGTAATATATAATTAAAGTTTAAAGCTGAACTATAGCAATATATTAAAGACACAAATGAATGCAACCCTAATCATAAATAACTCACACGTTTCTAAAATACAAAAAGTGCAAGACTCAGGATTTGATTTGGGGTTACTCTCTTGCAATACATGTACAGCAGAGCCTGAAATGATGAGTGCCACGAGTCACAAAAGCAGCAGCATACAGATACACTGGCTATATCCTTAGCATACAGTTCACATTTGTGCATCGTGGTGCAATAAAACATAGGTCGGTTGTGCCTTGGTACTGCAATACACCTCTGGTCTGTATATGTTTGTTTAGGTAGGTTTTTGTAAAAACGCAGTAAAATTTACATAGTTTCTGCAATCTAAATATGTGAACCAGGCCCAGGAATTAGCAATCTTGCTCTGGGTAAAGAAATCCTTTAGAGCTCCATAAGACCCTTGGTAACGGTAATATGTACATTTTACTTTTTGTGCAATGGCACCGCAATGCACTGATAAAGCAAGTGCCAATAAACCTATGCTGCACTAGCTGTTCATTGTAGTGCAGTGTGAAAAATATTGCAGGTCTTGTTTTTGGTCAGTTGGCAGCCAATAAAAAAAAAAAAAAAAAAAAACACACACACACAAGCTGCCTTCATGAAACATGGCAACATACCAATCACTAAAAGAGGTGCATTGCAAAGGTTTAAATAGGCCTTAGGCCCCTTTCACACGAGGCGGACTCCGCTTCCACAGAGTCCGCCGGCTCAGCGGGAGATCTCTCCGTTGATCTCCGCTGAGCCGACGGATGACAGGTCCATCTCTGCTCACTGAGCGGGGAGGGGCTTGTCCAGCGCCGCTGGTCTCTTTGGAGAGATCAGATGAAAACGGACAACGTGTCAGTTTTCATCAGATCTCACCCGATCCGATAGCGATGGATCTGGACATAGGGCCATCCGTCTGCTTTTGGCAGATCGGACCGGGTCGGCTGTCAGTGGACAGGTCACCGCTGACATCCGTCGCTCCATAGACTAGCATGAATCGCCCGTTCAGGTCCGCCGCCAAAACTGACAGGCGGACCTGAATGGTCCGTCAGTGTGAAAGGGGCCTTAGAGGTTCTGAATATGACTTGGCAGTTGACACTGGGGTGAATTTACTAAAGGCAAATATACTGCGCACTTTGCAAGTGCAGTTGCTTCACAAGCAAATATGAAGTTGCTCCAGAGCTCAGTAATTGAGAATAAGTGCACACAGTCTGTTTGTGTAGGTTTATCTGCTTAGCAATTTGCCTCAAGACTTTTTGCTATGGGTTCCCAGCCTGCACACAGAGGCTTGTTCAATAAAATACCAATACCAGCCCACCAGAATTCATATTTCCCCAATCCGATATTAGATTTGTTGCTATGGGCTGCTGCACTTTATACCTTTAAATGCACAAGAGTGCATAATAAAATGATCAAGCAGATAGAGAATACTAAACGAAAAAATGTGTTTATTTACACAAGGTCATCAAATTCCATTAAGTGGTAGTAAAACATAATATATACACACAAAAGATATACGATCGATTTTCTTCAAAAAAACTTAAATTATTTGAATTACTTCCTGAGGAAATGCCAGACATCAACTGTAAGAGAAAGACATCCACATTAATAAAAAAAGGGAAAAACATCTTTACCATTTCTGTCTCAAAAGAAAACCAAAACCGTAAACCACCACACATGAATATTAACAGAATGATACAAACTTCAATCAGAAAAGAATATTATATAAAAAAGGGACATCAAATGTTTAACAAAAATTGTCTATATAATTGCAATGGATGAATAAAAAAAAAAAAAAATGGGACTCAAAGGGTCAGGATGCCCAAAATGAATTTTAAAATTTTTGGTGGATCCTGGAGTATTCGTTTACCAGCAGCTGGGGGGTCATTTACGAAAGGCAAATCCACTTTGCACTACAAAGTACAAAGTACAAGTGCAAAGTTGAAATTGCACTTGGAAGTGCAGTCGCTGTAAATCTGAGGGGTAGATCTGAAATTAGTGGAAGCTCTGCTGATTTTATCATCCAATCATGTGCAAGCCAAAATGTTTTTTATTTTCCTTGCATGTCCCCCTCGGATCTACAGCAACTGCACTTCCAAGTGCACTTTCAGTGCAATTTCAAGTGCACTTTGCACTTGTAGTGCAAAGTGTATTTGCCTTTAGTAAAATAACCTCCACTATCTGATGACTTCTTTTGGTGAGAGTGCTCAAGTTCCTGGGTATACTTTGGTACACCTGCTGTAACCACCATTAGGTTTTTCATTAGACCAACAGTTTTTTTTACATTATATCATGCAGAAAACAAAAGCTACCAAGTAGAACAAAAACAGAAAATTACAACAGGGAGATTTTGATATTAAACATTGGGGACAGTTTTTTTTTACTTCTTGAGTAAGTTATTCCGATAACAGCATTTTTCCCAATTTTAGAAAAGTTGGGGGTTAGGGGATAGCCACCACTAAGCAATCAGTTTGCGAGCAAGAAATGGCATGAATTCAGGGGCGGACTGACAGGTCGGTGACTCGGGCGCCGCCCGAGGGCCCGGGGCCATTAGGGGCCCGGACTCGGCCACATGAGGGGCCACTTGAAACGGCTGTATTACATGCCGCGATGCCACTAACAATACTGCTAGCGGCGCGCGGCTCCCCGCCGGCCCCTTCTTCCCTCCTGTCCGTCCCAGGTGCTTCTACTGTATGCGTCGTGACGTCACCTGGGACGGACGGGAGGGAAGGAGGGGCCGGTGGGGAGCCGCACGCTGTTAGCAGTATTTGCGGCATGTAATACAGCCGCTTCAACCTGCCGAGTCCGGGCCCCTAATGGAAGGAAAGAGTGGAGGGGCCGGCGGGGAGCATCGGCATCGGTGAGTCACGGGCCCCGGGTCCCCCCAGCGTCACCCCCCCAGCCCACAGCGTCACCCCCCAGCCCACAGTGTCACCCCCCAGCCTACAGTGTCACCCCCACAGCCCACAGTGTCACCCCCACAGCCCACAGTGCCACCCCCCAGACCACAGTGCCACCCCCCAGACCACAGTGCCACCCCCCAGACCACAGTGTCACCCCCAGCCCACAGTGTCACCCCCCCCCAGCCCACAGTGTCACCCCCAGCCCACAGTGTCCCCTTGTGTGCATGTCCCCCCCGTGTGTGCGCTCTCCCTCCAGTGTCCCCCTGTGTGTGTGTGCCCCCCCGTGTGTGCGCTCTCCCTCCAGTGTCCCCCTGTGTGCGTGTGCCCCCCTGTGTGTGCGCGCTCTCCCTCCAGTGTCCCCCTGTGTGCGTGTGCCCCCCTGTGTGTGCGCGCTCTCCCTCCAGTGTCCCCCTGTGTGCGTGTGCCCCCTGTGTGTGCGCGCTCTCCCTCCAGTGTCCCCCTGTGTGCGTGTGCCCCCCTGTGTGTGCGCGCTCTCCCTCCAGTGTCCCCCTGTGTGCGTGTGCCCCCCTGTGTGTGCGCGCTCTCCCTCCAGTGTCCCCCTGTGTGCGTGTGCCCCCCTGTGTGTGCGCTCTCCCTCCAGTGTCCCCCCCTGTGTGTGCGCTCTCCCTCCAGTGTCCCCCTGTGTGTGTGCCTCCCTGTGTGTGCTCTCTCCTTCCAGTGTCCCCCTGTGTGCGTGTGCCCCCCTGTGTGTGCGCTCTCCCTCCAGTGTCCCCCCCTGTGTGTGCGCTCTCCCTCCAGTGCCCCCCTGTGTGTGTGCCCCCCTGTGTGTGCGCGCGCTCTCCCTCCAGTGTCCCCCTGTGTGCGTGTGCGAGATCTCCCTCTAGTGTCCCCCTGTGTGCGTGTGCCCCCCTGTGTGTGCGCTCTCCCTCCAGTGTCCCCCCCTGTGTGTGCGCTCTCCCTCCAGTGTCCCCCTGTGTGTGTGCCTCCCTGTGTGTGCTCTCTCCTTCCAGTGTCCCCCTGTGTGCGTGTGCCCCCCTGTGTGTGCGCTCTCCCTCCAGTGTCCCCCTGTGTGCGTGTGCCCCCCTGTGTGTGCGCTCTCCCTCCAGTGTCCCCCTGTGTGCGTGTCCCCCCCTGTGTGTGCGCTCTCCCTCCAGTGTCCCCCTGTGTGCGTGTCCCCCCCTGTGTGTGCGCTCTCCCTCCAGTGTCCCCCTGTGTGTGTGTGCCCCCCTGTGTGTGCGCTCTCCCTCCAGTGTCCCCCTGTGTGTGTGCCTCCCTGTGTGTGCGCTCTCCCTCCAGTGTCCCCCTGTGTGTGCGCTCTCCCTCCAGTGTCCCCCTGTGTGTGCCCCCCTGTGTGTGCGCTCTCCCTCCAGTGTCCCCCTGTGTGCGTGCTCTCCCTCCAGTGTCCCCCTGTGTGCGTGTCCCCCCCTGTGTGTGCGCTCTCCCTCCAGTTTCCCCCTGTGTGTGTGCCCCCCTGTGTGTGCGCTCTCCCTCCAGTGTCCCCCTGTGTGTGTGCCTCCCTGTGTGTGCGCTCTCCCTCCAGTGTCCCCCTGTGTGTGTGTGCCCCCCTGTGTGTGCGCTCTCCCTCCAGTGCTCCCCTGTGTGTGCACTCTCCCTCCAGTGTCCCCCTGTGTGTGTGCGCTCTCCCTCCAGTGTCCCATTGTGTGTGCGTGCCCCCCCCCAGTGTCCCCCTGCGTGTGCGCTCTCCCTCCAGTGCCCCCCCGCGTGTGCGCTCTCCCTCCAGTGTCCCCCTGTGTGTCCCCCGTGTGTGCGCTCTCCCTCCAGTTTCCCCCTGTGCGTGCCCCCCTGTGTGTGCGCTCTCCCTCCAGTGTCCCCCTGTGTGTGTGCGCTCTCCCTCCAGTTTCCCCTTGTGTGTGCGCTCTCCCTCCAGTGTCCCCTTGTGTGTGCTCTCCCTCCAGTGTCCCCCTGTGTGTGCGCTCTCCCTCCAGTGTCCCCCTGTGTGCGTGTCCCCCCCTGTGTGTGTGTGCTCTCCCTCCAGTGTCCCCCTGTGTGTGCGTGTCCCCCCCCCCCTGTGTGTGCGCTTGGTCCCCTTGAGTGTGGGGACCAAAGGGGCCCCATGATCTTCTATTGCCCGGGGGCCCCATGAGTTGTCAGTCCGCCCCTGGGCATGATCAAGGTGTAGTTGGGGAGAGCAGACTAACTGTTTGAAAAATTAATAACTACAGTATAGTCAGCTTTAATTCATGATTGGGCTGATTTTAAATAGGAATGAAACGATGTGCAAACTCAGTAATTCTCTTAGTTACATATCAAAGTTCAGCTGCTACTGTTCTGACTTTGCAAACATTTAAAATAGACTATAGAAATATTTCATTTTCAGGTTTGAATATGTAAATATGCATCTACCTTCAGAAGAGACTGGAACCGATTCTCCTGGCGATGCAGCCTGGATAAATAATACAATCGTTAAATATCAAAGAATATAGGCTTGATTTAAAAATCTCAGGTGTGTTAACAGAACCACAAGATTGCCCTGCTTTCTTGAACTGCAGCCATGTTTTTTTTTTTTTAATCGCTTGTGTGCATACTGCACTTGGGCAACAATGGTTTTGAAAATGCAAGACATGATGCCCACAGAAATCTTGGTGGTGGTGCTCAAAGCCCATAGTCTCAGAAGAAGAGCAAGCCTAAAAGACGGAGTGCTTCTCACTATCCCACTTTAGCCTTCTGTTAGAGTTTGATCTACCCATGCAGAGTGCTATTGCCCCTTTCCCCAACCCCAGTGTGACAGTGTATGGGCCTGACAATCGACAAAAAAAATGCATCAAGGGAGAAGGGGCAATAGGTCACTTACTCTTCCAAGTATAACCAAGGGCACCAGCAGGTGAAGGGTGTGGTAGGGGAAGAGGAGAGCATTGACAGAAGGGAAGGTTTAGTGTAGTGCTCTGATTTTCAGTGAGGGTGATTAGTAGTGACAAAGCTGATATAACCCTCATCAGTGTATGTCAAAAACACTGTTATACAACTGCTGCATTAACACCACAGAGGGTGGGCAGTGGATTGGCAGGTCACCATGTATTTAATGTATGTGTGACGCTACTTCCTGGCTTGCCAGCACTGCTCATTCTAATGCAAGCTGGTGAGTGATCACTAGTGAGCTAAACTACCAGGGCCGTCTTTACCGCATGGCAAAAGGGGCAGCTGCCCAGGGCCCAGTCATGGTTGGGGGCCCAAAGCAGCTGCCCCTAGAGACCGCGCTGCCCATACTCTAACTGCCAGAATGCTCCCAAAAATCAAAGCCACGGTTGGGACAGCACATCGCGGTTCACTGTACTGGGTATTGCTGTCCACAGACTAGAATCTCTGCCCCCTGTACCACCCCCTTCCTCGCTCCCCCGCTGTTTTGCGGGCACTCTCCTGAACAAAGGGACATCCCTAAGACGGAGCCTCCTGTTGGATGTAGGACGGGGGAGGCGGGGATGTGCTTGACCTGAGATCCCGCCCACTGGGAAGAGTGTGGATAGCGCGCGGAGGAGATAAGCCAAGGCCCGAGCTAGTGTGTCCAGACTGCGGAGGTAAACTCATCTGCAGGAAACTCTATGCTAAGTCTGCTGAGTTACTGCAGCTTAGCATAGAAGTGCTGCATGTTTGCTGACAAATGTGAAGATGGCATCTTTTTCATGTAGCGCTGGGAGAAATTAATGGGTTTATTATAGGTTGTCACTGCCCTCCCATCCCCATACTCTTACCTCCTGCCCCCCCTGTACTTTGGCCTCACTCCCTGCACTGTGCCCTGCACTCTCCTGACCCCTTTTACTGTGCCATGTTGACCCCCGCTGTACTGTTCCCTATAGACCCCCTATATTCTGCCCTTGTGATGCTCACTCTTTTGCTCTGGTGTCTCCCAAAACCCTGCAAACTGCCCTTTGCTCTAATGAACTCCATACACTGCTCTACATCCCACTGACATATGTACACTGTATTGTTGCCCCCTTTCCTCTGCCCTACTGACCCCCCTCTGTCCTATCATCTTCTGTCCTCTGCCCTACTTTTTTCTGTACAGTGCCCTACCTACTACTGACATGTGTACACTGCCCTGCATCCCAAGGCTAGGCTCACACTTGAGTGGGTTTGGGGCCGGCATCTGCCAGGTACGACAGCCCATTTATTTGTATGGGGAGCTGTGCCTGCATTTTCAGGGACAAAAAAAGGTGCCTGCACCTTTTTTTAAATGTAGCTTTTGCACCATGCGATTTCCCTGCGGTTTCTGTACCCACACACTCGCTACGCATTTTGTGTTCTGACTGTGATTGGTTGCCAGTGTGGAAACAGCTGTGTTTCTGCAATTTAGAAATATATATATATATATATATATATATATATATATATATATATATATATATATATATATATATATATATATATATATATTGTGTCTGTTGATGTGTTTTTGGTGCCTAAGTATGGCACTTATGGTTTCTCTGCTGGCATGTGTTGTAAATAAATGGAAGCTGAAAGGATAAAAGGCTGAAACTTTCAGTGAACAGTAATAATGTTCAGTAACCTCTAGCAGCCAATGTGTGAGCAGTATTAATGTGCAGCAACCATTTAGTGAGCCTGGACCAGTTTTTGAGATGTTGGGATGGAGAGCAAAAAATTGCATGGGGGGGGGGGCCCAAGAAAATGTTTGCCCAGGGTCCAATCAATAATAAAGACGGCCATGTAAACTACTATATATGGAGGTCAAGTATGGTCCTTACAGACACACTATTACTTTGCTCTGCATGGGTAATGGTACCTACTTAAAGTGGCTTTTCCCCCAAAATGACAACATTTTGTGTATTTACATAAAATCTGACAATAAAAAATAATTAGATTAAAAAAAAAAAAATAAAAAAAATAAAAAAAAAATTTAAAAAGTCGCTTACATAATTTCTCCCTGTTGCTAGGTGGTCCCACAAATATGCCTCTTCCTCAGCCCGGGCTAGAAACGTCATTTCCCCTCGGCAGTCAGTCACCTGGGACGCGTGACAGGTCCCAGATGACTGTGCGGCATATCACGGTGTGCGGCGCCACTCGCGCATGCGCCCGACTGTGAAGCCACGGCCGGGTGCCCACAGTAAGGATGCCGACGCGGAGCGGGGAACGGGGGGGGGGGGGGCTTCGTTCTCCCGCATCGCTGGACCCTGGGACAGGTAAGTGTCCGATTCTTAAAAGTCAGCAGCTGCAGTATTTGTAGCTGCTGACTTTTAAAAAAAAAAAAAAATTTTGATGGGCACACCTCTAAGTTATAACCCCGTCTAAAAGTTTTATTATTTAGTGGCATGGGTAAGAGTCGCATCTTCTGGAAGGTTTGCACCCATCTTTGGGACATTTTCCTCAAACTTTGTGTAAATAGGGATGCAGCAATAAAAAAGTCGATTACGGCCCCAGCCCTCCACCAGGTAATTTAAAAAACAAAGCTTTTCCGTGTTTTGTGCCTCTGTTCGAGAGAAATTTCCCCTACCTTTCGGTGTCACATAAAACATTGTCACTAGGACAGAAGGAGAAATAACTATGTAAACACTATGTTAACTTTTCTGTATCCCATCTAAAAACAGAAACAAATGGGCTAGAGTTCCACTTTATAGCAAAGTCATATACTTTGATAAAATGACTGCACCAGAAAAATTCACTCTAGCATTACATTCACTACAAAATGTTTGAGTGTTCATTTGAAGAGTATAAAAGTTGATATAACACTTACAGAATGCACTATTGCTGTGGCTTCTTTTTCATTACAGCAGAAAGGGCTCTCTCCAATCAAAACATTTTTACTGGGGGAAAAAAATAAAATAATGAAATTGTAAGTTCTAAAAATCCATCTACTTAAAAAAAACTGAGACTGTGCCAACAATTAACCACTTCAGCCCCGGAAGGATTTGCCCCTTCCTGAAAAGGCCATTTTTTGCGATACGGCACTTTAACTGACAATGCAACATTGTACCCAAACAAAATGTATGTCCTTTTTTCCCCACAAATAGAGATTTCTTTTGGTGGTATTTGATCGCCTCTGCAGTTTTTTTTTTTGTGCTATAAACAAAAAAAAATGCACCAATTTTGGAAAAAAAATAATAATAAAAAAAACAAACACAACACACAATAGTTAAGTTTTTTCTATAATAAATATTACCAAAATTAAAAAAAAAAAAAAAAAAAAAAAGTTACTCAGGCCGATATGTATTCTTCTACATAAAAAAAAAAATAAATTGCAATAAGCGTATATTGATTGGTTTGCGCAAAAGTTATAGCGTCTACAAAATGGGGGATAGATGTCATTTTTATTATTATTTTTTTGAATTTTTTTTTTTTACTAGTAATAGCGATGATCTGCGATTTTTTTTTCAGGACTGCGACATTGCGGTGGACAAAGCGGACACTTAACACAGCGATCAAAGCTAAAAATAGCCATTGATTACTGTATAAATGTCACTGGCAAGGAAGTGGTTAACACTAGGGGCGATCAAGGGGTTAACTGTGTTCTAACTGTAGGGGAATGGGACTGACTAGGAGGGAGAGGCAGAGGAGTATGAACACAATCTCTCTCCTCTGAGAGAACCAGGATTTGTGTTTACATACACAGATCCCATTTCTTGCTCTGTCACGAGCGATCGCGGGTGCCCAGCAGTCATCGCGCCCACCGGGCACGCGCATCGGCTCCAGGGACACGCGGCGGGTGCGTGCCTCTGGCGGCGCGTGCCTGATGTGATGTCTTAAAGGAGCAATGTACAGCTACAGCGATTTGCGCAGCCGTGCCACCTGCCGCAGTATAACTGCGGCGGCTGGTCGGCTAGTGGAGTAACCCAAAAAGTTTGAAGAAAACCAAATCTTTTAACCATTTTATCCCTGTCATTTGTTAGCATTAACTAACTACCAAGAAAATGCAGAAAGATAAGTCAGTTTCTTGTTTCAGACTTCTTGGTTTAAATAATACAAATATACTGAAAATATGGACTTTACTCAAGCCTTATACAAAGATACAATGTTTTGTGAATAAAATCTTAAAAGGGTATTTCCATTCCTTCTGCTAAATTTGGACAATACCCAGTTTATATTCGGTACATGTCCCGATTCACATACTAAAAAACTTAAATGCATTTTAAAAAATTGCAACTTACGCCTTTTAGATGCGCTTTTCTGGAACTTCCAATAAGGAAAAATTCTATTTAGCGCTCTTTGTTATGAGGGGAACTGTGTAGCCGTGTTTACCATAATGTACTCTGACCAGCGACAAATATCTCAAATAGCTGTACTAGATTTTGAACATAGTCTTAACAAAAGGTTAATGGATTTTTTAATGAGAACTGGACTGGCCAGTCACCAGCTCCGCTATGGGGACAGATCACTGAGCTAGCTCAGAAATGTTTGCAGTCAGCTATGGCACAGTCTCTTCAGAAACGGCTACGAAAAAAAAAAAGAAGAAGTTTGACTACAAAAGTGGAAACACACTTTAAAAACAATGGCTCATTCAGGCTATAAAGCTTCATGTACACTAGCAGCCCCTAAATTTGGCTCCATAAAAGCCTGTGTGTCAATATACTCATAGGCTTTTAGCAGAGTTTAGGCGCTGCCGCGTTCGACCACCCTCTCCTGGCGGAGAAAGAATCACGTTAGAGAATAGGGGCGTTTTGACTGACGGCCGCAAGAAAACACAAAATTCAGCAACATTTCGCAGTAAACGTAGGCCAGTATACATGAGGCCGAAGTGTGTATTTACCAAAGAGATACAAATCAGGCCATTAAAAAGGGAGGGGAAACACACTTTATTCAAGAATATCTGCAGGACACATACCATTGTATCTCACCACATTCTGATCTTTTATGGACCATGTCTTTCCAAAAGTCATGAGTAACTTTGATGACCTCCATTGCAAATTCCTACAAGCATTGTGAAGGAAAAAAAAAAAAAAAAAAGAAGAAGACTTTACCATGGAATTGTGCTAGTCAAGAAAAGGGTCATTTGATTTGTCAGAATCATCTCAATACAGATAGAAAAACTGAAGACAGATGTTAGAAAGGTGAATAAGGAGAGAAAAGGGGATTGTTACGGTACCAATTAACGAAAGCACTCAGGGTTTTCAATAAGAATAAAAAAATGTATCCGACAAAGACATTGTTATACATATACAAAATAAATAAAAGAATATACCAACCAGAGTGAAGTAAAAAAAGAGGCAACTTCACAGATGGCAGGTAAAGACATGTGCAGCCTATAAAACTTTAAGGTAACATGTTACAGGCCTATACAGAGGTATAGGTCAAAGGTACAGATATCATTTTTAGATGGTGATATGATCGACTGACATGTTTCGCCAAACAATGGCTTCTTCAGGGTCGAGGGGGTGATCCCGAAGAAGCCATTGTTTGGCGAAACATGTCAGTCGATCGTATCACCATCTAAAAATTATATCTGTACCTTTGACCTATACCTCTGTATAGGCCTGTAACATGTTACCTTAAAGCTTTATAGGCTGCACATGTCTTTACCTGCCATCTGTGAAGTTGCCTCTTTTTTTACTACTCTGGTTGGTATATTCTTTTATTTATTTTGTATATGTATAACAATGTCTTTGTCAAATACATTTTTTTCTTCTTATTGAAAACCCTGAGTGCTCTTTCGTTAATTGGTACCGTTACAATCCCCTTTCCTCTCCTTATTCACCTTTCTACCATTTTGAATCTGGGATGAGGTACCTCCCATAGTGAGAATTCCATGCCTTCACTTCTAGCTGAAGACAGATGTATTTAAACTGCCATTGCCGTTTTGTTTTTTTTAAAAGGTGCTGGCTCCAAGGTCATCCTGATTTCTGACTTCACTACCTGGAAATTACTTACTAGTTACACAAGTTATACAAGTATGCAGGATGGAAATTTAGGTTTAGACTTAGCCTGCTGTATGCTTGGTCCAGCGACCCAAATAGTGAGGATGTAAGATGACAGCCATGGATTCTGCACATAAGTTAACACATAAGTTAACACCAGTTAAGAAAGGTAGCTTGTATACTTATCCTCACAAGTTCTAAAGTCAACCAAACTTTAAAAAAAAAGAAACTCAATATTGAAAAAAAAGTCCAAGTACCTGTGCTGGTCTTCAAGTCACTTTTTTTTTTTTTTTTTTGCCTGGGAAGGAGTCCAATCAACTTGGGCTGCACACAGTGCCTCCTCTCCAAGAGGACATTACCCATCCCATTTATGCTACCTTCTACCACGCACTGGCAGAACCTCAGTGGCCAGTAGGCGCTCTGACTTAGGATGGACAAGGGATAAGTCTTAATCTTGCCTTTGAAAGAAGTCACAGACCCATATACAGCCTAGGCCTAGGATCACAAATCCATTGCAGAATAAAAAAAAAAAGGAATTTGAAGAGTACAGACTTTTTTTTTTTTTTTTTTTTTTTTTTTTTTAGGGACCACAATGTGCTTGCACATTACGGTAACTTTAGTTTGAAATTAACCCAACAAGTTCAAAATTTACTAATATAAATTTATATATATATATATATATATATATATGCCATCTGTTCAGGCACTGATCGTTTTAATGCATACACAGAAACTATGGAGGTGAGAAACGATTTGCTTCCTATATCTTTGAACGTCTGGAAAGCAGAAAGCAAGATGTGCGCTATAATTAACCAAGGTCACATGCTGCTGATGAGGGTTACCACACCTTCTTACTGCAATTATAAAAACACGCACAATTACTTAAGGCATCTATATTCTAAGCCCCCTGCAAGTTTCAGAGCAATCAATTATCACAGAGTATAGCACATTTCACATCAAATGCAATACTCTGCAGCAAACTGTCTGGAAACAAGAAAGCAGCAGTTCATCAGGTCCAGATGATTCAGAGTGTGAAATAAGATAAGCTCAACAATGGAAAATGAATGTATACTTCCAGTTATCCAAGTCTGTTCTAAGCCACATCATTTCATAAATTTCACTTTGCACTACAGTATATTGGCCACACATGTCCCCCATCCCCTGTGGGCCTCAGCTGGCAGAATACTTTGCCATTTTATAAAACTCTGGTTAGTCCACATCTGGAGTACTGAGTCCAGTTCTGGTCACCAGTCCTCCGGAAGGATGTGCTAGAGCGAGTCCAGGGAAGGGCAACAAAAATATAAGGGGACTAGAGGACCTCAATTTTGAGGAATGACTACAAACACTAAAAATATTCTCCCTGGAGAAGAGACGCTTGAGAAGAGACGCTTGAGAGGAGACATGATAGCAATATACAAATACCTCAATGGTGGATCCCAGCGTTGGAAAAAAAGTATTCAGTCTCAGGGAGCGTAAAAGGACACAGGGCCACACAATGAGATTGGAGAAGCGGTTTAATCTTAGCTGCGTGGGGGGGTTCACTGTCAGGGCGATAAGGACGTGGAACTCTCCCACAATTGGTGGTGTCAGCAGGGAGTATGGATATTTGTAAAAGCCTCTTGGATGTACATCTTAATGAACACAACATACAGGGATATGGGAAATGATTATCGACACTGACACACGTACACCTACACAGGTTGAACTGGATGGACTTTATTCAACCTTACCTACGTATGCAATAAATGGAAAGTAGCAGCCTTAGCCTGGAATTGCTCCACCATTCTACAATAATACTTAAAAGCCATTATACATGCAGATAAAATTATATTTAGGAATAAGCAAACCTTTGGTTCTATTACATTTTTAGTGTATATATTTGGCCTTACTTGGTTTTTGAACTCTCCATTAAAGCCAAACTGGTTTTCTGGTTTGCCATCTGGGACTTTATAGGATTTCAGCCAATCAACAGTAGCCTCAAGATAACCAGGCTTGTGCTTTCTTACATCTTCAATATCTGCAAAAAGCCCCAAAAAAGTGTAAGATGACCGGAATACATAAACGCTTAGGCAGGACATGCTATACAAATCAAATTTACATTCTCCATCACCATATTCCAGCAGCAAATAAAACAAACAAATTGCAAAAACAAAAAAACACATTCCACTGGAGTACAAATTTAAAAATGGCGAGAAGAGCGAAGAACCGGTTCTGGCGAGGACAGCACTGGACCCCTGGACAGGCTAGTGTCCTTTTATTAAAGATCAGCAGCTACAGTATTTGTTTGCTTTAACCTTCCCCTGCATTGAATGCTAACCTTACCTTTGCTGCCTTGCCACCCTGTTCAGCACTGAGAACCGAAGCAAAATACCATATACTTCTGGGTATAGATAGGCATTTAATGCAACTATTTTTAGGTCATTGTGAGAGCTGGCCAAATCTGTGCTGATTAGGGGCAAATAAGCCTACAAAGTGCACAGGATACGTGACAGCAATGTGCCAGGATCAGTTTTTATTCATATAGAACCGAACAAACAGTCTACAAGGGAGCATATAGCAGAAGTTTGAAAGGCTTTACATATACTTCAAAAATTTGACTTTTTTTCTTTTTCCTACAAGAGCAACCCATAAGTTTACAGTTGCACCCATTTTATAATCCAGTACACAGCTCACCAAGACCGAGATGTGCACTTACAACTTTACTATGGCCCTGTAAATTGAAAAATGTTTGTGACAATGATATTCATGGTCCAACAAAGCTATTGAGACAAATACCCATGTGCCTCAGGCACATATTTTGAGCCTCTTTAATTTTTGATCTTACGACCACCATCCATGCCTTATGAAAAAAAAGGAACATTTTTTTGATAAAAATTGGCTGCGTGAACAGAAAAAAAATAAAAAAAAATAAAACACCACACACGTACACTAATGTTTAAAGGTCCAACATGTTCAATTCTCTGAATGGGGAGTAGTTGGGATTACAGTGGGCCCTTACCGTTTATACAGTTCCATCTGCTTATACAAGAGATCAGTAATGGCAAACCTTGACACCCCAGATGTTTTGGAACTACATTCCCCATGATGCTCAACTACACTGCAGAGTGTATGAGCATCATGGGAAATGTAGTTCCAAAACATCTGGGGTTCCAAGGTTCGCCATCACTGCAATAGATCCTATGTTAAGCCCAAGTTCCCTCCTTTTTTCCATTCTAAAGGGTATAGAACACAATGGATTATTTCTATACAGGCGGTCCCCTAAAATTTTCAAAATCTAATTGTCATTGGGACAGAAAGTGATATATTCTAAACAGGGGCACAGACAGCAAAACAAATGTTAGTGGTTGTTAACCCTTCCCCATGCTATCCACAAATTAAACAATTATTCTTTAGGCTGGAGCTACACTTAAAAAAAAAAAAAAAAAAAAATGCATGATGTGGTGTCTATAGATAAGAGTATTTAAATTGAATACAGTAGCACACTCTTGTTCTCGGTTAGCCATCAGTGAAGAAAGTTTGAAGTTTGTGATGGCCTTTATGGGCCACCTTTCTAAGCAAGCTTTTACAACCAACCAGTTCAGTTCCAATTCTAAAAAACGGTTCTATTAACCAAATATTTATAGAGCAACTAAAACTTTACGATAGCCATTAATTCAAGTGTTTCAGGAAAATTAAATTATATGGTCATTAAGCTTTGTATTGTGTTGCGTTTCTCTTTGATATTCTGTGTATAAATCAGATTTTAGGAACCATTTTCAGAATTGTGTAAAGCCTGAGGAAGAATCCCAACGAGTTCTGAAAGCTTGCGTTTTTTAAAATAACCCTTCTCACTTAAAACTCAAAATTTCTAAATTAAAAATTGACAGACTTCTCACAGGAAAGGATTCACACAAAAGGAGAGTTCTATAGATGCAGGCTACGAATGCTTGTCTTAACAAGTCTTAAATTGGGTTGATCCAAGAACAGGAGAAATGGGACTAGAGCATGCACAAATTTTGGACAGAAAAAATTATCCAACTTACGAAAAAAGTTAAAGTATGGCCAACGTTTTTTTATTTGGCCATACTTCTATGGATCACAGGAGGGCACTCTGCCCTGTTTCAGCCCGCTGCTGTCAATGTCACTCAGCAGGTTCAGACACTGAACCGGCACCTGGCTCAGTGATCCGCTGAGAGCCTGAGCCAGCCCCTCCCACTTCCTCCACAGTCCAGCACTCCAGTGGGCACTGGAGGGGAGAGCGGAGAGCTACTGCGATAGCCACGTTTCTCTGCTCAGAGTGAGGGGAATAAAGGATTTACATGAATAAAAGCTCATCATTGTAAGCACTCATCAGTGGTAAATAGTTTGTCTCAACACTCTAATATGATACATTTACAGGAGAGCTTGTTTTGTAAAACCGGCCTTATTGGCTGGATCACCAGATAAATATAAAGGAATGAAAGCCTAAAATAGAAAACGAATACAACCATCACATCCAAGAATTGGTAAGCTGCAATATAATAAAGGTTTGCTTTTGGGTTTAATTCGGCTTTAATCTGAACAAAAAAATAAATAAAAAAAACGTATGCAGCAACCACATTTAAAAAAGGACAAGTTGCAATACATTACATTTAATTCCTGGTTTATATAAACTCTAAATAAGAGACAACTGGGCATTTATTGCTAGTGCAGTCCAGAAATGCACTGTTTTGTCAACCAAGACATTAGAACAGAGTGCATTTGTGGCAGATAAACAGGTAATTGCATGGCCTTTAAAAGGGGATACATCACAGAAAATGTGTATATAGTAGACACATACTACATATACAGTATTTAAAGGAGACCTTCCCTTGAATTCCAATCTTTCTACATGTTACAATATGACAAGAGTAAAGAAAGTAAGAAAAGAGATATCCTCCTATTCATGTGGTGTGTCACATGTCATGCTGTCCAGACTGGGCATTCTGTCTTATAAAAGATTGCATCAGTATCTTTCACAAGTGATACTTTTTACAAATGAGAGAGCAGTTGTGAAAGGGGAAAATAAATGTGTCTCATTTCCTATGAAATATTTCAATTACATTTTAAAACCATAGTCCCAAACTAAATATGCTTTGTGTGAATATATATATATATATATATATATATATATATATATATGTGTGTATGTGTGTATGTGTGTATGTGTGTATGTGTGTATGTGTGTGTGTGTGTGTGTGTGTGTGTGTGTGTGTGTGTGTGTGTGTGTGTGTGCGCGTGTGTGTGTGTGTGTGTGTGTGTGTGTGTGTGTGTGTGTGTGTGTGTGTGTGTGTGTGTGTGTGTGTGTGTGCGTGTGTGCGCGTGTGTGTGTGTGCGTGCGTGCGCGTATTTCTAAATACTCATTGAAACATAACCTCACAGTACCAAGCAATAAAAACAGTAGCTTCTTTGGACTGCTATAGGTAGAAATGGAAAAAAAAATAATAATAATAAATAATAATAATAATAATAATAATAATAATAATAATGCCTGCTTGCCAGCTAGGCACCTTTTAAAATTTTAAGAAACCCTCCCTTATAATGGGGGGAGACCTGTCCTGTGGACAGGTTTGAGAAACGTCTAAAAAAAGGGGGGTATTGTCCATGTTGATCCTATACGCCAAGACAGACAGTCTCCATACTTTGCGGAGCCATAATTGACAATATTTGCAACCTGCCTGTTTTCACACCTTGTTGCAACGGCAGGGTATTCATTGTGCTTTTGTTATACACTTTTGTAGCCCCTCACTGCGCAAACGTATGCTGTTCATTACTTAAAACACCATACCTACAACTGAATTTATTTCCTTGCTGGTATTAAAGTAGAACTATGGGCAAAAAAACTTTCTTTCTTCAATTTGGATAGAGCAAGGGAGGGCTATAGACCCCCCCCCCCCCCAATTAGGGTCCCATTGTGGAGATTTCCCTTCACTTCCCATAGCCAAAACAGGAAGTGAAAGGAAATTCCTGCAATATAAAAAAGGTAATTCCTTGGGGACCCCCAGGTCGTCAGAACTAGTGTCCCAATTGAAAGATCAGAAATAAGAATACTTTAATACCAAAGGGAAAATTATTGTAGCAACCACACTCAAAGACAACACAAGATCACAAAAATTAACAGAACAAGACACAAAATTACCAATAACAGGAATTCGCACCAAGAAAAAAAAAATAAAAATAAAAAAAAACACAAAACATCTAAAACAATTAAAATGCCATAGGAGTAAATATTTTTTTTAAATATAACAGAAAAACAAACTATCAAAATGCAAATAATTTTCTCTAGCATTACCCCAAATAATACTAACATAGTATAAAGACTACATAAATATCCTGATCATAAACCAAAATTTAAATCTTCACCTCCAGCCCTCACAGAGAGGAATTATAGAACTTGATGGCCACGGGCAAAAACTATTTCCTGTGTCGCTCTGTGGTTGTAACAATCTGTAACTGATGCTACTCCGCAGACTGACCAGCGTATTGTGGAGTGGGTGGGAGGAGTTGTCCAAGATTGAAGTACCTTGAACAACATTCTCCTCTCCAACACAGTTGTTAAAGTCTTCCAACTCCAATACAACATCACTTGCCGTGTATAAATCAGTTTGTGGGTGTCGGCCACCCCAAGCCTGCTTCCCCAGCACGCCACTGCATACAGGAGAGCGCTGGCCACCACAGACTCATAAAACACCTTTAGCATCGTCTGGCAGATGTTAAAGGACCTGAGCCACCACAAAAAAAAAAAAATAGGAGGTGGCTCTGGCCCTTCCTATAGAGCACCTTAACCACTTCAGCCCCGGACCAATTGGCAGCCAAAGGACCAGGCCCCTTTTTGCGATTCGGCACTGCGTCGATTTAACTGACAATTGCGCGGTCGTGCGACGTGGCTCCCAAACAAAATTGGCGTCCTTTTTTTCCCACAAATAGAGCTTTCTTTTGGTGGTATTTGATCGCCCCTGCGGTTTTAATTTTTTGCGCTATAAACAAAAATAGAGCGACAATTTTGAAAAAAATGCAACATTTTTTGCTTTTTGCTATAAGAAATATCCCCAACTGGCCCTCAACTGGATAGGTCCGTAACCTCTCACCTACGGTGGTCCACTCCACTGGTCCCTAAGCGGATAGACCGAGATGTACCTTAGCCCGCAATATGACTTAGTGATAGGCTTTAAGGCTGTGCACTCTAGCAGTACGACTCAAAAGCTGGTTTTGTTCTCTACATTTTTTATTTTCAGTTTAGTTGTGTTAAATTTTTGTTTCTGTAGTTAAACTAAGGATTGGATCCTCAAATCTCTAGAGGCATTATGACTGCTGATGCTAGCAATAGACTCACTCTGTAGCTTGTCACTGATGAACCACAGACTCTTATAGATATGGTTGCATTTTATCCTCTGCCTAGTTGGATTGAGAGTCTGTGACTTTTTTGTTGACATGAATATTTGTAACTCTGTAATACCATTATTGCACTGTCTCGTTTGTATACTTCTGTACGATTCCTTAATAAAAGTTTGTAAACAAAAGAAATATCCCCAAAAAATATATAAAAAAACATTTTTTTTTCTCAGTTTAGGCTGATACGTATTCTTCTACATATTTTTGGTAAAAAATAAATAGAAAAAAATAAAAATAAAAATCGCAATTAGCGATTGATTGGTTTGCGCAAAAGTTATAGCGTTTACAAAATAGGGGATAGTTTTATAGCATTTTTATTATTTTTTTTTTTTTTTACTAGTAATGGCGGCGATCAGCGTTTATTTTTTGTGACTGCGACATTATGGCGGACACATCGGACATTTTTGACACCATTGTCATTTATACAGCAATCAATGCCATTTAAATGCATGGATTCCTGTATAAATGACAGTTGTAGTGAAAGAGTTAACCACTAGGGGGAGGGGTTATGGGCTGTGACGTGTGTGTGTTTTTTTACATTAGGGGGCGGGGCTGACGTCTGACGTCATTGATCGGCTTTCCCGATGACCGGGAACAGCCAATCAATGACAGGCAGAGTAGGAAGCGCGGGGAGAGGTTTGTTTACACATACCTCTCCCCGTTCTTCAGCTCCGTGACCCGATCGCGGGACACCAGCGGCGATCGGGTCCGCTGGTCCGCGGCCGGGGTCACGGAGCTCCCGACCGGGTCGCGAGCGCGCCGCTGGCGGCGCGCGCACGACCCTCGGGCAGGCATTTAAAGGGGATGTACAGGTGCGTGCTTTTGCCTGCCCGTGCCATTCTGCTGACGTATATATGCAGTGGGCGGTCGGGAAGCGGTTAATGTGCTTGCTCCAGTCCAGCTTTCCCCTCCATTACTTTTCTGGGGACAAACCAAAATTTTAGATTTTTACTTTTTCACTGACAAATGGTAAACAGAACAAAATAGAGAAGGCAAATCTCACTAATGGGGCATAGACAGCAATAAAAACTGACAAGCATTCTAATCCCTCTGCACCAAAAAATAAATAAATAGAAAAAAATAAAAAAGTTTGGCCTTTAGTTCTACTTTAACCTGACCAAGTCCCCACACCAAGTGTTAGTTGGCTACCCAGTGGAGGGAGCTCCAAGGCCTACAAAACACCTGATTGCATTTATTTTTTGGCAGCGAGAATCCCTATAGCTAGATCATGGAAATCCCCTACAATAACTTTTGACCTCCTGAAGGCTAAAAGGTCTTAAATCATAAACAAATGCCTTCCTGCAATTTTGCAGGACAAGATGCCAATATTTGAAAAAAACCTGGGACTCCTGGAATAAATAGCCGACAGGCACCTCCACCCAATTGTGACCTGTGGCCTACTGAGGCAGTCGGGGGCTAGCAACTGCTACCCTTCTTTAATTTTTCTTCTTCTCTACATCTCCTCCTCTCAGTTACTCAGACCTACCAGAAGGAGTATTAGTTATGGGAGGGCCGCCCTGGGTATTCCATCCCGCACAGGAATTCAGTTAACTGACGTAATGATCTTGTGGTGTTTTTGGGCCCCACTAGGGTATACACTGTGCCTAGATGACGCGACATAGAAATGTTTAATGCTCAACTCAGGGAATGTTGTAACTTTTCTGGATCTACGCACCTGTTTGCATATGTGTACCAATGAAATCACCTTTGGTGCCTTGTTCTTTTATTGTAGATTTACAATAAAAACAATTAGCATTTTTTTCTTGTGAAACAAAGGGTATTGCTTAACCCAATGCACGTTTATTTTAAATATGTAATCAGGTCTAGGGAAAATTTCTGTTTTCAAGCTTTTCTAAGCCTGATGGTATACTTGATGTGAACACAGGCTAAAAGAACAAACTTCTCATTTACTCAATCAACTCCATAGTATCTTTATTTTCTCACTGGTATAAAAAAAAATAAAAAAAAATAAAGTCCTGTTAAAAAACCCTAGAAGGCAGGTAGGTACATGTAATCTCTGCAATCTATGCTAGAGTAGAACCACCAACCATTGAACTTATCGGCTTCAGGATCATCAATATTGATTGCGATTATTTTCCAGTCCATCTCTCCTTCATCTAGGAGTCCCAAAACACCCAGAACTTTTACTTGAATTACATCTCCCCTGGAGCAAACCTGCAACACCACAACAGCTTATGTTAATGTTTCCTTATAAATTTTTTAAAGAACAGCATACAACACTGTCAAGGCTTTTCAACAACTGTCATGTTACGCCATCACTGATCTTTAATGTGCAAGTCAAAATTAAAAAAAAGGGAAACAAAAGCATTTCTAAGGGCTGCACAACTCCAATTATAACCATCAGTTTGATGCAGGAAAAATTGGCATACTAAACATAGCAGAACTTCTGGCATACTTTCCTGTGACAATCCTCAAATCAGTCCTACAATATTGGTAACCCATTAGCCAACCAATACGCTACAGCATACAATGCAGCATACCAGCCCAATTTGTATTAGCATGTGCCAGCTTTGTCACTCTGCAGAATCTTTGCAGCACCATCCATCAAGAGTTGGATTGTACCTACAGTACAGACTCAGAGCCACTCTGCACTACTCCTCAATAGCCCCCCCCCCCCCCCCCCCAAACCCCAGCGACTCCTGCCATTAATGCTCCTGGAAGATAAAGCTTTGGCAGTTGCCAACACATTCCAAAGAAGGGAGGTGCAATTGGGGCCATTAATCTCCTACAAAGCACAGGATTGTTACTAAAACTGCAATGAAAATGCATCATAGCAGGTTGAAAAGAGGACACCGGGAAGCAGTTTAAAGAAGATCTAAACCCAAGGATAAAAATATAGTATATTGCAGCTTACCAGCTCTAAGATTTGGTCACTGCACTAGTTTTATTAAAGTTGTGTTTCCCCCAACCCCCCCAAAAAAATAAAAGAATTGGGGGGGGGGGGGGAATAAATAATTAACTCACCTCTAAATGCCTGTTGCTAGGGGGTCCCTCGTAGTCCACCTCCTTCGGTACCTGGGCTGGTGACATCACTTCCCCTTGGTGCAAGAAGGGCTCCCTTCCTCCTGTCAGTCATCTGGGACACGCGACAGGTCCCAGATGACTGCGTGGCCAATCACGGCGCCGCTCGCGCATGCGCAGTGGGTGCCCGGCTGTGAAGCCACAGCTGGGTGCCCACAGTTGCAATGCCGGCGCGGCCGAGCGGATCGTGGGTTGAGTGGAGTTTCGACCCCCCGCATCGCTGGACCCTGGAACAGGTAAGTGTCCGATTATTAAAAGTCAGCAGCTGCAGTATTTGTAGCTGCTGACTTTAAATTTTTTTAGGGATACTCCTCTTTAAGAACATTTTCAGGAAATACAGAGCATTTCTATTGATCTTGCCAGAAACAGAGTCCTTGTCACTTATGAGCTTCACTGAAAGCACAAACAAGGAAAATGGAATCTAAATATGTAAAAAGATAACGAACCAAGAGTACACTTATCCTTAGTGGGCCCATCACTATGTCAACAGAAATAAGATTAGTACCTACACAGTGGGGTTCCAGGCTTTAAGAATCAGCCCTAAAACCCCCTCCCCCTTTCTGCACAAAGATCCAGGTTCCGCCTTTAGACCCACAGGGCACAATGTCCCTCCACTATGCCTACTGAGCACCTCCCATTAGCCACCAATGCCAGACATTTTTTTCCTCCCACTGACGCGGGCCCCGATATTCTCTTCCTGGACCTCTGGACATAGGATCGGTGAGGGGGTATTTGCCCAACCCTCCCTAAACAAACACTGAATGGTTGTTGTTACTCTGACCCATTTAATAGGAGAATCTGTGACGATGCTACACTCTGCCTGGCAGATTTAACTAAAGTTTAACAATACCATTCTTACTGTCTACCAAGTCTCTGTGAATGCACTTTTTTTCCCTCCACTAAAGGAGGTCAACAAGTGCACCACCTTAAAGAGCTCCATCTAGTGGTCTCTGGAACTCTGGTCATCAATTTGTAGGTTAATTCAGTGCACTGAGTCAGGTATTGTGTCTGAGCAGGCCTGCTGAGACTGTGGTGCTAGGGTGAAGGGAGAGAATTGACAGAGTGCAAGGTCATTCCTCTACCCTCCTGCCTGAACTCGTATAGCCCAATTTAACTAGAGTTGCCAAATAATTCATTGAAGTAACAGCCCATCTTTAATCGGTTATTCTCATGCGTTTACCCCTGCTTTTGTGGTTACTTCCCTTAAACGAGTCCCCTGAAAGCAGACAAATTGATCTTGGAGTTTTTCCAGTAATTTATGCGCTTACTACACATACATATTTGCTTACTACTCAATATTACTGTTATGATTTGTTTTGCTTTTCTTTAAAACAAGTTCACAGTAAAGATACTTTGTGTTCACTATAACCAGTGTCCACTTACTGTGGTATATACACTACATTGTTGACAGGTGTGCCAGTGGGGTCGAGGAAGCAGAGTAAGGAACCAACAATATTCAAGCGGCTCCTGCGGGGGGTAGCGCTAAAATTAAGATAGTGAAGATGATCATTTAGGTTTAGGGGTGTCGTGAAATGCATGTGTGCTACAGTAGTTAAGGAGTAATTTTTGGGTACAATGACTGCAGCTTGTGTGCTATGAGTAGACTTGTTCTATGACTATGTTCCTTTAAGCCTTGCCCAACATTCAGCACAATTTAGCTGCATATTTTCTCCTTTCTAGGTTACCCCCCTTTAAACGTCTAATGTTGGGACTTCTGCATGTACCGACTAAGAAGCCCTGAATTCTCTACATAGCCTGAAATGCTCAATAATAATCTTATCACTGCAACCAGAACTTGTGCAGCCATATTCTGACCACACAAAGAGCCTCCTGACATTGGATGTAATCCATCTGCTAAGGCAGAATGCCTGAATTTCATGTAAACAGGCCACCAATGCAGGTATAGAATAGCTGTAGACATTAACATTTTGTCAGCATGCTTCATGGGCTCTGTATTACTGAACAGCTACTCTTAGTATTGGAATACACTAATCTTAAAATCTCTCCTTTCTGGAGCACACCGACTTAACGAGAAAAAAAAATGCTTTTCTCAGAAAAATTCAAATCATTGCAATAAGTTCTCACAATTGAAAATTAACTGTGGCTCATTAAAAACTCAGAGATACAATGAGGCATGTCATTCATAAAAACACCCAGGAGACTCCCAGCACAAGAAGGCAAACATCTGTATCTTTTTCCTGAAGAGTAAACGCTTAAGTGATACCCCTAATTAGAAGTTCCCGTTCACAGCTCAAATTACTAGCTATAGGAAAACTAAGACCATAGACTAAGACGTGCTTAGATAATTTGAAGCTAAAGTGGGGGGAAAAAACCTTCCCAATTTAAACGGCATACAGGTATAAAATGCTAGGCTACCATTTAGGCCAGCTAGATACTCCTAAAGCCTACCTACAGTTTTAGGCAATTGTAGCCAACCTTGAAAAAGGGGGTACACCCTGAAAGCTTGTCCTGAAAATTTGGATGTTAGTGCAAACAAAAAAGTAGTATTACAGACAATGATCAACTACATTATTATCACATTTTTCTTTTATGGATGTACCTTCTACTTTTCCAAACAGTTCCATGTAGATTTACACCATAAACAGTATAGCGTTAAAATCCTCCATTCCTGTCAGAGCATAATAGTGCTTCAAGATGGCCTAAGGTGTTATCTAAATGGGAGAATTTGTGAGCTGTGCCCAGTTTTCCTCTTTTTTTTTTTTTAATGAAGTAAAATAAACGTTGAAGTACAAGGCATTTGCTGCGTCACAGACATGCAGGAATCGAAGAGTAATGCTATACTAGGATTATTTCTAGAAATGGGAAGCTTTTTGCTCTTCTGCCTGTCTATAGGGACCAAGCTATACATCACTTAACGACTGAGCTATAGCCGAATGACTGCTACAGCGCAGACGGGTAGCTCTGAGATACCGTCATATGACAGTCTCCCGTAATCCCGGGCGCTCCGACCACAGTGTCTGGAGGACACTGCTGATCACAGATGGAGGTAAAGAGCCAATCAGTAGCTCTTTACCATGTGATCAGCTGTGTCCAATCACAGCTGATGACGGATGCAAATAGAAGCCGGTTATCGGCACGCCTTTCCTCATACTGACAGCATGAGGAAGGGAAAAGAGCCAATGGTCGGCTTCTCTAAAAAGGCACTTTTTTCAAAAGTATGGCCCCCCCCCCCCCCCATGGGGAAACATCACCTCGCTGTCAGATTTTTGCAACAGGATGGAAATGGTGGATTCGTGGCTAGTGCTTTTACTACTTAGAAACGCTAATAAACATAGACTGGTTGTTTTGCAAGTAGTAATTATAGCCACTATTCATGTACATACATGTCCTTTTTAGCAAATACCCTCACCCCCCATTAGGATAACAGAACAAGTTAAACTGTACAACGTAATTTAATTTAAAAACTAACAATTTAAAGCACACCTTGGAGCCAATTTCACAGACATCTATAGGATCATTATCTCCACAGCAATTTGTATCCTTGTCTTTGTGATTAGGATCCTCCCAAGTCTGTCAAGTAAAAAATAAAACAGCAAGTTACATCAGCAAAGATGGAAATGTCGCACGCTGCTTACTGAAGAGGGATGCAGGTGACCAGAACAACTGAAACCCATCATTGGGCATGTAATGTAGGGTCGTCCAGCTCTAAAGGACAACATAAACAAGATTTGAAATCAGACATTTACTAAACACAAAACTTCTTTCTTTCCGCATGGGCACTCTCCCATGACCATACTTACCACCCCGGCCCCTCAACTGCAAGCATCGTTGCAAAGATAAAAGGTGTTAAAAATAAAAATGTCTTGCCCTCTGCTATGTGAAGTCACCTCCGCCAATGTGATGCACTCAGGCCCCGTAATTAACCATTTAGACACCAGGTACTGTATTGTGGGAGGCCAAGGGATCATACACAGCCTCATGTATGCAGCTGGATATTTGTAGTCAAAGTGGTGACTGAAAAGGGGGATAGGCACCAGAGTGAGGGAGTTTGGGGTGGCTAGGGGGCTTAAATCATATCTATCCGTAAAACCAAAAAATTTAATATATTGCAGATTACCAGCACTTAATATACAGACAGCAAACATGGCCACATCTCCATGGGAATGAGGGGAGATTGTTGATATTTCAGTTCAATTCGTATTTTCTTACTTGCTAACATATTTTTTTTTTTCAGCCCATGAAAATCCCAAAAAAGGATTGCAGCCCTCATAGCTAAAAAGGGGCTGTTAACCTGCAATATATTAAAATTTGCTTCTTGGTCTAGTGTATCAGTCTTAAAGGAGGAGATGATCTAAACCTAACAATTTATCACCAAAAATAACAACACTGGAGAATTCAACAATTCAAGGCAGGGGACAATTCTCAAATGTATTAAAAAAAGACCCTGTAGATAGATAGATAGATAGATCTAATATATAATAATAATAATAATAATAATAATAATAATAATAATAAATAAAAAACACAATTCTCCACATAGTATTATATATGCATGGCTGTAATGTCAAAAGCCCCAGAAGACTCAAATCTGTCTTTCAAGGGACACAACAGTATTCCTCTTCACTCCGCTGTGGCTGTGAAATAAAAGTGAGGGGGTGGGGTATAAAATGCACGATCCCAGAAGAGGGGAGCACTATGACATGCAAGGAGGGAGGGGGGTCAGTGCTAGAGAGGTGCTTCTTCCTGGAGTAGCCAAATTTTAGAGCAAGTTTAAAGGCACATTCCAAGGGAATTAGGTAATAGGGTCTCAAACAGCAAATATTCCAGAGTCCCATTACCCAAACAGTATTCGGTAAAAACAGATTACCACATTTTAGCAAAAACATAAATTGGCCTGTCAAAACCAGGTACCAGTCCCCCCCCCCCCCAAAAGATGCCAAATGTGGCAGCAAGGGGGGGGGGTAGACAAGCAGAGCTTCCCCTTTTGGGTGGAGCTCTGCTCTTTCATGCATTAAGATGAAATGCTGTGTGCAGCTGTCCCCTCAGCCCCCCTAATACTTACCTGAGCCTTATCTCGATCCAGCGATGTTAAATAAGAGCATCGGCCACTGCACAGAGCAGATAAGTATAACAGGTTTGTTATTTAAAAAAAAAAAAAACACACAACACTTTAAAATTCACATATTTGCAGGTACATTAAAAAAAAAAAAAAAAAAAAAAAGGAGTGCATTATTTTTTATAAGGAGCCTGCACACGCTAAAGACAGCGATCTGCCCATACCTCCGATACGGGCAAGCAGTTACTTGAGAGCATGATAATCAGTGAACTAAGAGGTCGCTCACCAGAGGGTGTGGGTGAAAAAAAAATAAAAAAATTTAAAAAATAAATAAAATCGAGGAGAGGGGGTGCATTGCTGAACAGGTTATACCCTAAATACAGATGTAACATGTTCAGAAAGGTGAATTTAGCCTTTAAAATGTAATGCCACTATGCACAAATTTTGTAGGCCAATTTGGACTAGAGACATCCAAGTACTAAAAATAAGATTTTAAAGCCAGGTAAATTAACCAAAAATGGTTTGAATAGCTACAAAGTCTTGCATAACATTTTTTTATGACCATAAAGAAATCTTGATATATTTGTCTCTTTAAAAAGAAGGAGAAAAGAGAAAAAAAGAGAAAACTCATAAGATTACATACCCTGGCAGAATTTAGGATTTATTGGCCATTTTACAGAGAATATGAACGATAAAGACAAAAACATCTTTCACTCATGGTTAGTGTTTGGCTGAAGCCATTTATTATCAAGCAACTCTTTTGAACTCCTAATGGGAACAGAAACTACCCAAATTACCCTGATCAAAAGTTTACTTACCCTGGTGATTTTGGCCTGATAATATGCACACAAGTTGACACAAAGGGGTATGATTGGCTATTAAAAAAAGGTAACCATCCTCACCTGTGATCTGTTTGCGTGTAATTAGTGTGTGTGTAAAAAAGGTCAATGCGTTTCTGGACTCCAGACAGACCCTTGCATCTTTCATCCAGTGCAGCATTGATGTTTCTGGATTCTGAGTCATGGGGAAAGGAAAAGAATTGTCAAAGGATCTGTGGGAAAAGGTAGTAGAACTGTATAAAACAGGAAAGGGATATAAAAAGATATTCAAGGAACTGAGAATGCCAATCAGCAGTGTTCAAACTCTAATCAAGAAGTGGAAAAATGAGGGGGTTCTGTTGAAACCAAACCACGGTCAGGTAGACCAACTAAAATTTCAGCCACAACTGCCAGGAAAATGGTTTGGGATGCAAAGAAAAAGCCACAAATGACTTCAGGTGAAATACAGGACTCTGAAAACATGTGGTGTGGTTGTTTCAAGATGCAAAATAAAGGAGACACTTAAAGAAAGATGGGCTGCATGGTCGAGTCACCAGAAGAAAGACATTACTAAGCAAATGTCACAAAGTATCCCGCTTACAATAGGCTAAACAACACAGAGATGAGCCTCTAACCTTCTAGCACAAAGTGATTTGGAGTGATGAGACCAAATTTAGCTTTTTGGCCACAACCATAAATGCTACATTTGGAGGGGAGTCAACAAGGCCTATGATGAAAGGTACGGAGGTGGATCGCTGATGGTTTTGGGGATGCGTTCGCTACAAAAAGGCACAGGAAATTCGGTCTAAATTGTTGGCAAGATGAATGCAGTATGTTATCAAAAAATCCAGGAGGAACATTTGCATTCAGCCAGGAAACTGCACATGGGACGTACGTGGACATTACAACATGACAATGATCCAAAACACAAAGGCCAAGTCGACCTGTCATTGGCTACAGCAGAATAAAGTGAAGGTTCTGGAGTGGCCATCTCAGTCTCCTGACTTCAATATCATTGAGCCACTCTGGGGAGATCTCAAAAATGTGCAGTTCATGCAAGACAGCCCAGGAATTTACAGGAACTGGAGGCTTTTGCCAAGAGGAATGGGCAGCTTTACCATCTGAGAAGATAAAGAGCCTCATCCACAAAAGACTTCAAGCTGTCATTGATGTTAAAGGAGGCAATACACGGTATTAAGAACTGGGGTATGTAAACTTTTGATCTGGGTCATTTGGGAAGTTTGTTGTCATGATTTAAAAAAAAAAAGGAGTAAATAGATGGTGGAGATGCTGAACCAATCCAGACAGTAATTAGACACTCCCAGATGAGTGGGATAGGAGGCTGCAGTAGGAACCTAAACTTGCTAGTAAATGTTATTACTCCAAAAAGTCAAAAGCATTATTGCAAGGGAGTAAAACTCAGTTATAAAATGGAAACATGCTGCAAAGAAGCAGTTAAAATAGTTTGTTGAAAATTAGCAGCGCACTGCCTGGTAAGCGAGTGTGCTTAGACACTTCTGTGCTTCCAGCTACATAGTTGTATATCTGCAATGCAAGATTTAAGCACTCCTGCCTTTGACTTGTACTCTGAAGATTTGGGGATGTCACTACTGTGCTTCTCATGGTTCTCCTTGTTGGAGGCTCCGACAAGGGAAGCAAAGCCCAGCTTCCATCAAGATGGTCAAGTCTACATAGTGAGTGCAGAACAAGGCATGGCAAGTCTGCAATGGGGAAAAGATCAGCTGCTGGAAAAACACTAGCCCTCTGCCCTCCTTTGGCAAAACTTCCAAGTGCAGTTTCTCATTAAATCATTAAACCAATATTTTATTCTAAACTGAATGAGCAGTAAAAGACAGTTTGAATTTTTCCTAATTTTTTTTTTTTTTAAACCATTACGTGCTTTGCCAGCACTAGAACAGGGCATTTCTAAGGATGCTGCTAATTTGACCTCAAGCTTTAGGCAGACTTCAAAGGATAAGTACTGAGTTCACTACAAAATGGTGTGAGAATTCTGGGAAATCCCATATATAAAACTGCAATACATAGTAGCTGGCTGGATGCTTAAGAGAAAAATAAAATAAAAAAGGGGAGAAGAGATACATCTCTATATATCAAGAACAACAAATGGTAATAATTAATATTATAAGAAAAAAGCCCAGCATTTAAGACCTGCGGAAGAGCCCCGTAGTTCCATATGTATCCTTTGTAAGGGAAGACGTTCGACACATATCGAAGTCTTCCTTTTTTTATATCTTGCTTAATTGGATTCAGGGACTCCTTGGTTGCAATCTAAAGAAAAAAAAAAAAAATAGGAGCAATAACTGTAGGTATTCCTAGTGTTAGAAAAGTACTATGTGCAATTTGAAGTATACCAAATCGAATGCATAGTGAAAGTGCCAACTACCTCCATTTTAGCATTTGTCCATCGTGGAACTTCAACCACCATGTTGAATACAGTCTGGAATAAAGAAATGGATATTAAAATCAATATACCAACAGTGTGACAGTATGCATAGTGAGATGCAGGGTCAAAGCTATATGGTTTTTGAATAAAAATAAATAAAAAATACAAGGACCAAAAACCATTTACCCTTTAAATGCCATGTATATTTCTTTCACCATTTAGACACAATATTCCTTTAAATCATACCTTATCCCAGTTAGATTTTGATTTCTTTGCTGGCACATCATTGTTCTAAATAAATAAAAAAATCCACATATATAGCAATTAATAAACATGTCATTATAGAAAGTACCTACATGCTAGGCTGACTTTAAATTATTCTGTATTAGAGACCACAGCATAAAGGCATTGCAGGACAGTTTCCAGTCTAGAATACAAAGAAAGGCCCCATGGTGATCCCAAGTGCCCTGGAATTTTCATTTACACACCAATATACAGTACTTTTGGAAGGAATCATTACAGAAACAAGGCTCAGTAGTGCTACAACCTTCAGTGGCTTCAACCGCTGTGTTTTATAAACTGAACCTTATGGTGTAGGATGTAGTGGTTCCACCACTTTTCTCAGTTGTGTACTACTGTCACAACCTTTGTAGTTTCCAAATGCTCCCACATACCCAAACAGCAAGCATCCAACAAGAGAATGCTTTTCTTTAAAAAGTTTCACCATATTTTCTAGGACAATGGTCACTTTCACTGACAGCTGACAGACATACTCAGAAACCCAGAGCTCTTTAATGGTCTCCCTATAGTATAGAGACACGTTCCACCAATAGCACACATCCCCCACTTTGAGAATACTATTATAGTGAATGATAGGTGGATGGGTCTGGAAAACACACTGAAAGGTGTACCTCGTCCTGGTTTAAATGGTAAATGGGGGGAGGGGAGGATAGATAAAGAGGACTATAACAGTACTAGTATAATGAAAGTAAATACTCGTGATTTTTGTAAAAAAGAATAAACAATTTATTTAATACAAAGCACATAGAGGACAAATGTGGAATAGACAAAACAAAAATTGGTAGTGCAGATAAAATTGGGTGGATCAGTCAGCGACGAGGCCCAGTGATGGATAAAGAGGAAGAAATGGGATCTCGTCACTGATTGAGACAGCCAAATAGAGTCTGACAATTTGTTCAGCACAAATAGGGAGTGCCAAGAGGGGGGGGGAGAAATGGAGCATAGGTAGGGTTCGATCTCAAGTTTGAACGACCAACATGTTTCACCAATCATTGGCTTCTTCAGGGTCATTTAGGGGAGTTTGCACCCAAATCTAATAATGTAAAAAACAGCATTAGAAATAGAACATGAAAGAACAAACATGGCATATTTGAGCAGTATTTTCACTGATGGACACAATAGGCTGAATTCAGCCTATTGTGTCCATCAGTGAAAATACTGCTCAAATATGCCATGTTTGTGTTCTTTATGCCATGTTTGTGTTGGACTATACTAGTACCGTTATAGTCCTCTTTATCTATCCTCCCCTCCCCCCCATTTACTATTATAGTGAAGATTCTGAATTAAAAGTACAATTAAAGCAAAACATTTTATGTTAGTTATGGACAGAGTGGAGCTGGATTAGAACATCTGTCAGTTTTTATTGATGTCTGTGCCCCTACTAGGGAGATTCACCCTCTAAGTTTGTCCCGTTTACTATTATCATTAAAAAAAATAAAATAAATCTAGAATTGTGGGTTGTCCCCAGAAAATTAAGAGGGGAAATCTTCCAATGGGGACACTAGTTCTAGTGACCTGGGGGTCCCCACAGGATTACATTTTTTTTCCAGGGATTTCTTCTCACTTTATGCTTTGGCTATGGGGCAGGAAGGGAACTCTCCCCAATGGGACACAGATGGCATAAAATAAACTGACAGGGGTTATGACTCTCCCTTACTCTATTCAAAATAAAAAAAAAAAAAAAGGTTTTGATGATTGTACTTTAAAAAACGGAGTTCCACCCAAAAATGGAATTTCCGCTTTAAGTGCTGGTGACCCCCCTGACGTGCTACATTTGGCATGTCATTTTTTGGGGGAGGAGTGGGTACCCCGTTTTTACAGGCACCCAGCTCCACTTCCCTCAATCCCCTACTTTGTGTAGCTGCTGACTTTTAAATGGGTTGAATTTCGCTTTAAGTCTCTGCACATTGCTATGTACCCTTACATATTTCTCCGCGTCACACCTGTCATCTCAATTTTTAATTGCACAATTGTTTAATTGATTAATCCAGTTTTGAAGTTCTTATGATATATGCTCTGGTTTTCATTTTTGTTGTGTGCTGTGGTGATCAAGACTTCCTGCCAAGGGGGGCGTGGCTTGCACGCACTAGGGAATGGACGCCTGAGCTGCGAGCTCCGCAGACCGGACCGGACTACAGCGACACCGGGGCACTTATCGTTTCACCAGCGGCTCTAAAATCAGCCCACCTCACCCCTCTACAACCGACCGGCCAGATGTCACGGAAACGGATCCAGGAGAAGGGTCCGAAGCGGCTGGAATCGTTCTCATTCCAGCCTCGCCGCTCACAGGGGAAGGCCCAAGATGGCGCCGCCGGAGATGCAGCGTGGATATCTGTACACAGCATCACCTCACAGGGACAACATCCACACGAAATGAGAGATGGATCCCCTCCTCCTCTCCCTCCGTGCTCTTTCTTAGAAGCATCAGCCTCACAAAGCCCTGCCAAATCAAAGATGCGGATGGATGTGACTGACCAGGCCTCAGCCTCAGACACAGTGAGTACAGGCCTTCACAATGACAATGCAATATCGGCCCTCCAGTCCTCCATTGCACAATTCCCCACATCAGGGCAGTCAGTGCTGGACACTACAATGAAGGACATGTTATTGTCCTTGCAATCCTCTCTCATGACCAACCTGTCAGCACTGATCAATAGGTTTTCATTAGAAATGAAGCATGTGGACAACAGGGTACAATTCATTGAGAATAGAATGGAGGAATGCACAGACACGGTTAATGACCTGGTAGATGCATATACAGAGCAGAAAGATGACACACTCTGGATTAAAGCGAAAATCGCAGACCTCGAGGACCGCTCCAGACGCAATAATATCAAAATCCTTGGCATTCCAGAGTCAGTTGTACCTAAAGACCTCCACAATTTCGCCAGCACTATGTTCTCCAGCATGCTACCTGACCTATCTCCCATCGAACTTACTATTGATCGCATCCACAGACTCCCCAAACCCCGCCATCTGGAAGCAGATGTCCCTAGAGATGTGCTACTCAGAATCCACTTCTACCAGGCTAAGGAGCAAATCTTGATGAAAGCCAGGGAGTTAGCTCCGTTACCTGAACCGTACGCCAAAATCCAACTATACGCTGATTTATCTCAATATACCCTGCAACTACGCAGACAACTCAAGACCATCACCAAGGCCCTGTCTAACCATAAAATCACGTACAAGTGGCGTCACCCCGCCACCATTTTGGCCACCTACAATGGCATACCGCACTCCATCCCCACACTAGAGGGTGGTCTGAAACTCCTTCATGCATGGGGGATTCTACCAGATCCGCCACCTTCCCACCATGATCCTCAGAGGAAACCAAATCCTTTCTCCTTCGGTGGACACCGAGAGAAATCTACATATCACCAACGCTAACTAGCCCACTCAACTACTCCATGCGACTTTCACAGTCTGGTCTGGAAATGCGCTTGAACACCTGCTTGCTGAACTTACCCCACTACTGGTCAGCTGCTCACTCGAGCCCTGTTGCTGGCTATTTTGTTTTCTTTTGCTCTTAGGTTCCGTGGATTGAACCTCAGTGTGCAATCGTTTCTTATATATTTTTTTTTTCTCTCTATTTGTGCTTTCTTATTCCCTTGCGGCTTCCCCGCAACCTCTATAACGGTATTCCGTTACGAGCAAACACATTCCATTTTATTGCATCTGTTTAATTTTGTATTGAGATAGCTAACCTCCTTTTTTTCCCCTAGCTTCACATTGTATTTACCAGATAACCTTCTCATCCACCTTCATCTGTCGACTGAAAAGCCACCTCCTCTGCACAGCGCATACGAATCGGACAACCTCGGATACTGGACATTCCACAACGCCACTGAGAAATTCCTAACTCCGATCTCCACCATTCCTGGACTCCCATAACTGAGTACTCTACCTACCCTGCACCCACAACCCACCAGTCATGGGGTTCACTGTTCTCTCCCTCAATGCAAAGGGCTCAACCATCCTGCTAAACGCTCCTCTTTGTGGAAATCAGCCTTGTCCCTCAAATGGGACATTCTTTGTGTACAGGAGACTCTCTTTGACTCCACATCAACCCCACAGTGTCAACATAGAAGATTTCCCCATATATTTCGCGCTTCCTACACTAAGAAACAAAGGGGAGTAATGGTAGCTATCAAAGACACTGTCCTCTTTTCCCCTCAACAATTTGTATCTGACCCTGAAGGACGATACATCTTCTTGAACTGCACGATCAACAACATTCCATATACCATTGTTTCGATCTACGCTCCGAACCAGGGCCAAGTAACCTTTCTAAGGAAAACGTTACGGGCAGCTCGAAAATTCCAGACAGGTCACCTACTAATGTGTGGCGACTTCAACTTAGTTCCTAACGTTTCAATGGACTCTACCTCAGAATCTAAACGTTCAGCCTCTCCGTTAGATGCATTTATCTTATCGAATGATTTGTATGATGTGTGGAGGTGTTGTCACGCGGACGAGAGAGACTATACGTTCCTGTCGCCGCGTCACAACACCTACTCAAGGATTGACCTGTTTCTTGCAGACAAGTGGCTTCTACAGAAAATTTTAAGCTCTGAAATCCACACCACCACCTGGTCAGATCATGCTCCGGTCAGCATTTCCATTGATGATAACTCACCCCATTCCAACTCCTACATCTGGAGAGTTAACAATTACTTGCTTAATTCCCCCCAGCATTCCACTCTTATCCAACAAAACTTAGATGAATACTTCACAAACAATCAAGCATCTGTATCTGACCCGCTGGTGGTGTGGAATGCTCACAAGGCAGTTATTAGAGGTGTATTCCTGCAACTAGGTGCTAGAGCTAAAAGACAGACATCTCAAAAGCTAGACGAACTCACGACTGACATAGCTAGGACTGAAGACCTGAATAAACTCAATCCCTCCCCACATCTTCAAGCGAAAATTTTCACACTGAGACATGAATTAAGATCCCTCCTACTCGCCAAACATGAAAAATCATACCACATTCTCAAGGCCACGTCATACCACTGGTAATAAAGCAGGTAAAGCAATGTCTGAGAATTAAGGGCCACAGAAACAAAACTAAAATCCCGTTCATCCACCACCCACACACCAATGAGAAACTATTAAAACCCCATCTGATAGCTAATGGGTTTAGCAAGTATTATGAAGATCTTTACAATCTTAAGTCTGATCCAACAACCCCCCAACACGCACTAAACGTAATCCAAGCATTCTTAGATAGCGTCAACCTCCCAACCATTACACCTCAACAATTTACTGAACTGAACTCCCCCTTCAATATCGCAGAAGTCATCGCCACGATCGATAAACTCCCGAGTCACAAATCACCAGGCCCTGACGGCTTCACCGGGGAATACTTCAAAAAATTCAAACATACTCTTGCGCCTACACTAGTCCAAACTTTCAATTCGTCTGCCACAGCAGCATCGTTCCCTTCAGAAATGCTCTCCGCCAGAATAGTAACTCTCCCCAAGCCTGGGAAAGAACCCACCTCTCCAAAAAATTTCCGCCCCATCTCTTTGCTCAACCTAGATGTAAAGATTTACGCCAAACTTATCGCTAACAGATTAGAAAATATACTACCCTCCCTCATCTTTCCAGACCAGTCCGGTTTCACCAAGGGACGCCAGGCTTCTGACGCCACCCGCCGTATGTTAAATATTATACACCATGTGGAAACTAACAAAACCCCTGCCCTACTACTATCCCTAGACGCCGAAAAGGCATTTGATAGGGTCCATTGGGGTTACATCTCAGCCGTTCTAAACAAATTTGGTATAATAGGCAATATCCATAATGCAATAATGGCCCTGTATTCCAACCCGTCTGCCCAAGTACTTGCTGCTGATACCCTTTCCTCACCCTTCCAGATCTCAAATGGCACAAGGCAAGGCTGCCCCTTATCGCCTATTATATTCAATCTAGTAATGGAACCACTAGCGGAAAGTATAAGAGCCAACGGTCGAATTTCTGGCATTCACCTGTCCAAATCAGAACATAAAATCAGTCTATTCGCGGACGATGTCATTTTAATGATAACCGACCCTGAGCGATCCCTTCCTGAGGTTCAAAATACGCTAGCCCGGTTCAGTGAAGTCTCCTTCTATAAGGTTAATGAGACCAAATCCCATATTCTTAATCTAGGGGTGGACGGTCCTACCAAAGAACGACTCTCAGTAACGTTCCCATATACCTGGTCAGAAAACAGCATAAACTTATTTGGGAATCCAACTGACTACATCGACCAAACAACTGTTCACTCTTAATTACATACCAATCCGTACAAAACTTCAATCCGATCTCTCCAAGCTAGCGTCCTTTGAATTCTCATGGTTGGGTAGATTAGCAGCGTTCAAAATGTTACATCTCCCCCAAATCCTCTACCTCTTCCGCACCCTCCCCATCCCTTTACCTACCACGTACTTCAATTCGTTGCAATCAATCCTCTCAAAATATATATGGCAAGGAAAGAAACCCAGATGCGCCCAGTCCCAATTAATCAAACACCGCAGAGCAGGAGGTCTAGGATTAGTTAACTTTCAGGACTACCACACAGCATGCATACTCACACAAACAAAAGAATGGTTCACATCCCCACCCCATCGTACGATATGGGGGAACATTGAAGCTTCTATCTATCAGGGCATACGTCTATCTTCCTGGCTCTTCGCCAACACACTCGGAGCAAAACTGACACCACTCTTACCACCCCCTATGGTCGCTACCTCCAAAGCCTGGTCCCGCCTCCTACAGATCCCCACGTCACAACTGACCCACTCAACAATACCTATACCTATAGAGGCCCTACAGAGATTGTCCAGTGTGAGAATGATGTTGAGTACATCAGACAGGGGAATATCCCACATATCTGACCTGTATCACAATAACGTACCCAAAGCATTTCCTACCTTACAGAAAGAATACAGACTGCCGAACGCAGACATTTTCTTGTACATACGCACCCTCCATTGTCTTCACACCCTTCAGAGACAGAACTGCACCTTGCCCCAAAAGGCCTGGATCTACCTCAATTCACCCAACACACATGTGAAAGGTATATCGATGTTCTATAATTTACTGCAATCTAAAACCACAATGTCCTCCTCTACCGCATTTCTCAGATGGGAGAAGGATCTATCCCAATCCTTCTCTTTAGAACAGTGGGAGAAGGCGGCCCAGTCCACCTACAAAGCTACCTGCTGCTCCACTCTCTGGGAACAGGCCTACAAGCTAACCTAACGTTGGTACTTGACTCCTGATAGGGTAGCTAAATTTCACTCAGCAACGGATAACTCCTGCTGGAGACAGTGTGGACACATAGGCAATCTTCTCCACACATTTTGGGAGTGTCCCAAACTAGCTTCCTTTTGGAAATCAGTGTTCCACCTTCTAGCTGAAGTCACGAAACTCACAATTGAGGTAGATCCAGCCTTAGCACTACTCTCTCTGACTATTGACCGATTCTCCAACCCCTCCAAAGATATCATAGCCCACATCCTCTTGGCTGCTAGACTCACAATTACTAGGAAGTGGAAAGACCCAAACCCACCTACCATATCCGAGGTTGTCCGATCCACTCACGAACATTGTATGTACGAAACGACTCTAGCACTACGTCAGAAGAATAAGACAATAACTCGACAAAAATGGCAACAATGGTTTGACTGGGTTGACTCACCAAAATCAGTTAAGATATTCTCTTCTTAATCTCTGTCTGCTTAATTGTGAGATCTCAACCCCTATAGATGGCCTGGGAGTGTCACCAGACGGGTACAGTAGTGAACCCTACAGGGGGTACTCGTGTGGAGGGGCTAACAGGTCATCCTGAACACCATAGGATAAATCTTACCGCAAGACGTCATTCCTTACTAGGTATAGCTATCTCCAGGTCCCTCGTTATAACTGCAATGTGTTATATTTGCATTATTATTCTGTGTTTGCTATCTACATAGATCTCGTTTATGAGACGCTTTTCTTTATTGACATACGTTTCTGCTGATTTTTTGATTATATTTCAAACTTCGTGTTTCAATTGTATTGTATACTTCAAAATATGTTAATCAAAATCTATTTTGAAAAAAAAAAGACTTCCTGGCAAAATGTGTTAGCATTTTTTAAATACTAGAGCAGTGATGGCGAACCTTGGCACTCCAGAAGTTTTGAAACTACATTTTCAATGATGCTCAACTACACTACAGAGTGCATGAGCATCATAGGAAACTTGGTTCCTAAACATCTTGGGTGCCAAGGTTCGCCATCACAGCTCTCATGTAAGCAAAGAAATTACTAAGGATTTCGGAGTTGCTGGCTCCATCATTCGTTTGAAGCACTCTGTTTTACATATTGAAATGCAGTTCAATCTAGCCAAATGCATTAAAGTGATCTGAGAGTTCTAGTAAGAGACATCCTCAACTCTCGCCACACTGGAATCTTCCCCCTCCAAGGCATTTTACACAGTAATAAACAAGGCGGCTGCAACTAAGCAAGCATGTTATATTTTAGATTTGTCATGGAATCTAAGAAAGTTTAAGAACATACCTCTTCAGTTCCTGCATGTAGTGGGATATCATGAAAGGGTGAGATGAATTTACCATCAGCATTCTCTGTAAAGAAATGACAACAAAAATAAATAGTAATATGAAAGTGAAATAAATAAAAAAAAAAATTATAGTATTGTAATGTAACCCGAATAAAACAACAACTAGGAAAAAAACAAAAACGTACAAAATGGCAGCATTAATAAGCAGTGGTTATCAAACTATGGCCGGCTGGCTGATTCAAATTAAACTTGCCATGCCGCTCTCAGGCGAGACAGATCTCCCCACAGGTTGCAGTGAAGTGAGCTGGCATCAGTGCACCAGAGGTGTAAGAACATTATCAAAGATGACAAGGTGCCATTCACCAACCCAGTGCATTAGTACAGTGCCTTACAAAAAGTAAGGCTTTTTACCTATTTTATTACATAAAAAAAAAAAAAAAAAAAAAAAATTGAACTTTTTAAAGGCTGTTTCATGACAGATAATTCAGAACACAATAGTCTAAGTTGGTGAAGTAAAATTAGAGAAAAAAAAAATCTCTGGTGCAACCAATTACTTCCAGAAGAAGTCACATAATTAGTAAAATTATGTCCACCTGTGTGCAATCCAAGTGTCACATGATCTGTCATTACATATACACACCTTTTTGAAAGGCCCCAGAGGTTGCAACACCTAAGCAAGAGGCACCACTAACCAAACACTGCCATGAAGACCAAGGAACTCTCCAAACAAGTAAGGGACAATGTTGTTGAGAAGTACAAGTCAGGGTTAGGTTATAATAAAAAAATATCCAAATCTTTGCTGATCCCTAGGAGCACCATCAAATCTATCATAAGCAAATACAAAGAACATGGCACAACAGCAAACCTGCCAAGAGATGGCCGCACACCAAAACTCACGGACCAGGCAAGAAGGGCATTAATCAGAGAGGCAGCACAGAGACCTAAGGTAACCCTGCAAGAGATGCAGAGTTCCACAGCAGAGACTGGAGTATCTGTACATAGGACGACAATAAGCCATACGTTCCATAGAGTTGGGCTTTATGGCAGAGTGGCCAGAAGAAAGCCATTATCTTCAGCAAAAAATAAAGTAAAAATCGAGGAAGGTGCTCTGGTCTGATGAGACTAATATTGAACTTTTTGGCCAAAGAAAACGCTATGTCTGGTGCAAACCCAACACATCACCCAAAGAACACCATCCCCACAGTGAAACATGGTGGTGGCAGCATCATGCTGTGGGCATGTTTTTCAGCAGTTGGAACTGAGGAACTGGTCAGAGTTGAGGGAAAGATGGATGGTGCTAAATACAGGGATATTCTTGAGCAAAACCTGTACCACTCGGTGTGTGATTTGAGGGTAGAACGGACGTTTAACGCCCAGGACAATGACCCTAAACACTGCTAAAGCAACAGTTGAGTGGTTTAAGGGGAAACATGTAAATGTGTTGGAATGGCCTAATCAAAGCCCAGACCTCAATCCAATAGAAAATCTGTGGTCAGACTCAAGGATTACTGTTCACAAGTGCAAACCATCCAACTTGAAGGAGCTGGAGCAGTTTTGCAAGGAGGAATGGGCAAAAATCCCAGTGGTAAGATGCGGCAAACTCATAGAGACTTATCCAAAGCGAATTGGAGCTGTGATAGCCACAAAAGGTGGCTCTACAAAGTATTGACTTTAGGGGGGTGAATAGTTATGCACATTGACTTAGGACAAAATAAAAAATGTTTTATTATTATTGTGAAGCAAACAAAAACACATCTTCAAAGTTGTGGGCATGTTCTGTAAATTAAATGATGCAAATCCTCAAACAATCCATGTTAATTCCAGGTTGTGAGGCAACAAAACACGAAAAATGCCAAGGGGGCGAATAATTTTGCAAGGCACTGTATGTAGATGAATGTGGCCTCAGCCAGCACCGCTCCAGCCACGACATGTTGCAACCTGCTCACTAGGGCATGGCTGGAGCGGTGCTGGCTGAGGCCACATTCATCTACATACCAATGCACTGGGTTGGTGAGCGGCACCTTCTCTTCGATTATAGCCTGCTGGTTGCTACATACTGACTCAACCATTTATACATCCATCCCACGCAGTGAACTTGTTCACTTCCCCCATCCTCAGGCTACCGATTATGAGGAAGCCTGTTTATGAGTAACGAGGCAGCTTTTTACTTCCCTTCCATGTTAGGCTGTATTCACAGGCTGGGGGGTGGAAGAAGGGGAAACACACACACACACACACACACACACACACACACTTCTAAATTTGAAATTTTAATGATCAATCTCACATTTGAGACTAGTTTCATGTCTAGTGGTAGGTATAGGGTAGCGTTCCACATAGCATTTTGTGAACCATCGAGGCAGCTCTTAGATGTACAAGATCAAATAAAACATTTAACGATTACACATGAATGATCGTTGCAAAATTGGTCTTTAGTTTGCAGGATTTATTTTTTGCAATTTGATCAGAAAAAAAAAAAATTGCATTAAAATGATCGTCATATCAATACATATGTGGCCACCATTAGATTGTTAGTACTGTAAAATGCAACAAAGCCATAATGTGCTCACACTGCTTGCTCTCCCATTCTGAGCGTTTGAGTCTTGGCATGCAGGGGATTAAGGAAAAAATATAAAAAAATTAAATATAAAAAAAAAAAAAAAAGGGAGATTTAAATATAAAAAAAAAAAAATACTTTAATGAATACATCGAATTAAAAGGGTAATTTCCCTCCCCCCCAGGCAAAAGACATCACCCACCCGACTGAGTTTTCAGTACTCCGTGTGATATGCTTTTAAGGTAAAATGGTAGGTGGTTAAATATTTCATTAAGCATTTGAGGATTCTTTATTACAATTAATTGTAAGGGTGTGATTTTGCACTGACATTTCTTTCCTGGTGATTAAAAATATATCCTTTCTATAATGTGTTCCCAATACTGTACTGCTAGCAAAAAAATCCACATATGCTCCAGGTGGCTTTTATTATGCTGCAATTCAGTTTATATGCTGATCGGTGACAGCAAAGTTTACCCACAGGAATTCTGAAATAATATAATAGCCTGTTTACGCATTTAAATCAAAGAACTCAATGCAGGAAAAGAACCCTTCCACTAAAACAAACACTGCTGTATGGCTGAGCTAATATCTATTCAAAGCTGGGCTACAGCAGTGCTTTTGGTGTGCCACAGCAAGTTTTACCCGGTCAAATGATCTCATCCAGTGTCAAACAAAGTACTGCATACAGTAGGAAAGGAAAACGGCCAAAAAAAAGGGCACGGATCCAAGATCTCAAGTCACATTTCTGCAGCAGTACCGACTACAAAGTTAAATGAAGACCGTGTGTTAAAGCCATGAATTCACAGTGCCAACTTTCCAAAACCAGAAAAAAAAAAAAAAAAAACAACACCACATCTTGCTTTTCTTAGTAATAGTTAAAGCAACATTTGGTGTATGTTCAGTGTGTACATATTCTGGGCCATTATCAAGTTTGTAAAAGTTGAAAGCACGAACAAACATTCCTATGTCCCAAGTGACAATGCCCAAGCCTCTCTGGCACACAGCAATAGATTGTTGGATGTAGCCTAGTGATGGCTATACATCAGGCATTGGCAGCCTCCTGTGACACAATAAAAGCTGTGTTTTAAGAAGTCAGAGTCTGTTAGTACCTGTTGTCCTGCTATAAAAAGGTTGTTTATCGAAGTAGAACTTTTTTTCTTAGTTTTGGATAGAATAGGGCAAGCAAGCTTAGAGGAAGCTCTGGGATTTTTTTAATCACTCCTATCCAAGCTGAGGAGATTTTATTTAACCACTTTCAGACCGGACCATTTTGCTGGCTTAGGACCAGACCACTTTTTGCGATTCGGCACTGCGTCGCTTTAACTGACAATTGCGCGGTCATGCGACGTGGCTCCCAAACAAAATTGATGTCCTTTTTTCCCCACAAAGAGCTTTCTTTTGGTGTTATTTGATCACCCCTGCGGTTTTTATTTTTTGCGCTATAAACAAAAAAAGTGTGACAATTTTTAAAAAAAAAAAAAAAAAAAACACATTTTTTACTTTTTGCTATAATAAATATCCCCCAAAAATATATAAAAAAAAAATTTCTCAGTTTAGGCTGATACGTATTCTTCTACATATTTTTTTTTTCTTCAAAAAACGCAATAAGCGATTCTTGATTCGCGCAAAAGTTATATCGTTTACAAAATAGGGGATAGTTTTACAGCATTTTTATAAAAAAAATAAAAAAATTTACTAGTAATGGTGGCGATCAGCGATTTTTATTGTGACATTATGGCGGACACATCGGACATTTTTGGGACCACTGTCATTTATACAGCAATCTGTGCTATTTAAATGCACTGATTCCTGTGTAAATGACACTGGCAGTGAAGGGGTTAACCAGGGGGTGGCAGTGTAGTGGTTAAGTGTTCTCCTAGGGGCGTGTTACTAACTGGGGGCATGGCTGTGTTTTAGTGAACACTGATCTCTGCTCCAATCACATGGAGCAGAGATCAGTGTCACTTGTATCTAGGCAGAACGGGGAGATGCTGTTTACTTCCCTATCTCCCCGTTCAGCCTTCCCGTGAGATAATCGCGGGTATCTCGATCGCCGCGACCGGACTCACGGGGGTCCCAGTCGGTAAGTGGTTAAACTTCTGTACCAGACAGCAGATAGCAAACGAAAATTAAGACAGGAAGGACAATATTACCTTAAGGGCCGTACACACCGTACGAAAATTGGATGGAAAAATCTGTATGACGAGCGTCCTGACGATTTTCGGATCGTTAGGACGGTGCTTTCGACAGCCGATTTCGCTTTTTCGTCAGACAAAAGCTGGATGTGCAGACTAACATTTGTTGGATGTGAACTCAACGTCCGAATTTCATACAAAACAATCGTAAGAGCAAGACTAGGCATGATCAGAAACAAAAGAACACATACAAAACAATACAAAACAATTCAACACATTACGTCACTTCTGACGTTGTATTCCGTCGTACGAAAATGTTCGTATGGTGAGTAACCTCTTCACTTTCGACATGAGACTAGCATAAGCGTGTACGAGGCTTTAGTCTGCATTCACGATTCGCCTGGCGCTTGACTTGGGATTGACTTGACTAGTCTAGACTAGACTATAGGATTGTCTATTGTCACACCTATACAAACGCGTCTATTAAATTTGGAAAAAAGGGGCAGGTGCTTCTTTAATGCAACATAATGTGCTTTTGGCCCCACAGACTTCAAAGTGAGAGCATGAAACAAAAAAATAAATAAATAAAAAACACACATCTGTGTCAAAAGCAAAAGATCCTTACCATTAAGTTCTCATGCACACAATATCGTGTCTCCTAGACGCCTTTTCTCCTGGCAGCAGTATTTTGGCTTAATTTCATTGGCCAGAATAATTTTTAATGGCCATTAAATGAATTAATGCTAAATGAGCCACACGTTCAGTCACGTTACATGCGCCAAGCATTTTTTCTGCCAAAACACAGCTGTTCTTGGATGCTCTAGCAGCGGGCCTTTTTTCTGCCCCCCCAACCTTCAGTCCTATAAAAGTGTATGCATGTCAGGAGTTTTGACTTCACTGCTGCATGCTTGTTCTTGATCCATTGAGCATGAAAACCAGAGAGCTAGCATTTTCAGGAGGTGATGAACGGTGGCAACCCATCTTTTCCTCTCAGGCCAAATTTCCTTAAAAACTGTGCTGGCTGCTAGTCATAGCTTTAATAGGGATAAGCGAGAAGACACCCACAATTCCAATTCTGGCCTAGTCACACCAACAAGTAGAGGATGACATAAAAGAGAGAGGGCTTCCATGATTATGAGGTGGTCAAGTGGTTACTATGCATTGTGCAACACCAGCCTTAAAGCCCTATTAAATTGGTTCTAAAGCCGTAGTTTTTTTTTATAGAAATGCATCTTAATGCAGTCTATAAACACCTTCTGTGCGCAGCAACCCCCTAATTACCTAAGCCTTATCTCGATCCAGCGATGTTGCATGCAAGACTCAGCTGTCTGATTGGCTGAGACACACAGTGGGCACCATTGGCTACCGCTGCTGTCAAAGTTAGTGAGCCAATGAGGATAGAGGGGGCAGGGCCGAGCCGCAGCTCTGTGTCTGAAAGGACACAAAGCAGCAGTTCGGCTGCCCCCATAGCAATCCACTTACTGTGGGGGCACTCAGCAGGAGGGGGTGCCAGGAGCACCAGAGAAGAGGAGGATCTGGGCTGCTCTGTGCAAAACCACTGCACAGAGCAGGCAAGTATGACATTTGTTTTTTCTTTTTAAATAACACAAGACTTTAATATCACTTTCAACGCAAAGCCAAAAACGTAATCTATTGTAGCTTACCAATCGTATGTGGTGGATGCATCTGTTCCCTCTTCATACTTTTGGAAAAAAAAAAGTTTTCTCTGGTTCCACCCACTCTTTTTTTAATAGAGTCCACCAGTGCGCTGTGAACCGGGAAAACACTGGTTGAATCTTCCTTCAGGGTTTGATACATCCGGTCATGAAAGGACAGAGAGACCTGCTCTTCTTTAATTTCGAGCGTCTCATAAATAACCCCCAATAAGACATCAAACTCCTCGAGTGAGAGCCTGTATCTGGGAGAGCTTGTCCCCGAATCAGAATATCTCTGGATGATGCCGCCTCACTTCATCCATCCAGAGAATTGAATTCCTCTTCCCCTGATTCGTCACTCTCCTCTGGGGTGGAAGCAGGGGGAACTGAGGCTGGTTTTGGGGTCTCAAGGTTAGCTAGCATTGTCTTGATGGACTGCATTTCTTTCTGTACCCCAGAAATCAGTTCCTTACAGGCCCCCGTAGCCTCCTTATAGACCAATTTATCTATGCAGGCTTTACAGAGGGGCTTAACCCATACTTCTTTAAATTTTTTCATACATGGACATCTTTTCTTCCCCCTTGACCTCTCTGAAAAGACAAGAGAAGCAGAGAAGAAAAGGAAGGGAAGCAGAGACAAGCTAACATCAGCGTAACCTTAGCAAAATAGGATGCCTTCACCAAACACCTATGTGCACCCCACCAGCCACTAACAGGATTCGCAAGACATGCTAGTCCGGATCCTGTTTTAAATAGAGAGGGTGAGGGGGAACACAAATGGACTATTTCAAAATGCCTTTGCACCGATTAGTCCATCACTCCCCCCACCCCTCTCAGAGCCCTGTAGGTACAAGACACCCTTGTGTTTGCCTACCTGAGCTGGTTCGGCTCCACTGCCACATTCCGCTGCATCCATGCTCCGTTTGGAAGTTGCCTAACCGCCTGGAGTATTTTCCTTAAGCCTGTGGTGCAGCACAGTGTCTTGTGGCTGGCGCTTTTTAAATAAGCCGCATTGGTTCCACCGTCCATGCTTGCCGCGCGACCCGGAAGTGGTTCGCCGAAGGTCCCCGTCGTCCTCCTGCATTCCATAGGCCAAATCAGATCGTCAGGCAGGGAATGCCAGCCCTCCCCGGGCTATCTAGGAGGAGGACACCAGTTCACAGCTGCACTCAACCTGACCGGGGGACCCCAGATATCCATCATCCTGATACACAGACATCCTTCCCCTTCTCTCATGGGCTCTCCCAGTTTCAGGGGAAGGAGAGCTTCAATCCAGCCTCCTCCTCTGGTGGAGGAAACACAAAGACTGAAGGGGAAAGGATGGAAGCCGCCCTTAATACCCATCTGCACATTGCACATTGCATACCCTACATTGATCAGATGTAGATGCAGGAGTAAAGAAAGTTAAAGAGGTATGCTGAGATAAAAGACTCATGTGAAATGCTTGCATACAGAGAATGGTAGTGCAGTGCAGTATGTTTGATAAACTGGACGTATTGAATAGATCTAGCTGATTTGACTAATCCTTGCATATATAGCCTGGAACAAGCCTCTAAATATCTCCCCTATTCATCCATAATTCCATCCTAATTTTTTTTGCCAGGGGCCGGGAGAAGTACTGTTTTGATATTAAGCCGCCCCCCCCCCCCCAATCTCTTTTAATGAAAATAAAAATGAAAATAAAATAAAACTGAGTTGGTCATCTGAAGAGTGAAAATGTCAGCACGGAGAAGAGGGGATGAGCATGCCAGCCAGGAGTGTGTGGGGCCACAGTCACTATGGTTGGCAAAGGATAAGCTGCTAAATTGGAGAGATATGCCCATACCTCGAATCTTACTCCAACTAAAGGGGGACAGCAGACTCAGGTTAAAGTGTCAACGGACAAGAAGAGCCAAGGACAAATGGTAGCCGCAGCAGTTAAAAATATAGGCAATAAGATCACGGTTATGGCAGAAAAAGGGACTGAGATTAATTCAGTGCCAATTCCCCCAGTTGAGGAAACCCCCACATTAAATGATGTATCGATGGCAGTTAATGTATGTAATCAGTCACTAGGGGAATTATGTGATCAAATGGTACGGCACAAGCTCCAAAAAACAGCTGAGAGAATAGTGGCTGCAGAAGGGAGGATAAGTCAAATAGAGGATGATCTACGTCCAGGGAAACAGGAGGTCGGAATATTGAAAGATCAAATGAGCACATTTGCTGGAAAAATGGAAAACAGGCTTCATAGGGATAACGTGAGGCTGGTGGGACTCCCGGAAAAGAGCGAGGAGACTAACTTAATAGAATTTTTGAAAAACTGGTTTATTGAGATATTCGGAAGAGACATTTACGCAACAGCTTTCTATAGAAAGAGAGCATAGAGTCCCCTTCAAGCCGCCACCCACAGGATGATATCCTAGACCAATGTTACAGAAATTTTTTAATTAGAAGGACAAAGTAACTTTACTGCGTAAGGGCAGAGAGATGGGGAATATTTTCTACGGCGGAGTTTAAATCTCGATGTATCCCGACTTCTCTCCCGACCTGCAGAGGCGCAAGGTGGGATTTACGGAAGTTAAAAACAGACTTCAAAAGTTTAATGTCACCTACGCATTACTGTACCCAGCTCGGCTACGAGTGGTAGCATTGGGAGGGACTCAGTTCTTTGACTCCCCGGAGGGAGCGATAACATGGCTGGAGGACAAAAAGGATCAGTTGTTAACAAAATGAGGGAATTTTTAGTTTGAAGATGGGATATACTGAGGTCCACTGGAAAGAAAAAAAAAGTATACTGATAGGAGGGTGGAGGGAGACACATAGAAGATTAATGAAAGTGGGGAAAATGTATGAAAATAAAATTAGTTTGAAGATCAAAAGGGAGAGAAGGGGGGAGGGAAGAGTGTCACAAGAGAGGGTGAAGAGGGATGTATGTACCGATCACAAAAAAAGTCCCAGGGGATTACCTAGAAAGGTGTAGGGAGGGAGAACTGGGGTGGGGGGTAAAATACAAAAGCGGGTTGTTACAGGGGACACAGAACTGTCAGAATGAAGGAAAAATTTCAAAAAAAAAAAAAAAAAAAAAAAAAAAGGTTCATATTTGTTACACTAAATAGAAAGCAAGAACACTTGGGCACGACAATGCATAGGGAGATGTTTTGGGATACCCTATGTAAAGCATAGTAAGGAAGGCCCAGTATAAATAAAAGGAAGCGAGTGACCCAAAATATACACCAAGACGAGGGGGTGGGATAAAAGAAATAGAGAGATAAAAGGAGTTACCGTATATACTCTAGTATAAGCCGAGTTTTTCAGCACATTTTTTTGTGCAGAAAATGACCCTCCTCGACTTATACTCGAGTCAAGCACTTTTCTGCAGCTGAGAATGACATTTTCGGACCCGACTTTGGGGCCCCATATCTCTGGGCCACTTAGTGCTAGGAACCCCAAATTTGGTGTGAAAACCCAGTGGAACTAGCAATACAAAATATCCAGTCAGTTGGAAAATGTCATACTCTGCTGCAGAAAAGTGCTTGACATTTTCCGAACCGAATTTGGGGCCCCGTATCCCAGGGCCACTTGGTGCTAGGAAACCCATCTGGGATCCCATTGGATATGTTGTAGTGCTAGTTTCTACTGGGTTTGCACATCAAATTTGGTGTTTCTAGCACCAAGTAGCCCCAAGATACATGGCCCCAAATTCGGTCAACCGTGTCCATCTGCAGCATTGTAATTTCGGGACCATTTGGGTCCAGAGACCCCAAATTGTGGCTGCAGCTAGGGAGCATCTAGGAACCCTTAACTACCAAGTTTGAAGTTCGGGGGACCTATGGCTGCAAATGGGCAGTGAGGCATGCAAATGGGCATTGTTGACCCTCTTTCCCACTTACAGTAGCTGCGCATTTCTCACCCTAGGCTTATACTCGAGTCAATACGTTTTCCCAGTTTTCTGTGGTAAAATTAGGTGCCTCGGCTTATACTCGAGTATATATGGTAAATGGAGAGAAATGTCCTCTTTATTCGGATTGGTTTTATGGATAAACATGTATGTATTCTGTGTATTTAAGAAGAAAATGAATAAAGATCATATAAAAAAAAAAATAAAAAAAAGGAAGAGGAGAAGACAGATGGGCATACATGCACCGTTTTTTTTTTTTTTTTTTTACACTGTAATGGTGAAATCACCTCCTACAGCGCTGGAGTCACTGATTTATGTATCGAGAGAGCAACTGCTTTCAAGATAAATATATCAGTGCTGCACTATTATTTGTAACGGTTCCAGGTTTGGGTCTCTAAAAATGTAATTGCATGTTTGGAGACCCTGTGAAAGTGTGCCCTAGACTGCAGTGCTGTACCCTACGCTAATACTCCACTAGTGTGTGGTAGCGTTCAAAACATTCACCGATGCAGATACCAGGTTGGTCAGGACAGGAGGGACAACAATAGCGGGTGTCATGCCTATATCCGCACTTGCTACAGACACGACATCTTTGGGGTGATCGATTGGTAGGGGTACCAGGGAGGGCATGCCGGAAAATGCCTCCCATGCAGCCGGCTCACTGCATTTGCATTGGTAGGTTGGGCCACAGCACCATCTGGAAACAGAAGGGCTGTGATGATCTCTTCTTGGAATTTAAGGAAGGATCAAGTTCGTCCTGACGCTTTGTATAGCGCATAAGCATTCAGCAGAGCCAAATAGAATAATTATACAGACACTTTTGTACCAGTGCCTGGCCTTACGGGCAATTAAGTACAGCGCTATCAACTTATTGTTGAGGGTCCACCCCTCCCATATTAAGGTTGTAGTTGGACACAGGGGTCTCTCCACAACACCAGTCGCCATTGTAATTTGGACTGTCAAATCTGCATGAAGGGAGGACAGAACGAAAACATTCTCATCATCCCTCCACTTTACTGCGAGCAAATTACTACATGTCAAGCAGGCACTCTCCCCCAGCCTAAGACAGGAATCTACAAGCTGCTGGGGTAATACACAAACAAGTGACTAAAAAGTGGCACACTTGTGTAATAATTGTCCATGTACAAGTGGTACCCCTTTCCAAATAAGGGTGACACCAAGTTCCACACAATTTTACCAGCGCTCCCTATGTAGTTTGGGCAGTTCTTTGGATCTACACAACCATCTCTTCCCTGGTAAACCATAAAACTATATGTATAGCCTGTTGCCCTGTCAGAGCTTATACATCTTGACCCCATATCTGGCAGGCTTTCTAGGAAGATACTGTTAGAATGACAAGCGGCCAGAAAACTTAATCAGGGACTTGACGCAGACAACTTGATCGAGAATAAACAAGGCTGCAAACTGTTGGTTGAAGTGGTTTACGAGGGCCCGAACTTTGTAGAGCCGATCCTATTCAGGGTCACTCCGAGGATGACAGAGTTCATTGTCATTAAAATGCATGAACCGCAAGATCTGCTCGTATCGTGTCCTGGTCATGGAGGCAGAGAACACGGGCATATAGTGAATTGGGTCAGTGGACCAATATGACCGCAAATAACATTTCTTTTTAGTTATGCCCATGAGGGGGTCTTAAATTCAGAGACCGTAATAGGTCTCCAATCTCTGGCAAGGGTCAGCTGGGGATTAGCGACGATGAATTGACCAGCATACAAATTGCTTTGGTCCACAATAGATCTATAGAGGTCTTCCATGAAAAACAGCGAATAAAAATCAAGTGACGTAACATCAACTGTTTCCACCTGAATTCTGCGTTTGCCAGTGAATGGGGGGTGGGGGGGGGGGAGTACGGGTGCTGCAGAAGTGGTAGGCTCCCAATTCGGATTGGAAAAGGCAGCAGGAAGGGCACTATGGGCTCGATAGGCCTGTCTTTGTCTTCTTGGTGGCTGCGGGACACTAACTTGTGCTAGCCACCTCACCAGCTTGAACTGCACTTATGGGACTCGCCACATCACCAAGTGTTACTGCAGTGCTGGATGTATGACCAGGATGTATTAGGCCGCTGGTACTTGCCAGTTCACCAGAAGGATGAGCGGGACTAGTACTGGCTCTGTTCCATACAAGAGCCCTGCAGTTCTTGCACCTCAATAACAGCAGAAGAACAAGTTTGGGTAAGCCTGACCTTGGCAGGGACCACTACTCCGTCCTCAGAGCTACCTGTTGGGGTGCTGCTGCTGTCTACAGGTTCGTATTCTGAGCCTGAATCTGACAGATGGGTGACTTCCTCTTCACTCACATCTGTCATGCTCAGAAACTGGTAGGCCTCTCCACTAGTGTACCTTCGATTGGACATTGTGTCCTCTAAATTTACTGGTACAACTAGTGAAACTCACAGGAAAATAAATAAAATAAAAAAGGGAGCACCGATTGTCAGCGACTACTTCAAATGCTACCAGAAAAAAAAATAATAATTAGCGTTCGCAGGGATCAGGCCTGACTCTGAACACTGCAGTTATGCATTTTGTAAGTGACAGTAATCAATTGATACTGCACTTGGGTGGGCTGGGCGGAGGGGCTAAACACAGGTGCTAGCAGGTATCTGGACTGATCCCGCTAACACCGCATTTTTGGGAACTCTAAAATTACTGGGGATGCTAGTATAGATCTGATCAAAGATACTGATCCATTCAGACACTTTACTACTAACGGGGGTGTATGGTGTGTGCGTGGGTGTTAGTGCTACTGGCACTAATCTGACGCTGCCTGGGGCGACGCAGACCCTAACTGACACTAAAACCATAACTGATGTCACCCGCCGGGTGTACCCCGATACTATATATAAAATAAAAAAAAAATAAAAAAAAAAACACAGAGTCACCCATAACACTAATACGGTAATCAAGGGGTTAAACCTTTATTAACCACCTCAATACAGTGCCCTTACACCCCCTTCCTGCCCAGACCAATGCTGACACCCGCTATCCCATAGGGGTGCATGCATGTCCATTTTTCATCCAAAAACGGATGGATGAAAAAACGGACATACGGTCCGCACGTGTGAAAGGGGCCTAACAAGTCAGGAAAGTACAAATACCCCCCAAATGACCCCTTTTTAGAAGGTAGACATTCCAAAGGTATTAAGTAGCATGGTGAGTTTTTTTAAGTTGTAATTTTTTCCCCACAATTCTTTGCAAAATTAAGATTTTTTTTTTTTTACAAAATTGTGATATTATCATCAGGTTATTTCTCACACACAGCATGTGCATACAACAAATTACACCCCAAAATACATTTTGCTACTCTTCCCGAGTATGGCGATACCACATGTGTGAGACTTTTACACAGCCTGGCCACATACAGAGGACCAAAATTGAAGTAGTACCTTCAGGCGTTCTAGGAGCATAAATTATACATCTCATTTCATTCCTACCTATCACACTTTTGAAGGTCTAGGTGCACCAGGACAGTGGCATTACCCACAAAATGACCCCATTTTGGAAAGCAAACACCCCAGCGTATATTCTATGAGGCATGGGCTGCAAATAGGTACTCGGTGTGTGAGGAGGAGAACTCTCATTACCGCGGTTTGTTGACAGATTTAGTAATCGGCTGTGAAAGGATCACAGCCGATCTCGTGGTAAATAGCCGCCGGCCCCAAGGCTGTTTACCAGCGGCGGTGACAAGCAGTGTTCCCGGGAACACGCCGCCACCGACGTGCCCGCACGCATGCGCCGTCCACAGTGAGGCGGAACCATCTGATCGGCCGTGACTTCATCGCCATCGGTGGCAAGCGGTGTCTTTGTGACACGTCACCACCGAAAGAACAGGGATGTGCATGTACGATCGCGCGCATTCCCTGTTTAAAGGGAGGGACGTCATATGACACCCTCCCAGAACGAGAGCCACGCCGCCTGGCCATCATATGACGGATGGCAAGCGGTTAAGGGGGGGTACCCTTAAGCTACCTGGGCCTACCACTAACTGCCCGAACGCTAATTTGTGTCACAAATGACACCAGTACAGTGAAAAATCTGACAACTGCACTTGGTGACATGGAGTGAAGGGGTTAACTGGGGGGGGGGGGGGGGGGGGGGGGGCGACAAGTGTACCTACGTGTACTGGTGTTAGTGTAGTGTTCGTGCAACTCACAGTTGGATCTCCTCTCTCTGGAATGGAAAAGGAGTTCCACGAGGGGAGAGGACATAACCTCCCCTGCCTGTGTTTACACTTACAGGCAGGGGAAGCATTTCATTCGCCAGAACCGATCAGCAAGTCCAGGCCAGAAATCATTGGCATGGACCTGAAGATTGATCGGTTCTGGAATTAATCCGATGGTCGTGCACGCGGCGAGAGCACACCCCATACAGGTACGGGATTTTGTGCAGCGGTGCCATGTGCCGCAGTAAAAAGACGCGAGCCAGTCGGGAACCGGTTAATAAAAAGGATTTTGTCAAAAACTTGTGTGCTGGATTTATTTTTGACACTTTTTTGGGGGTGAATGAGTAGGGGTATGTACCCCTACCCATTCACATAAGGTGGGGCGCCAGGATCTAGGGGGCTTCCAGATTCCTATAAGCCCCCCCCCCCCCCGCTTGCAGACCCCGACAACCATAGCCCAGGGTTGTCAGGAAGAGGCCCTTGTCCCCATACAACTCACCCCCCCCCCCCCCCCATGTTGAGGGCACGTGGCCTGGTATGGTTATGTTTTTTTGATTTTGTTGTGGGCGTTCCAATCAAGAGTCATACCAGACTCAAAGGGCCTTGTATTGTCAGATCAAAGTCGGATCCCGTTCATTGAAGTTGCATTAAAGTCGGACATGAAGTCATAGGGCAAAGTCGGAGCAGAAGTCGTCCGATTTCCATGTCGCATTAGTGTGGCTGCAAGTGTTTCCTGGAAAAATGGGCGAAGCTACGCTCTCGCCAAGGCTGTCCTGAAAGGCGATTTGGGAAAAAAGGAATCAGAGTTCCTGCTACATGGAGATGTGAATGGGGATTGACCACTCCCTCCTACTGTATGTACGCATTTAAAGACGCCCAAACACTATGCAATCTGATTGTACATTCTCTGTACAAATTTCCTTTAGATTTACAAAAACTATGGAATATGAGAACCCACCTGAACAATAATTACATTTGTATCAAATCAGGTAGGCATTTGCACTACATAGTTGATGCTAGATTTAAAAGGAGATTGTACAATCAAACTGTAATGTGTATGGTCATCTAAGTAAAAAAGTGGGTGGAAATAGTAATGAGGAAGGTGTGGTCCAAAGTGATAATACGTGCCCTGTTCTGTGATGCACAAGGCAGTGCATGATGGGATATGATCTACAGCAGGGGTGGCCACATGTGGCCCGCAGTGCCCTCGGATGTGGCCTGCAACCTATTGCTCTGGAATGGCGGGTCGGCAAGCCAAGATTGTGGGTTTCTGACTCGTCATCCCAGAGCATCAGTGTGAAGAATAGGGTCAGCGGTAGAGGAAGCATGTGGCTGCAGTAGAGAGCAGAGCCTGATGCTTCTGGTATAGCGTGGCTCCTTCACAGGCAGTGCGATACCAAATGCACTTTGCCTGGGACAGCAGCAGCCAACCATACCCGCCAGGGGGACTGCAGCCAGCCAGACATACCCGCCGGGGGGGGACGGGACCGCAGCCGGCCAGCCAGACATACCCGCCGGGATGGGGGGACCGCAGCCGGCCAGCCAGACATACCCGCCGGGATGGGGGGACCGCAGCCGGCCAGCCAGACATACCCGCCGGGATGGGGGGACCGCAGCCGGCCAGCCAGACATACCCGCCGGGATGGGGGGACCGCAGCCGGCCAGCCAGACATACCCGCCGGGATGGGGGGCCCGCAGCCGGCCAGCCAGACATACCCGCCGAGGGGGGGGACCGCAGCCGGCCAGCCAGACATACCCGCCGGGGGGGGACCGCAGCAGGCCAGCCAGACATACCCGCCGGGGGGGGACCACAGCCGGCCAGCCAGACATACCCGCCGGGGGGGGGACCGCAGCCGGCCAGCCAGACATACCCACCGGGGGCTCCGCAGCCAGCTATACCTACCGGGGGTGGGGGGGGGGGGGGCTGCAGTCAGCCAGGCAGCCATACCTGCAGGAATCCTGAAGTGAAGACTGAGGTAAGTTTTAAATTAAAATCAAAACAGCAATGGCCAAATCTGTTCTCTACACTGGTAAATTAGCTACACTGGGCTGCTTGCAAAGTGATCCAAAAGTGCAGTGCAGTGCAGTGCACCTGCGAGTTACCTGCAGTGAGCCATAGACTTCTGTTATTACCTGCTTGTTTGGTGCGGCTTCAGAAAGTGCACCACACCTGCAAGATTGAAGTTGTCAACCTGCAGGAAAGCCGCAGGTGCACTGCGGTACGGGTAAACCGCAGAACATCAGCGTGAAAGCAGCCTTAGGCCCCTTTCACACCATCGGTCTGATCCGGTCTGCCTGTATTGTTTAGGCGAACCCAAATCGGACCCTCCATTCACATCTATGGAGCGGCAGATGTAAACAGATTTGTGTCTGTTTACACCCACCTCTCTCTCCAATCCTTTATTTTAAAAAAATCTAGAAGGGGATACGTGCGCTTCTGTCTGGGTAGATAGGATTAGGGTGCCTGTAGAGTAGAGTAGGCTGTGTCTGTGAGTACACCCCTAAGGCCCCTTTCACACCGGGGCGTTTTTCATGCGGTGCAGCGCTAAAAATAGCGCCTGTTCACCGCATGAAAAAATCCTGCCCCTTTAACTCCAGTGTGAAAGCCGGCGGGCTTTCACACTGGAGCGGTGCGCTAGCAGGATGAAAAAAAAAAGTCCTGCTAGCAGCATCTTTGGAGCGGGATAGGAGCGGTGTGTTCACCGCTCCTATACCGCTCCTTCCCATTGAAAAGAATGGGAGACCGCGGCAATACCGCCGCAAAGCGCCGCTACGGCGGCGCTCTGCGGGGGGTGTTTAACCCTTTTTCGGCCGCTCGCGGGGGGTAAAACCGCACCGCGAGCGGCCGAAAACCGCGGTAAAAACGACGGTAAAGCAGCGCTAAATATAGCGCTGCTTTACCGTCACCGCGGCTCACCGCCCCAGTGTGAAAGGGGCCTAAGTGAAAATGTCCAAAGCCATTTTCCCTCCCCGGTGTCATGTGACTTGTTAGTGTTATAAGGTCTCAGGTGTGAATGGGGAGCAGGCGTGTTAAATTTGGTGTTATTGCTCTCATTCTGGTCACTGAAAGTTCAACATGGCACCTCATGGAAAAGAACTCTCTACAGATCTGAAAAAAAAAAAAAGAAATAAAATTGTTGCTTTACATAAAGATGGCCTAGGCAATAAGAAGATTGCCAAGACCCTGAAACTAAGCTGCAGCACAGTGACCAAGACCATACAGAGGTTTAACAGGACAGGTTCCACTAAGAACAGGCCTCGCCATGCTCGACCAAAGAAGTCGAGTGTACATGCTCAGCGTCATATCCAGAGGTTGCATTTGGGAAATAGGATGTTTGAGTGCTACCAGCATTGCTGCAGAGGTTGAAAGGGGGGGGGGGGGTCAGCCTGTCAATGCTTAGACCATACGCTGCACACTGCATTAAATTGGTCTGCATAGCTGTCGTCACAGAAGGAAGCCTCTTCCAAAGATGATGCACAGGAAAGCCAGCAAACAGTTTGCTGAAGACAAGCAGACTAAGGTGGTCTGATGAGACCAATATGAATTTGTTTCAGATGGTGTCAATCGTGTGTGGCGGCAACCAGGTTAGGAGTACAAAGACAAGTGTGTCTTGCCTACAGTAAAGCATGGTGGTGGGTGTGTTATGGTCTGGGGCTACACGAGTGCTGCCGGCACTGGGGAGCTACAGTTCATTGAGGAAACCATGAATGCCAACATTTACTGTGACATACCAAAGCAGAGCATGATCCCCTCCCTTTGGAGACTGGGCTGTAGGGCAGTACCCCAACATAATGACCCCAAACACGCCTCCAAGATGACTACTGCCTTGCTACTGAAGCTGAGGGTAAAGGTGATGGACTGGCCAAGCATGTCTCCAGACCTAAACCCTATTGAGCATCTGTGATGCATCCTCAAATGGAAGATGGAGGAGCCTAAGGTTTCCAACATCCACCAGCTCCGTGATGTCGTCATGAAAGAGGACTCCAGTGGCAACCTGTGAAGCTCTGGTGAACATGCCCAAGAGGGTTAATGGCTGCGTGTTGAGTTATTTTGAGGGGACAGCAAATTTACACTGTTATTCAAGCTGTAGACTCACTACATTACATTGTAGCAAAGTGTCATTTGTTCAGTGTTGTCACATGAAAAGATATAATAAAATATTTACAAAAATTAGAGCGGTGTACTCACTTTTGTGAGAGTGTGCTATATATATATATATATATATATATATATATATATATATATATATATATTATATATTATTTATTTATTTATTTTGTATTTATTTATTTATTTATTTATTTATTTATATTTATGTGGCTGGCAAAATGTATCACAACATTGCTCAGCACTGAGAGAGAAAAAGAAGCATTGCATCATTCAGAGACGAAAGGGATGAACTTCGGTCTGCAAATGAGGTCAGTTTAACCACTTCTAGACCAGGCCTTTTTCTAATACTTGTTTCTTACAAGTTAAGTTTTAGCTAGAAAATTACTTAGAACCCCCAAACATACATTTTCTTAGCAGAGACCCTAGAGAATAAAATGGTGTTCATTGCAATATTTTATGTCACACTGTATTTGCGCAGCGGTCTTTCAAACGCAATTTTATTAGACAAAAAATACACTTAAATTATTTTTTTTTTTTAAAAACTAAAAAAAAAAAAAAACGTAATGTGAAAGATGCTATGTGATCTTTATTCTAAGAAAAAAAAAAATTCTAATTTTATCCAGAATCATGCTGCTCTAATATATATATATATATATATATATATATATATATATATATATATATATATATATATATATATATATTTTACAGTTTTCTTCTTTTACATACTGTGACAAGAGCAGTACAGTGTTACCATAGTCACACTGTACTGCTCTGGGAAGGTGATCAGAATTTTTATTTTTTTTAACAGTATAAATGCTTGTATAAGCAAACATTTTTATGAATGACATCCATATATGAAATTTGTGATCACACTTTGATTTGCCTGTCTGTACCATGTGATCACTGTGACCAAGCATAGAGATCAACATAAGAGTATACAATGAACGGCTATGAATGAAAGCCATTCATTGTATACAACTGTCAAGTGACCGGTCACAGCGATCACATGGAATCGGGCCAGCAAGGTACAATGATCAGTCATCCGCTGTCCAGTGGACACAGCGGGTGATTGATCGCACTGCAGCATGGCCCCTAGGGTGCACGCAACTGGGAGGACATATGACATCCACCCAGAATGGGAGAGCTCCTTTTCATCCATCATTTGACTATAAGCCTGGCGAGAGGCAGTTAAAGTGGAGTTCTCTCCAGCAAAGACATACTGTAGCTGCTGATTTTTAAGGACACTTATTCTGTCCTGGAATCCAGCGATGTTGGCACCCTAGCCGATGCTTCCATCAGCTCTGCCACCGCCATTCGTGGTAAGGGAAACCAGCATTGAAGACTTTCGGCTTCACAGACAGTTCCCTACTGCGCATGAACGAATCGCACTGTGCTTTCTGAATGGCCCGGCAGCAGGGGGAAGGAGGCCGAACGTCTGAGTTTAGTAAATTCTTCTTTTCTATTGCTTTATACTCCCTGTAGACATTTTTTTTTTTTTACTAATAGCCATCTAAGCGCACATTTTTAACATTTTTTCTATGTCATCATGTGACTACAATGCTCTCGTTGGCCCATGTGTCACTGCCAGCCAACAACATTGGGAAGTCCCATAGTGCAGCATCATCACCCACAGCTCCAGGGTCCATGGTCAGGGAACATGATCTTGGGTTTGGTCCCAACCTGGAAGTTAGCTGTCATTACTGGACCAATGAGCTGCAGGCAGTATATTTCCTGCCCCACATGTATACAAAAGGGGTGGGAGCGCCTGTGACATTATACGGCCAATGACCTATCATGGCTAGGTGTCCATCTGAGGTCATGGACAAACCTGCCCCTTTTTGTACATGAGCTGTGAGGTGGGGAACCCCCTTCCTCAGCTCATTGGCCCACAATTACAGCCAACCTCCAGGCTTGGACCAAAACCAAGCTGTCAGCCAGCAGAGAGCTCATCAGCTGCAACAATATCAGAGAAGGTTGGAGTTTCTGTGGTCATACAAGCACATAGAAGAACTGTGATTAGATAGTCATTTAGTGGACTGTTTATGGAGAGTAGACAAGCAATGGGGAAGCCACATTTATCTTGTGCAGCCATCCTTCCACTTTAAGTCAAGGTCACGTCCCTGCTGCCCTTGCAGTGAGCCAGGTCAGTGAAGGTAGCACAGAATACCATAGCAGGCTTGTCAGACTGGCACGCAGCACCAGAGTGACACACTAACCCATAGCTGCGGCACAGTCCACGTGGGGAACAGAAGGGAGGGGGGGGGGGGGGGTTCTGTGAGGAGTACTGCTCATTCCTAGCGCGGCGCGACCGTACCACATCCCGACGCCCCTCTCCGTGTGGAGGCAGCAGCGTCTACTTACTGAAGTAGAGCCGGTACTCTATGGTGTTGGGCCGCCCTCTCTCTTCAATGCTATAGCGCTGCATGCTGAAGCGGCGGAGGAGCGCCACGGGCCTTCCAAGGCACTGAGTCCAGGCAGCCGAGCACAGCCTAAACGAGCCGTATCGCCATAGCACGTTCATGTTTTATCTCCTCCTCTTGTCAGTCAGGCACGGCCCCTACAGACTCCGGAGGACAAGCCGACACTGCCATCTACACGCCTGACAAGGGCACGGCACGCTGCTGAGGCGTCCAGAACATGGCCGCTGGGAAAACAAAAGCCAAGCCACAGAAAATGGCTGACCGGCCGCTCGTCGCTGATTAGCCGGCGGCCCTTCTTCTCCCTCTGACAGAGCTGACGCTGTGGGGAGCTTTTACCTTCCTCTGCTCGTGTACAAAGTCTTATCCCTATAGAGCAACGCAGGAATTGGCCTGCTCCTGTCTGTAGATAGCCACACACAACACAGCTTTACATACATATGTAGATATTTGTCTTCAAAAGTTTACAGAGTTCTTTTTTTTATTAATCCATAAAGAATTTTTATTAGTATTGAAATTGGCATTTAATAACAGTCATCAACGTTGATAAAGATATACATATATTTATTGTACGTATTTAGTCAGGCGTTATTCACATTGCACGATTGTGAATTGCTGCAATTCGGCTCGCGACTCCAAATTGTGGCAAAACACGCCACGCACGTTCGGGGGCATTCTTAATTGCATCCAAACACGGTACCATGATTGTCGCATGGCAAAACACGCATTTAACCACTTCAGTACCAGGCACTTTCACCCCCTTCCTGCCCAGGCCATTTTTCAGCTTTCAGCGCCACCAGACTTTGAATGACAATTGCGCAGTCATGCACCGCTGTAACCAACTAAAATTTTATGATTTTTTTTTTTTTTTTTTTTAGACAGAGCTTTCTTTTGGTGGTATTTAACCACTTCAGCCCCGTAAGGTTGTACCCCCTTAATGACCAGGCCAGTTTTTGCGATACAGCACTGCACCGCTCTAACTGACAATTGTTCGGTCGTGCAATGTTAACATCCTTTTTTTCCCCACAAATAGAGCTTTCTTTTGGCGGTATTTGATCACCTCTGCATTTTTTTTTTTTTTTTTTACGCTATAAATGAAAAAAGACCGACAATTATGAAAAAAAAATATATATTTTTTACTTTTTGCTATAATAAATATCCCCAACAAAAAAATTTATAAAAAAAAAAGGTCTTCATCAGTTTAGGCCAATATATATTGTTCTACATATTTTTGTTAAAAAAAAATCGCAAAAAGCGTATATTGATTGGTTTGCGCAAAAGTTATAGTGTCTACAAAATTGGGGATATATTTATGGCATTTTTATAATTGTTTTTTTTTTTTTACTAGTAATGGCGGTGATCAGCGGGATTGAGGCGGACAGATCGGACACTTTTTAGGACGAGTGACATCTATACAGCAATCGGAGCTAAAAATTGCCTCTAATTACTGTATAAATGGCACTGGCAGGGAAGGGGTTAACACCAGGGGGCGATGAAGGGGTTAAGTGTTCCCTAGGAAGGTGTTTCTAACTGTGGGGGGTGTGTACTGACTGGAGGAGGAGAGAGATGGCTGTTCCTGATCACTAGGAACAGACGATCACTCTCTACTCCCCTGATAGAAGGGGGATCTGTTTGTTTACATTGACAGATCCCATTCTGGCTCTCTGTGAAGCGATCGCGGGTGACCGGCGGACATCGTAGCCGCCAGCCACGCGCATTGCTATTGCTCTTAAAGCAGCCGCCGTACAGCTACGGTGATTTGCGCAGCCGTTCCAACCAGTATAATGACAGCGGCTGGTCGGCAAGCGGTTAATCACCACTGAGTTTTTTTTTTTTTTTTGCTAAACAAATGAAAGAACAAAAAATGTTCTTAGTTTCTGTTACAAAATTGTGTAAATGACTAATTTTTCTCCACTGATGTGCGCTGATGAGGTTACACTGACAGGCACTGATGAGGAGGCACTAATATTGGGCACTGACAGGCATCACAGATGGGCACTAAAAGGCATCACTGATTGGCATCACTAGTAGGCACAGGTTGGCACTGGCAGGCATTGCTGTTGGGACTGCACTGATTATCACCCCTTTAGAAATGGCACGATCTGCTCTTTCTACAGTGTGCATGCGCCGTAAACATAATGCCCTCCTTGCCCGGTCCGTGAGTTTTGGTGTGTGGCTGTCTCTTGGTAGGTTTGCTGTTGTGCCATGTTCTTTCCATTTGGTTATGATAAATTTGATGGTGCTCCTAGGGATCATCAAAGATTTGGATATTTTTTTTATAACCTAACCCTGACTTGTACTTCTCAACAACATTGTCCCTTAACTGGAGAGTTCCTTGGTCTATATGGCAGTGTTTGGTTAGTGATGCCTCTTGCTTAGGTGTTGAAGCCTCTGGGGCCTTTCAAAAAGGTTTGTATATGTAATGACAGATCATATGACACTTAGATTGCACACAGGTGGACATCATTTCACTAATTATGTGACCTTTGAAGGTAATTGGTTGCACCAGAGCTTTTTATGGGCTTCATAACAAAGGGGGTGAATACATACGCACATGCCAATTATCATTTTTTTATTTCTGAAAAATAGTTTTATGTATATATTTTTCAAATTTTACTTCACCAACTTAGACTATTGTGTTCTGATCCATCACATATAATTCAGATTAAAAAAAATTGAACTAAAGGCTGTAATGTAACAAAATAGGTAAAAAGCCAAGGGGGGTGAATACTTTTGCAAGGCACTGTAGGTAGGTACAACCCAAAAAGGCCCCATAGTGGCAATAGGGGAGAAGGGACAACAAAGATGGAGATCTATCTAGTACCTTGAGGTAATACCCATGAACACAGGTGACAACCTTAAATCGCCCCTTTTCACATCCACCTGAGGAGAAACCCTCCAGGATCGGACAAAAACTCAATTGGCCATTCAGGCCTGAGGGAGAGGTAGCCTCAAGTTCCGCAATCCAGCACGCCTCACACTGGAGAAGGAGCTTGTTCCAGTCCCCAACCCCCCACCCCCGGAGCTGGGATGTACCCAGTCCAGGATGAGAAATTGAACATAGGGAAAGATACCCCGATGATAGTCCCTAACATGTCTACCCAGGGGTACCTCTGGGTTTGCGGTTTGCATACTAAGAATGTGTCTGTATGCCCTTTTACAAAAGTCTACTTAGGTTTTACCTACATAAAAGCTGTTGCATTGACATGTTAGGAGATAAACCACCCCCATTGTTTTACAATTGGCAAAGTGACATGGTTTATATGGATGGCCATTTGGGCAAAACAACATTCGATTTTACATTCATGTATTGACAAAGCAGTTAGGGGCATCCCCCACATCGAAAAGTATCCAATCGTTTGCATTGGATCGCATCTGAAAGTTCCTACAAATTCGCTCTGGACCAAATAGCCCTTGAGGGATCCTGTCCTATGGTATGTAAAGGCTGTAAGAGTAGGTATATGTGGACTCAAAGTGGGATCTATTTGCAGCAGATGCCAATATTTCTCAATTATCTTTTTAACTGCTTTTTGTTGTTTATTGAATTTTGTAATGAACCAAGTCGTTTGTGGCTTGGTAATTTTTTAGAAAAAAATTTGAAAAACGTAGAAAAAGGTTCCTGTACTACTTTGGGGGTGACTTGCATTGACTTCTATATAGAAGTCGCCTCACAGAGTCGACCTGCAAGTCGTGTTGCCCCTGTGTGAACCGGCTCTCAAGGTATCTGCTTCCAACCGGAAGGACTCATCAGTGGGCAATTGAGCAATGGCGTGTACTAACAGACATGAATGTGCACTTGTAGCATATAAGACGGTATTACCCACAGTGGATTTGCAGTATAAACCAATAGAAAGACCCCCAACGTCGTTTTTGGTGATAGTGACATCAAGAAATTTAATTACTGCTTCACTGTGTGACATAGTGGAAGAAGCTACCAATTGTTTAGGGTAGGAGATTCAATTCAACCAGCTTGAATATTTATTCGGCTGAAGCCTATCTCTGGAGGGTAAGTGTCCAGTAGGGGGCTGGAGTGTGGATAGATAGTCTGAGACACTGGAGAGCAGGGTTCTTTCTTCGTTTAAAGCATTCAGCAGAACCGCACTACGGGGGATCTGGTCCTGAGAGGCTCCATATCACTCAATGGTTTGGGTCTGGAGGAAGCTGAAGGAGGGTCTGGGGATGTATGAGTACTGACCTTAAGTTGATCCCTGGGACTGTGTGCTGGATGCTGCACTGGGTACCGATTTGGTGCAGGGTAACCAGAGGCCCAAAGACTTGCTTCAGGTTCTTCAGCTGTAAGGCCTTGGACTGTTCACGATAAACTACTACTACTATCACTAGAAAGTCTGTCCTCAGTCACCAACCATTGTGGAGCGTTTTGGAGTATCCCATGCCCTAATCCCTATCCTGTTCTCAAGTTTACCAGCAATAAACCACAAAAAGACAACCCCTAGACTGTTTATTGGAGCCAGAGTGAATGAACTGCTTGGGTGGCAGGTAAGCACTGTGCTGTTTGGGGGAGAAGCTGTAACAATCGGTGGCCCCTGCAGGGGTAGCGCTACATGTAATACCTCAAGAGGATGGCAATAAGTACCTGTTAATGAGCAGATTAGAACATATATTTACCCCAGTTTAATATTTTAGCAAAAAGTAAGGCCTCATTCACATGGTAGTTTAATACCAACTGCTGCAAAAATTCAGTGATCATCTTGTCCTAACAGCAGATAAGCACTCCATGTGTGATTACTTCTGAACACCAGTGGACAGCTATGGGCACTGTAAGCCTTGTGCAGGCTAAGTATCTGCAACTACAGTCAGGTCCATAAATATTGGGACATCGACACAATTCTAATCTTTCTGGCTCTATACACCACCACAATGGATTTGAAACAAGATGTGCTTTAACTGCAGACTTTCATTTAATTTAATTTGAGGGTATTTACATCAGAATCAGGTGAACGGTGTAGGAATTACAACAGTTTGTATATGTGCCTCCCACTTTTTAAGGGACCAAAAATAATGGCACAGATTAACAATCATCCATCAAACTTTCAATTTTTAATACTTGGTTGCAAATCCTTTGCAGTCAATTACAGCCTGAAAAAAAATAATGCTAAATGCTATATGCAATACATTGCTACATACAGAAAAATGATTGTAAAATACTGAAAACAATCAATAAATAAAACAGTCCCCAGTTAAAAGTGCTGGTGCTTGTGGAACAATGATGAAAAACTCATATACAGTGCTGTGACTTGATAAGTAGTTCCGTGCTCCTTATGTGCTTAAAATAGGGAGCCCCCCTAGTAGATGTGCACTCAGTTAGGTCAAAAGCATGTGTGGGACGACCCCTGTAGATATCCTCTGAACCGTTGGTTAACTATGATGAATGTTCCTCATATAGATGGATAGAATAGAGAAAAGAGCAAGAGCATATAGCGCGGTATACTTATTTGTTATTTTATATCATCAATTGTTTACTCCAATTTCACACTGCAGCTTCTCAAATCATGTGGTCATTTTTACTTTTATTTGTATCCATTATATTAATACATACATTTGATTTATATTGGTAGTAATCCTTTTGGCGCTTTGGTCCATATATATTTTTCACAATTACAGCCTGAAGTCTGGAACGCATAGACATCACCAGACGCTGGGTTTCATCCCTGGTGATTCTCTGCCAGGCTTCTACTGCAACTGTCTTCAGTTCCTGCTTGTTCTTGGGGCATTTTCCCTTCAGTTTTGTCTTCAGCAAGTGAAATGCATGCTCAATCAGATTCAGGTAAGGTGATTGACTTGGCCATTGCATAAAATTCCACTTCTTTCCCTTAACTCTTTGGTTGCTTTCGCAGTATGCTTCGGGTCATTGTCCATCTGCACTGTGAAGCTCCGTCCAATGAGTTCTGAAGCATTTTGCTGAATATGAGCAGATAATATTGCCTGAAACACTTCAGAGTTCATCCTGTTGCTTTTGTCAGCAGTCACATCATCAATAAATACAAGAGAACCAGTTCCATTGGCAGCCATACATGCCCACGCCATGACACTACCACCACCATGCTTCACTGATGAGGTGGTATGCTTTGGATCATGAGCAGTTCCTTTCCTTCTCCATACTCTTCTCTTCCCATCATTCTGGTACAAGTGGATTTTGATCTTATCTGTCCATAGGATGTTGTTCCAGAACTGTGAAGGCTTTTTTAGATGTTGTTTGGCAAACTCTAATCTGGCCTTCCTGTTTTTGAGGCTCACCAATGGTTTACATCTTGTGGTGAACACTCTGTATTCACTCTGGTGAAGTTTTCTCTTGATTGTTGACTTTGACACACATACACCTACCTCCTGGAGAGTGTTCTTGATCTGGCCAACTGTTGTGAAGGGTGTTTTCTTCACCAGGGAAAGAATTCTTCGGTCATCCACCACAGTTGTTTTCCATGGTCTTCCGGGTCTTTTGGTGTTGCTGAGCTCACCGGTGCGTTCTTTCTTTTTAAGGATGTTCCAAACAGTTGATTTGGCCACACCTAATGTTTTTGCTATCTCTCTGATGGGTTTGTTTTGTTTTTTCAGCCTAATGATGGCTTGCTTCACTGATAGTGAGAGCTCTTTGTAGTCTCATAGTGAGAGTTGACAGCAACAGATTCCAAATGCAAATAGCACACTTGAAATGATTTCTGGACCTTTTATCTGCTCCTTGTAAATGGGATAATGAGGGAATAACACACACCTGACCATGAAACAGCTGAGCAGCCAATTGTTCCATTACTTGGTCCCTTAAAAAGAAGTGGGAGGCACATATACAAACTGTTGTAATTCCTACACCGTTCACCTGATTTGGATGTAAATGCCCTCAAATTAAAGCTGAAAATCTGCAGTTAAAGCACATCTTGTTCATTTCCTTTTAAAATCCATTGTGGTGGTGCATAGAGCCAAAAAGATTAGAATTGTGTCGATGTCCCAATATTTATTGACCTGACTGTATTTGCATCCATCTGTTAATCCAGCCAGAGGAATCCTTTGGGTTTTTGCCATGGCTGATACTAAACTGTATGAATGAGGCATTATATATAAAACAGATCTGAATATTTGTAAAAATGTTAGAATCACCACAGTGTTTAGAAAATTGATGTATCTAATAAGAGGGTACATACATAAACATACACATTACTGTAAATCGGAATACATAGTTAGTCTGGTTGAAAAAAGACACAAGTCCATCCAGTTTAACCAATAGGTAAAACAAAAACACTATACATTGATCTTAAAAGCACTTGAGCTTATTTAGCAAAGTAAATGAGAATTTTCACACAATAAATCGTGTGAATATTCACTTAAATTATCCAGTCATGTGCAGATGAATTGGTTTTTACATGATTATTGAGGCAAATAGTCATCACAGTTATTATATGAAGATTCTTAACTTCTCTGTTAATGTTTTCCTTGTGCATTGTCACATTTTTGGGTTGTTTTCAATGTGTAAAGAGAGATCACACAAAAACTTAAAAGTATAACATTTATTAAAAGTAATTAAAGATAAAGAAAATATCAAGAATACTTAACTAGAGGTTGTTTTTCCCACCGTGGAGTCCCGTAACACGGCACAGGTGATCAGGACCAGCCACCTACCTCATGGCCGTTCAGAACGTGTTCCATAGGAAACCATGGTGAATGGACTGTAGTACAAATCTGCAAAATGCAAAAAGCACTAAAAATGCATAGGTGTGAATCCAGCCTAAAGCCCCATACACACGGTCGGATTTTCCGATGGATTCTGTCCTATCGGACAATGTTGTCGGAAATTCCGACCGTGTGTAGGCACCATCGGACAGTTTCCATCGGATTGTCCGACGGACAAAGTTCTATCTCCTGCTCTATAAATATTCCGACAACAAAGTCCGATCATACCAATTCCGATCGTGTGTAGCGAATTCCGACGGACAAAGTGCCACGCATGCTCAGATCACATTACAAGACCAAAGCTATTGGCTACTAGCCTCTACGTAGTCCCGTCGTAGGCAACAAACGTCACCACGTTCAGAATGATCGGATTTTCCGACAACTTTGTCCGACCGTGTGTATGCAACACCAGTGTCGGACTAAATCCGTCAGACCAAATCCAATGGATTTGGTGGTCAGATTTTCCGACCGTGTGTATGGGGCTTTAGGCCCCATGCACACGAGACGCAGATGCAAACTCTGCTGAACGCGTGTTTTAAAAAGCAGAAACCTGCGTTTAAAAACGTGCGTTTTGCTGTATTTTCATGCCGCGTTTAGACGCGTTTGCGTCTATAAGCATTTGTAAAGATAACATCATATAGACCCTCCCCAAGCTCAGAAAGCATGTATTATTAACTATTTCTGCCATTCTGATCAGAGTTATCAGCAGCAGCAGAGAGAGCAGTTGTACACTTGCCTCTCTTTCTGTGTTTTTTTTTTTTTTTAAATGGATCCCATATTGAATATATGTCAGGAAATGCTCCTGATGTTGCTCTTGATGAGGCAGCAATGTCGTTGCAAATTTGCATGAGAGGTCCAGAATCAGAGCTCGTCGATATTGGACTCATCCGTTGATGGCACAGCGAATGTCCGTTTGGATATTTCACAAACATGTATGCAATTCACAAACATGTATGCATTAGTGAGTATATATGCTCTATGAACTATCTAAACTAATTACGACATTTTAAACCAATTTTTCTAGTATTTTTTATGGTTTACCATCATATTTCTGAGTTTTCTGGTCCAAAAAATTGGGTTCCTTTAAAAAGGCTTATAAACGCAAATGCGGCTAAACGCAGGTGCCTGCGTTTAGCCGCGTTTTGCGTCTGAAACGTGGAAAAGCAAAGTGTCTGAACGCATTTTTTTGCTTCTGGAAAAACGAGGTTAAACGCAACTGCATAAAAACGGGAAAAAACGAGACTGTGTGCATGGACACATAGGATAACATTGCATGCGTTTAGGTGCAGTTGAAAAAAGTGTCCAACTCCCTCTGAACGCGCGTTTAACAGCGTCTCGTGTGCATGAGGCCTAAGACCTTTTAGGATTTGGCTGTGGTAATATAGAACTTGGAAAGACCTCCCCCAGCCAACTCCCTTAGCAATATGACCTCTCAAGGACTTGACCAGTTAACAACAACACTCCTTTGGTATACAGTAAAGCTATGCTTATGTCCTTCTATGGCTCCTTGACCATGATGAGGCCGCCTAGAATTCATTAGTGAGCCACAATATGAACCAACAATAATATAAAATATTCAGTTTCCCCATAAGCTTGGCCTTTTCTCTTTTTACAAATCTTTCTCCTAGCCCCATTCCATAGGCATGCCATCTCTGCTTCTGCTTCTTACATTTGCTACTGTAGTAGGGTATTTAAAATTGTTGTATACATTTTGTATTTGACCCAATTTTTTATTTTTTCTATTAAAAAAAAATCCTAGTTAAAATCATGCTTTTCCTATCTGTTTCTTCTGCGTACCTTTTGCTTTTGTTAATACCCAGGTTTACATTGCTTACATAACCAGGGGTGGCCCGTACTCTATCCTCACCACCCCCTATATGGTAATGGATAGATTCATGCATAGCATGAATCAATCCATGGCCGCCACCCCCCTATTCATGCGTCCGGCCCCTTTCGGGTCACCGGGTGCATGAATTACAGTTTTTTTTTTAAGCACCTGATTAGAGCCATAGGCTTCAAAATAGGGTGGGCTCGAGACGCTGAGGATGTGTCCGGAGCCCAACCAGGTGTGTTGCAACAGCAAATGACCATTTGCTGTTGCAACACTGATCCTCCTCCCGGCCATCGGGAAGTGAGACTGATACCCATCACCTGATTGGCTGAAAGGACAGGCGATCCTATTGGATACCTAGGAGGAGGGGAGGAGACGCACAGCGGAAGCGAGGAGGAGAAGAGCCGCCTGGTCCCCACTGATGCCTGGATGCCCGGTCCCTGCCGCCGCTTCATGGATGCCCAATCCCTGGCCTTCTAGATGAGGTAAGTGCTGGTGGACTGACTGGCGGATAGCGGGGGGGAGGGGCGGGTTGTCGTATGGGGGGTTTGGTTTGCCGCCCCCCAAACAAAAAACCACCAGCCGCCACCGTACATAACAGTGGGTTTGGAATAGCTCTTTAAATCTCAATTATAGCTCACTGTGACAAAGGGTTTGATTCTTTTAAAATGGAGGGGGAAAAAATGGGAGAAAATTAGGTTGTTGCACAGAACAACCAATTGAAATTCTTGTTAATTTCTCCATGAAAGAGAGATGATTGCCTGCTATTGGCAACATCTTCGGTTTTGCTTCCTTTTTTTTTTTTTCTTGACCCATACCTTTAGTGAAAAATAAGATCTCTTTCTCTGGCAGCTTCTCTTACTTTTGTTTAATGAGATACAGTTTTGCCCTATCATGAAGCCAAAGTAGCAAAATGATTTTACTCTTTCATATCTATTCTCTTTGCCACATATTTGCTTCACATTTTTAGATTTGTTATTTTTCTTTATCATGATCATGTAATGGGTATTCCCTAGCTTCAATCAAAGTTTCTCTCATTTTTTTTTCACTGGTTTGTTCAACTCTTCAAATAGCCCTGATTTTATTCCACTATCACACTATCATTAGCATACACTATACTGTTCTGTTAGGGACCATTCACCATTCACACTGATGCATTGCGGTAACACGTGGTAAAACACAATAGTAGGTGATGCACGTGAAGCACAACACACCCAACACCACATGTAATGGGCCCTTAGAGTAAGGCCTCTTTCACACGGACGGTCCGTATGTCCGTTTTTTCATCCATCCGTTTTCGGATGAAAAACGGACATACATGTATCCCTATGGGATAGCGGGTGTCATCAGATGAGCATCCTCTGACACCCGATCTCGTCCGTGCCCGATATGGTCCGTTTCTGCAGATGGAGGAAAACCCTATTTTTTCATCTGTCTGCAGAGCGGATCGGATGACGACGGACTCTACGGTCCGTCGTCACCCGATCTCCCATAGGGGAGAGTGGCGCTGTGACAGGTCCATCTCAGGAGTGCAGAGACGGACCTGTCATCTTCCTGCTCAGCGGAGATTGCTCCGGCGATCCCCGCTGAGCAAGCGGATATCCACGGGGCGGATCTGCACTGATCCGCCCTGTGTGAAAGAGCCCTAAGGCTACTTTCATACTGAGGCGCTTTACAGGTGCGCTACAGCACTAAAAATAGCGCCTCTCCTGTGTGTCCAGTGTGAAAGCCCTAGGACTTTCACACTGAAGCGGTGTGCTTGCAGGACGGTCAAAAAAGTCCTGCAAGCCTCATCTTTGCAGCGTTATAGGAGCAGTGTATTCACTGCTCCTAAAGCACCCCTTCCCATTGAAAACAATGGGGCAGTGCCGCAAACCCGCCGGCAAAGCGGCGCTTTGCGGGTGGTTTTAACCCTTTTTTTTGGCCGCTAGCAGGGGGTAAAACCATGCCGCTAGCGGCCGAATAGCGCTGCTAAAACGACGCCAAAGCGGCGCTAAATATAGCGTCACTTTACCACATGCGGCTGCCTACCCCAGTGTGAAAGTAGCCTTACAGTATCTGATATGTAACATTTTTCTAGTATTTGACATATTGTAAAATTCTGTCATTTTCACAATCTACACTATTAGTCAACCACTTGCTCCTTCATATGAGACTTCAGTTGCCAGAATAGTATTTTTGTAAAAAATAATTAGCATCTGTAGTTTAATATCACTAACAAAGCTTTACCCCTGTAATTTGTATGCATAAGTGTCAATTAAAAAATCAGCATGAGTTATATTATATCATGGTAATTATTGCATCAAAATGTTCAATTCACAAAAATATCACGTTGGTGGGGGGTGGGAATAATTTTTTTGCATGAAATGGACACTTAAATATGGAAGGCTTATATAGCTCATAAATCAGCATTTTATCTCAATAAATATAGTTTTTTTTATCCCCCCAAACATCTTCTTTTCGTGTTCTCTGCAACAAATACCTCATAGAAATCAACAGTTTTTAATCATACAGTAGTATTTATTAACCCCGGGTTGTTTGCTGAAATCCTTTAGGTTATTGGCAACTGGCAAAAAGGATAGTTGCAGGAACATCCCTCAGATAACCCTTACCACTCCTCAGTTTTTTGCTAGTGTCCTTAGAGGATGGACCTCTTCTCTCTACTGAGAGAACTTAAAGCAGTATTAAACCCAAAAGCAAATATTTTTTACATTGCAGCTTACCAAATCTTACATTTTATGTCTGATTTCGTTTTCTTTTTTAGGCTTTTAGGCTTAGCGCTGAAAGCTGAAAAATGGCCTGGTCAGGAAGGAGGTGTTCGTGCCTGGTAAGCAAGTAGTTAATACTGATGCTTTTAAATAGAGGCTACCACCAGCTGCATAGCAGCCCCAACCAAAGCAAAAGAATACCTAGAGCAACATTTCCAATTATTTATCAGCTGGATCGCTAAAGACTGGAAAATCATCCACAGGACACTTAAGACTCTTATTAAAATAAGATATTGTTGCATCCATCAATGGCATAATCCACTTTTTAGTGAATTTTTCCTCCATAGGATATAGCTGCACAAGCCTCTTTGGTGGAGCAAAGATTTTGTCAGAATGAGTCCAATCCACATCCACCACTTCCTCTAGATGAGGGTCTTTTGTGGCGGATCCCATGAACCTGGGGCAAAACCTTCAAAGATGCAAACTCGGGAAGTGACACCTTCAAATCAGTGCGGAGCATTTTAGACAGAGAACCCAGATTTGATCCATCTATGGCCGGCTGTAGTGGGTTCTCTGTCCAAAATGGTCCGCACGGATTTGAAAATGTCACTTCCTGGGTTTGCATCTTTGAAGGTTTTGCCCCAGGTTCATGGGATCCGCCACAAAAGACCCTCATCTAGAGGAAGTGGTGGATGTGGATTGGACTCATTCTGACAAAATCTTTGCTCCACCAAAGAGGCTTGTGCAGCTATATCCTATCGAGGAAAAATTCACTAAAAAGTGGATTATGCCATTGATGGATGCAACAATATCTTATTTTAATATATTATTTCAATCCATCTATGGGCATCTCAGAAGTGCTGGACAAAAAAGGTGGAGAAGAGTGGGGATTTCAAATCCCTGGACCACTACATCGGCCGTGTGGGCACTGACAGCTCATCATCTATGTAAGTAAGTACAGCAGGGACCAGGGGGTGGGGAGGATGTATGGTGTTAGTAAGAGAAACAACATGTCAGTGACACAAAGTATTGGAGCAAGGGGGTCAAAGTGGCAGCTAGGTAACTAACATTTCTAGAAGAGAATAAAAAGTTCCCAGCACAGTTAGAGTACTGAACATGAAGTGCTCTACTGCTTAGTGTGGTCAGTTTTTAATAGAAAAGCAGAGGGACTGACAGGGACACCAGAGATGTTACATAAATGAAGCAATACAAAGAGAACAGGATCATTTTTCATGGTACATGGTACAGCAGGCACATATCAGGAATATGAAATGCTGGGGTAACAAACACTAACTTTTTGGTACTGATCTGTAAGTAGAACGGGGCAAAAAATAAATGTAAATAAGTTCTATCCTTTGCTGTATGAATGTAAATTCTGATTTAAAACAGAAAAATACTGCATTAGGTGAAGCTAAGAATCATTGGGATTTCCTATAATATTTTTTTATATATAGTATTTTCTGTTTAAATGATTTTACATACAAAAAGCATAGGATATAGCCTATTTACATTAGTTTTTTTTTTTTTGTTCCATTTATACTAAACGAATATACAAGCACTTTCACTGGACAAATGGCTATGCAAATTCTTTATAAATCAACCCCTATTTTTTTTTTTTTTTAATAACACTAGTCAACTACTGGCAAATCAGTAGGCCCAAAACTTTCCTTTTACAGTTAACAATCACTAGTTTATTTTTTATTTTTTTTAAAGTTTATATTTCAAGGCAGCACTAAATTAAACACAGACTTTCTGTATCTTCATATACAGTGCCTTGAAAAAGTATTCATACCCCTTGACATTTTCCAAATTGTGTTACAACCAAAAACGTAAATGTATTTTATTGGGATTTTATGTGATATACCAACACAAAGTTCCACATAAATGTGAAGTGGAAGGAAAATGATAAATGGTTTTCAAATTTTTTTACAAATAAATATCTGAAAAGTGTGATGTGCATTTGTATTCAGCCCCACTGAGTCAATACTTTGTAGAATCACCAATTACAGCTGCAATTTTTTTGGGGGGATGTCTCTACTAGCTTTGCACATCTAGAGAGTGATTTTTTTTGCCAATTCTTTGCAAAATAGATCAAGTTCTGTCAGATTGGATGGAGAGCGTCTGTAAACAGCAATTTTTAAATCTTGCCACAGGTTCTTAATTGGATTGAGGTCTGGATTTGACTGGCAATTCTAACATATGAATATGCTTTGATCTAAATCATTCCATTGTAGCTCTGGCTGTATGTTTGGGGTCATTGTCCTGCTGGAAGGTGAACCTCCTCCCCAGTCTCATGTCCTTTGCAGACGCTAACAGGGTTTTCTTCAAAGATTGCCCTGTATTTGGCGCCATCCATACTCCCATTAACTCTGACCAGCATCCCTGTCCCTGCTGAAGAAAAGCATCCCCACAACATGATGCTGCCACCACCATGTTTCACAGTGGGGATGGTGTGTTCAGGGTGATGTGCAGTGTTAATTTTACACCACACATAACATTTTACCTTTAGGCCAAAAAGTTAAATTTTGGTCTCATCTGACCAGAGCACCTTCTTCCACATGTTTGCTGTGTTCCCCACATGGCTTCTCACAAACTGAAAACGGGACTTCTTATGGCTTTCTTACAACAATGGCTTTCTTCTTGCCACTTCCATAAAGGCCAGATTTTTGGAATGCGTGACTATTAGTTGTCCTGTGGACAGGTTCTCCCACCTGAGCTGTGGATCCCTGCACCTCCTTCAGAGTTACAATGGACCTTTTGGCTGCTTCTTTGATTAATGCTCCCCTTGCCTGGCCTGTCAGTTTAGGTGGACAGCCATGTCTTGGTAGGTTTGAATTTATGCCAAACTTTTTCCATTTTCAGGTGATGGATTGAACAGTGCTCCGTCAGATGTTCAGAGCTTGGGATATTTTTTATAACCTAACCCTGCTTAAAACTTCACAACTTTATCTCTGACTTGTCTGGTGTGTTCCTTGGCCTTCATGATGCTGTTTGTTCACTGAAGTTCTCTAAATCAGTGGTTCTCAACCCTGTCCTCAAGTACCCGCAACAGGCCATGTTTGCAGGTTTTCCTTTATCTTGCACAGGTGCTTTAAATCAGAGTCAATGGCTTGGTATTTTGGACAGGTATTTTACCTAAGGCCCCTTTCACACATGCGGTCCGTATGTCTGTTTTTCATCCATCCGTTTTTGGATGAAAAACAGACATACATGCATGTCTATGGGATAGCGGGTGTCAGCGGATGAGCATCCACTGACACCCGCTATCGTCCGCCTCCGCTATTGTCCGATTCTGCAGACGGAGGAAAACCCTATTTTTCCATCCGTCTGCAGAGCGGATCGGATGAACACGGACAGACGGTCCGTGTTCATCCAATCCCCCATAGAGGAGAGCGGAGAACTGACAGGGCGGTCCCTGCACAGTGTGCAGGGACCGCCCTGTCATCAGCCGGCTCAGCGGGGATCAGCTGAGCGATCCCCGCTGAGCAGCGGATCCTCACGGGGCGGATCAATACGGATCCGTCCCGTGTGAAAGGGGCCTAAGAGAAATTCCCAAAACATGGCCTGTTGGGGGTACTTGAGGACAGGTTTGAGAACCACTGCTCTAACAAACCTCTGAGGGCTTCACAGAACAGCTGTATTTATACTGAGATTACATTACACACAGGTGGACTCTATTTACTAATTAGGTAACTTCTGAAGGCAATTGGTTCCACTAGATTTTAGTCAGAGTAAAGGGGGCTGAATACAAATACATGCCACAATTTTCAGATATTTATTTGTCATAAATTTTGAAAATCATTTATAATTTCCCTTCAACTTCACAATTTTGTGTTACTTTGTGTTGGCCTATCACATAAAATCCCAATAAAATACATTTACGTTTTTTGGTTGTAACATGACAAAATGTGGAAAATTTCAAGGGGTATGAATACTTTTTCAAGGTACTGTAATTAAATTGAATTTAACGAGTATCAGGATTTGTAGGTGTCATCATGTGTTGTAGAAATAAATAAAGGAACTTGGTGTTCGCTGAGTGTTGATGCATAAATATTTATGGCAGAGAAGATGACGTGTTAGGCCTGGTACATGCACGTTCTTGCAGGTTTTCATACCGTGCTGTGTCAGTAAATCCTGCTGTACCCTGTGCCACACAGAAATACTAGAAACTGTTTACTACTGACAATAAGCAGCTTGCAAAGTACAGGGCTCAAGCAGAAGGTTGGTTCATTAAATGTCATTGTATAGAGTAGTAAAGAACTATGAATGCTTTAGTTTGGCTTTACACTTGTGTGGTGTGCTAACTGCAGCACACGTTAACGCACAATTGCATATGTGTGTTGATGCCATTTAACTCACATATAGTAGTTGCCAATGCAGCGGCTCTGCTGAGCACAACGACGCACATACATACAAATGCTGCAGATGTCAGTGTGTTGATATGGGCTTCCTAAATGCAGCACAGTTCAGTGCATGAAACGGCAAGGGTTAACACATGCATAAGGGTGAAGGGGACCCTAAGGGCTCATGCACAAGTAGGTCAAATCATGTCAGATATTACAAGTGGATTCACCAGATACACTATATTACCAAAAGTATTGGGACACCTGCCTTTACACGCACATAAACTTTAATGGCATCCCAGTCTTAGTCTGTAGGGTTCAATATTGAGTTGGCCCATCCTTTGCCGCTATAAGGAACTTGACAGGCCTGCACAGAGTCCTGACCTCAACTCAATTGGGATGAATTAGAGCAGAGACTGCAAGCCATGCCTTCTCGTCCACATCAGTGTTTGACCTCACAAATGCGCTTCTGGAAGATTGGTCAAATATTCCCATAGGCACACTCCTATACCTTGTAGGCAGCCTTCCCAGAAGAGTTGACGCTGTTATAGCTGCAAAGGGTGGGCCAACTCAGTATTGAACCCTACGGACTAAGACTGGGAGGCCATTAAAGTTCATGTGCATGTAAAAGCAGGTGTCCCCATACTTTTGACAATGTGGTGTATATTATACTGATATCATCATACTACTATAGTAAACTTTTGTCGTATCCAGTCATTTTGCTTGAATAGTGGTCATCTGGATTCGATTGGTTGCTTTCTCGTATACAGAAGCTCACAAAAGTGAGTACACCCCCTCACATTTTTGTAAATATTTTATTATATCTTTTTATGTGACAACACTGAAGAAATTACACGTTGCTACAATGAAAAAAAGTGAGTGTACAGCTTGTATAACAGTGTAAATTTGTTATCACCTCAAAATAATTCAACACACAACCATTAATGTCTAAACCACTGGGAACAAAAGTGAGTACACCCCTAAGTAAAAATTTCCAAATTGGGCCAATTAGCCATTTTCCCTCCCCGGTGTCATGTGACTCGTTAGTGTTACAAGGTCTCAGATGTGAATGGGGAGCAGGTGTGTTAAATTTGGTGTTATCGCTCTCACTCTCTCATACTGGTCACTGGAAGTTTAACATGGCAACTCATGGCAAAGAACCCTCTGAAGATCTGAAAAAAACAATTGTTGCTCTACATAAAGATGGCCTAGGCTATAAGAAGATTGCCAAAACCCTGAAACTGAGCTGCAGCATGATGACCAAGACCATACAGCGGTTTAACAGGACAGGTTCCACTTACAACAGGCCTCCCCATGATCGCCCAAAGAAGTTGAGTGCACGTGCTCAGTATCATATACAAAGGGTTGCCCTTGGTAAATAGACATATGAGTGATGCCAGCATTTCTGCAGAGGTTGAAAGGGTGGGGGGTCAGCCTGTCAGGGCTCAGACCATACGCCGCACACTGCATAAAATTGGTCTGCATGGCTGTCGTCCCAGAAGGAAGGCTCTTCTAAAGATGATGCACAAGAAATCCCGCAAACCGTTTACTGAAGACAAGCAGACTAAGGACATGGATTACTGAAACCATGTCCTGTGGTCTGATGAGACCAAGATAAACTTATTTGGTTCAGATGGTGTCAAGCGTGTGTGCTGGCAACCAGGTTAGGAGTACAAAGTCAAGTGTGTCTTGCCTACAATCAAGCATGGTTGTGGAAGTGTCATGGTCTGGGGCTGCATGAGTGCTGCCGGCACTGGGAAGCTACAGTTCATTGAGGGAACCATGAATGCCAACATGTACTGTGACATACTGAAGCAGAGCATGATCCCCTCCCTTTGGAGACTGGGCCGCAGGACAGTATTCCAACATGATAACGACCCCAAACACACCTCCAAAACAACCACTGCCTTGCTAATGAAGCTGAGGGTAAAGGTGATGGACTGGCCAAGTATGTCTCCAGACCTAAACCCTATTGAGTATCTGTGGGGCATCCTCAAACAGAATGTGGAGGAGCACAAGGTCTCCACCAACTCTGTGATGTCATCATGGAGGAGTGGTAGAGGACTCCAGTGGTAACCTGTGAAGCTCTGGTGAACTCCATGCCCAAGAGGGTTAAGGCAGTGCTGGAAAATAATGGTGGCCACACAAAATATTGACACTTTGGGACAAATTTGGACATTTTCACTTAGGGGTTTGTACTCACTTTTGTTGTCAGCGGTTTAGACATTAATGACTGTGTGTTGAGTTATTTTGAGGGGACAGCAAATTGACACTGTTATACAAGCTGTACACTCACTACATTACATTGTAGCAAAGTGTAATTTATTCAGTGTTGTCACATGAAAAGATATAATAAAATATTGAGAAAAATGTGAGGGGTGTACTCACTTTTGTGAGATACTGTATATGAATTTATCAGACAGAAGTCCAAAACTTGCATGGTTATTTATTTTTTATTTTTATTTTTTTAAGAAAGCACAGCAAAACTTAGTATGAAAACAACTCCTAAATCTGATAAAGTGTAAAGAGTAGTTCCCTACTGACTGCAGGTTTCTCTTTCCCCAGATGAGAGCACATCATTTGAATATATCCCATGTGTACTACACACTGTGAGGTGCCAGCCTCCCGAGTACACACAGGAGCTGGGGAAGAATTCTAATGGTTTACTCTAGCAACTCCACCAGGAATTATCTACAGTGAAAAGATCTGGGAGGCTTTTATAGCCGTGAGGAGATTGCGTTGCTTAACAACTGATGCAAACTCAGCAAATAAGTGCTGGTAATTTAATGGTTGCTTACTGTATATGACCCAACAGTATTAATAAACAATATATTGTAACCCATCTAGTTCAGCAGCAGTGAAAAAGTAATCTGATCAAAGCATTGACCAAACAACAGCAATCACTAACACACCATATTCTAATAGAAACTCAGTTTGGAAAAAAAACACTCAACTCATATTCTATCAAAATTATAAAAACATACTGGTAGGTTTATTGGCTTTAGTTGGTTCTAGTGTGTATTTATTTTTGATATAGCTGTAATAGGGAGCAGATCAGTGGCGTAACTAGAACATTCAGTGCCCCGATGCAAGAAACCATTAAGGGCTGGGACCCTTCCCTCCCCTCCCCTCATTGGCAGAACGCCAGGGCATGGTTACAAGTTCGACCTTTGTGACCAGGGGCGTAACTCGAAATCACAGGGCCCCATAGCAAAATGTTGTATGCCCCCCACCCTCACACAGGGGCGGATCCATAGTCTAGTCTCGGGAGGGGCACTGCCAGAAAATACGTTTTTTTGGGGGCAATTTATCGGGGCAGTGGCTGATGTTGGCGCGTCAATCATCAAGGCACCATGGTTGATATGGTGTCAGGATGATTGAAACACATTATTTCTATTATTACATTGTTATAGAAAATGAAATAGTTCAACTCACCATAATGCAGAATCAGTGGGAGCCCTGAGCGTGTCACTTGCCACCGTCGTCTGCCACCAGATGCAGATTGTCACTTGCCACGTCACCTGCCCCAAGTTGTAAATTGTCCACTTGCCAGGTCACCTGCCCCAAGTTGTAAATTGTCCACTTGCCACGTCACCTGCCACACATTGCGGATTGTCCACTTGCCACGTCACCTGCCCCAAGTTGCGGATTGTCGCTTTCCTGCTAAGGTGGGGAATGGGGATTGTCACTTCTGTTTCCCAGTCTGAGTCAGGCAGCGGAGAGATGATGTAATCTCTCTGCTGCCTGCACAGTGAGGGCGGAACTGCCAGGAAGCATGGCGGGTGCCAGGCGGTGAGAGATGATGTCCTCTCTCTGCTCCGCCGCCCGCTGATTGGCCACCCCCCTAGCCTCGCAGCTGGCAGCTTCCTGTAACCATCGCCCCCCCCTGCCGCCGGCGTCGAGCCACCCAGCTGTGTCCGCTTGTACAGTCAGTGTGACTGTACGAGCAACGAGTGGACGGGCAGCTCGGCGGCTCACCCGCCGCCCGCTCACCGGGCCCTCCTTGGCAGCGGGCCCCATAGCGCCCGCATGGGTTGCTTTGGCAGTAGTTCCGCCACTGTTTGTGACCTTGGTAGTTCTGTCACTGGTGTCAGTAGTTTTTTATTATTTTAAAATATATATATATATATATATATAAAAAAAAAAAAATTTAAGAGCCCTGTTGGGGGGTTTTGGTGAGATATCAGGGATCTCAACAGACCTCTGATGTTCCACCTTAGAGACAGATAAATGAAATTGAGGGTTTTGCTTCAGTTGAGCCTCAGCTGCATAAAATGAATGGACAGGAATAGCTCTGTACAGAGCTTCCAGTTCATTCACAAACTAAAACATAGTTTTTTTTTTTAGAAGCCCCATTGGGGGGTTTTGGTAAGATATCAGGTGTCTCAACAGACCCCTAATGTTCCACCTTTGAGACTGAGAAAGGAGATTAAGGGCACAGCCCTTAATCTCCTTCTCTGAAGCCTCAGCTGCACAGAATAAAGGGACAGGAATAGCTCTGTACAGAGCTACCTGTTTATTCACAAACTAAAGCATAGTAACCACAGTTTACTATGTTTCAATTATGGATGGAAAGTCATTGAGCGGTACGGGGGCCGGGAAAGAGCACGGGGGGGGGGGGTGGAGAGCACACGCGGGGGGGGGGGCAAAAAAAAGCTGGATCGGAGGAGCAGTGGTGAGTGCACACTTCTCCTCCCTCCCCCTCCCTTGCATTCAGCGGCTGCAGGAGGAAAATGGAGAGATCAGTTCCTTTATATGTAGGTGCCCCCACCGCTCGTCCTATCCAGGCGTACAGGGGGGCCACACAGACCCCCTGCAGCATAGGGCCAGATTGCGATTGTGACCCCTGTAGGTACGCCACTGGAGCGGATACAAAGCAAGATATAATGGAGAAATAAAGATGCAATGACATATTCCGAAAGAAATCTGGGGTGAAGTAGCGAGCCTGCAGACTCCCAGTTTAAGAACTATGTTTACGGCCCACTGTAAATGAGATGACAGAGACACTAGGTTGGGGTAATTTAGATATTTATTTTTTATAGTATATCTAAAGCCAAAACCTTTTTTGGTGGCAGTGTGAAAGGAATTGGTCAGGAGTGGTGGGAAATGTCTGCATGTCATAATAAGCTTCTCTAATTCCCATGATCAACCTTGTTTAACCTTTAGTAGCCTGATCGTCACAAGCGATGCTCAAAATGTCACTTTTTGCCACCCTTAGGCTTGATGTGTTTGCTCCCTGGCTACTTCAGTGTTACATAATTAGTCAGGTTGAAAAAGTCAGGAAAGGAAGAGCGAAGATGTTATTGACCAGATATCGATCAAATGCTTGCATTCAATTTCTAGTTGGCGTTTCCTTTCTTTAACCATTTCAATACTGGGCAATTTCACTGCTTCCTGCCCAGGCCAATATTCAGCTTTTAGCTCTCACACTTTGAATAACAATTACTCAGTCATGCAACACTGTACCCAAATTACATTTTTAGCATTTTTTTCTTTAGATAGATGGATATAGCTTTCTTTTGGTGGTATTTAATCATCACTGGATTTTAAATTTTTTTGCTATACAAGCAAAAAAATACCAAAAAATTAAAAAATAAACAAGTTTTTCTTAGTTTCTGTTATAAAATTTTGCAAATAAATATTCTTTCTTCATAAATTTAGGCCAACATGTAATCTGCTACATTTCTTAATTTCATAAAAATAAGACAAATTAGTAATTATTATTTAGTCTGTGTTAAAATTCTACAAACTATGGTATGTACTGTACAGTCAGGTCCATAAATATTGGGACGTCGACACAATTCTAATCTTTTTGGCTCTTTACACCACCACAATGGATTTGAAATGAAACAAACAAGATATACTTTAACTGCAGACTTTCAGCTTTAAGTTGAGGGTATTCACATCCAAATCAGGTGAACGGTGTAGGAATTACAACAGTTTGTATATGTGCCTCCCACTTTTTAAAGGACCAAAAGTAATGGGACAATAGGCTGCTCAGCTATTCCATGGCCAGGTGTGTGTTATTCCCTCATTATCCCATTTACAAGGAGCAGATAAAAGGTCCAGAGTTCATTTCAAGTGGGCTATTCACATTTGGAATCTGTTGCTGTCAACTCTCAATATGTGATCCAAAGAGCTGTCACTATCAGTGAAGCAAGCCATCATTAGGCTGAAAAAACAAAACAAACCCATCAGAGAGATAGCAAAAACATTAGGAGTGGCCAAATCAACTGTTTGGAACATCCTTAAAAAGAAAGAACGCACCGGTGAGCTCAGCAACACCAAAAGACCCGGAAGACCAGGGAAAACAACTGTGGGGGATGACCGAAGAATTCTTTCCCTGGTGAAGAAAACACCCTTCACAACAGTTGGCCAGATCAAGAACACTCTCCAGGAGGTAGGTATATGTGTGTCAACGTCAACAATCAAGAGAAGACTTCATCAAAAAAGCTGGATCGGAGGAGCAGTGGTTAATGCACACTTCTCCTCCCTCCCCTGTGAATACAGAGGGTTCACCACAAGATGTAAACCATTGGTGAGCCTCAAAAACAGGAAGGCCAGATTAGAATTTGCCAAACATCTAAAACAGCCTTCACAGTTCTGGAACAACATCCTATGGACAGATGAGGCCAAGATCAACTTGTACCAGAGTGATAGGAAGAGAAGAGTATGGAGAAGGAAAGGAACTGCTTATGATCCAAAGCATACCACCTCATCAGTGAAGCATGGTGGTGGTAGTGTCATGGCGTGGGCATGTATGGCTGCCAATGGAACTGGTTCTCTTGTATTATTGATGATGTGACTGCTGACAAAAGCAGTAGGATGAATTCTGAGGTGTTTCGGGCAATATTATCTGCTCATATTCAGCAAAATGCTTCAGAACTCATTAGACGGCGCTTCACAGTGCAGATGGACAATGACCCGAAGCATAGTGCGAAAGCGACCAAAGAGTTTTTTAAGGGAAAGAAGTGGAATGTTATGCAATGGCTAAGTCAATCACCAGACCTGAATCCGATTGAGCATGTTATTTCACTTGCTGAAGACAAAACCGAATGGAAAATGCCCCAAGAACAAGCAGGAACTGAAGACAGTTGCAGTAGAGACCTGGCAGAGCATCACCAGGGATGAAACCCAGTGTCTGGTGATGTCTATGCATTCCAGACTTCAGGCTATAATTGACTGCAAAGGATTTGCAACCAAGTATTAAAAGTGAAAGTTTGGATGATTATTAATCTGTCCCATTACTTTTGGTCCCTTAAAAAGTGTGAGGCACATATACAAACTGTTGTAATTCCTACACCGTTCACCTGATTTGGATGTAAATACCCTAAAATTAAAGCTGAAAGTCTGCAGTTAAAGCACATCTTTTTTGTTTCATTTCAAATCCATTGTAGTGGTGTATAGAGCCAAAAAGATTAGAATTGTGTCAATCTCCCAATATTTATGGACCTGACTGTATATTTAAAAATGATCAATTCTGATGTATTCCTCTATTAGAGGCTGGCATAGCACACTATGTCAGTGGTTTTAAAAAACGAGTGTTGTAAATACCTAATTTCATCTGTCTTCAGGCCGGTCACATCACTCACGGCCGCTTTACAGCTCTGATCTATTTCTTCTGAGGGAGGGGCTGTGATCTCCCTCTGACGTCAGCAGGGGAGATCACGTGGCTGCTCGTCTCCTCCGCAGAAGCCGTGTCTCATAGCTGTAAAGCGGCCGTGAGTCACGTGACCGGACTGAACACAGCTGAAATTAGGTATTTACACTGCTCGTTTTTTAAAACTACAGACACAGTGTGCTATGCCAGCCTCTAACAGAGAGGCTGGCAGAGAATTTTTTTTTATTTTATTCTACAAGAATAGGGGCAGGGCCAGCCGGAGACAGACACAGAGGGGGATGACATACATGAAGGAGGGGGGAGAGAGGAGAGCAGAGGGGACAGTGTATGATGGAGGGACGCACTTTGACCACGGTGATCAGGGTGGAGCTACCCTGGTTATCATGGTCTATTTAGAGAGGGCATACAGGAAGTGGCAAATTCATTTTTTTTTTTTAAAGTTTACATAAAAGCTGTGCGGTATAATCTGCTTTAAGGGACCAGGATCTGCATATTTTTTTTTTGGGTTAACAAACACTTTCATTTTTCTTTAAAGGAGAAGTCCAGTCTTCGCTTGTTTGGCTGGGCTTCTCCTATGGGTCACAAGAGTGCAATTCGTTTTGTACTCCTGGGACCCGCTTTTAGCAGCGAGTGGGCTGAAGTCCGCTCTCTGCTGAAGTCACTGAAATCAGTCCAGGCACCGCGTCATCGTGACAATAAAGTCTGGATCCGCCTGGTGCCTGGACTGATTCCTATCTCAGCCTCTTAGCGAGCCACTGAGATGGCCGCTCCCGGCCCCTTCACAGCTCAGTGCTCCAGTGAGCGTGGAGGAGCAGAGAGGAGAGCTGCTGATTGACAGTCAGCAGTTCTCCTCTCCGGGATCTGTGAGAACCGAACCATCTGCAATGTTCGAGGGCTTGGTTCTCAGTGTAGAGACACCGGGGGACAGTATAAAAGGGGGGAGGGAAACATACTTATCTTTTAAATTATCTTTTAGAATCACTTTAAAGTGGTTGTAAACCCTTACATATACCCAGTGAAGTGACTGGCTTCAGGGGATACACAGACATAAAACAAATCCTCCTCTAAGTTGTATGTTTATCTGCAGCCCTCTCTCCTCTGCAGTCATTTTTTTTTGAAAAGCCAGTGGCGTGCAAACACACCCAAAAACTCCACCCGGTGCCAAAAAAAGTGCACACACATAAAGAGGTGACACAAAAAGTGCAACGGGTGTAACACTTGTCCTCCACATGGAAGGACCTTAACCCTGATCCCCCGGGGCGTTAGGCTCCAGACGGGGACTGAGGTACTTCATATGGGACCATCTGGCCGAAACCAGGCGGCCCCCCTTTCTCTGGAGGGTCTGCCGAAACAGACCCACCCAAGTACTAGGTGGGGCTCCCCCGAAGGGAGACCCCATGAGAGAAGGTGGACTAAGCCAAAAGGCCATGACCACCTCCATCCCAAGACGTTCAGGGCAGGCCCGAGGACCTACACCCTACTAATCACACAGTGACAAAATGTGATACACATCAAACAAAAAAATACATAAAAGTGACAACACAGGGGATAAATAAAAAGTGAGTGGGGAGAAGGAAGGTGGGAGAGTGAGTAGAAAGTGACCATGGTGCCATAAATCAAAGTGGTTCCCCACAGTGAGATAACGGCACCCCTGAACTGCCACTTCAGGGGCACATTCACCACTGGCTTTTCAACTTGCAGCCCTGGCCCGCAACCCAGGCCGGTGCAGCCCCATCCCAGACAGGAAGGTACCAGAACATCATGAGCGCCATATAGGAGAGGGAACTGGCAAACTCTCCCATAGGTCCCAGTGCTCCCACCTAATTATATTCGGCGGTACCGGCCAAACCCCTCAATAACACCGAAAAGGGGGTGGCTTTCCCAACCGAAAAACTGCAAGGGACGGAAGCCCCCCTTTCCCACCAGGAAGGCATAGAGCTTCTGACAGCTTAGAGAGAGCCCAGGAAGATGAGCTCACCCCTCGCCGCCATAACTCCCACCTAATTATATTCGAGAGGTACTAGCGAAAATTCTGACCCCTCCTAATGAAGGGGCCGACCTTCCCTCTCAAAAAACTGGCAGGTCCAGAGTTGCACCGAATCTAGGCCAAAAGGCCAGGGACCCGACCCTTCAGCCAGACCCAGTGGTTCACCATCCCCATCAGAAGGCTTCCCTTTCGGGTACGAACCGCTCCAGGCCACCTTTACGCCAGCAGGCTTTTGCATAGCAACCGCCACCCCTGCTCCACCTCGCCGTAGAACAGGGATGGAAGCAAGCGCCACCTCCTGGCAACTGATAAGAACTGATTTTTTTTTTCTTTTTTTTCTTTTTTTTTTTTTACCTTCAGATCCAGCGTACCATACTCTTTTCATCAAGAAACCGCCAGCGATTCTTTCCAGTACTACGCTTCAATCATCATTCAGGTAAGTTACTTTTACTTATTTTCCTTATTGATCAATCTTTCTTTAAAACAGATATATACAAAAACACACAGGTAAGTAAAATACAATCCTTACATCCCTCCTCCCCCACCCTTCCACCTCCCCCACCTCCAATATTCATCCGCATCCTCCACACCCATCCACCTTCTATCCACCAACAACACCACATACAGTTTTGCCAACATCATATTTACACAATCTATTTCAGACAGTACACACTTCCTCCTTGTTGCCCAACACCTGGCATCCCAAATAACTTCCTTAAAAATAGCACTCTTAATCCAGACCTTCCGTTGTTGTGCTTTCGACCCCTCCACCAACCCAAAAAACAAAGCCATCTTATTAGCAACCTTAAGGCCCAACACCTCCACCAAAAAGGGAGTCAACTTCCTCCTCACCTCCTGTACAAAAAAACAACCAAACAAAGCATGTTCTACCGTTTCTAATTCATAGCAGCCTTCTCTTGGATAAGTTTCCTCTCTTGCCAAATCTATATTTTTTAAAAAGGCCTTAGTTAACAAAGCCTCGTGGAAGGCCAGCCAGGCCACCTCCTTCTGTCTGTTGGAGACTCCTTTAATGGGGAATCTTCCCCAACATAATTCCACCATCTTGGATCCCAGACCACCGATGTTGTCCCTCACTTCCTCTCCACCAATCCACCTCATCAAGCTCTTCTTCTCCACTGCCCCTTCTCCCAAATCTCTCAACTTATTTGATACATAAAAGGTCATCAGCTTCAGATAAAAGAAAGGGGTTACCAGAGCCATAGGCTTCGATAAATCTTTACCGCACCAGCCCCACTTTATGAGGGCCCAACCAGCTAGGTACCGCATCAATGTAGCCGTTTTACCTCCTCCACTAAAGGCCTTGAAATGTGCCAGCCAATAATGTGCACTTAAAAACACAGCAACATCTGGAAAGCCACACCCTCCTCCTTTAAGGCTCTTCATGACAGACTTGCGCTCCACCCTCTCCATCTTGCTACCCCAAAAGAAAATAAATAAAATCCTAGTAATCTTTTGCAGCCACCTAACATTCGGTGGAAAAACTAAACTAAAGTACAATAATAGGGGCAAAACTACCGATTTGATTATCAGCACTTTCCCCGTAAGAGTCAGCTTCCTCAGTTTCCAGAATTCCACTTTCTTTTGGATTTTCTCAAAGACTTTCTCTGCATTCGCCTGATCCAATAGGTTCCTTTTAAACTGCGTCCCCAAAATTGTCAGAGACTCCACCACCTTCACTTTACCATCTCTTAGAGAACCTGAGCCGCTCAACATGCACAGCTGGCTTTTCTGCCAGTTTACTTTTAGCCCAGATACACTACTGAATAGGCTTAGCTGTAGCTCTACTCTCCTGGCATCAGTCTCGGAAGCGCACACAAAGGTGACATCATCCATGTAGGCAACGGCCTTAATACACTCCCCTCCACTTCCTGGCAAGAACACTCCTTTTATTCTCTTGTCCTTTAATACATGTTTGAGCAGAGGCTCTATTGCACAAATAAAAAGGATGGGTGACAATGGGCACCCCTGTCTCACCCCTGCCTGGACCGAGAAGAGTTCCGTTAAATTCCCATTCACAACAATTTGGCTTTTAATACCACTATACAATCCCTCCAGACTCTTTAGAAAAGATAATGGAATCCCCATCTCCTTCAACACCTTGAACAAAAAAGCATGATCCACCCTATCATATGCTCAAGTCAATGCCCATCAGGGCTACCGGCATATTGTTCAACTGGGAATAGCAGACCACATCCCGTAACAGAATCAGAATATCGGATATCCTCCGACCAGGGACAGCACACACCTGCCCATCTCCTACTAGGTGTTTGACCACTACACTCAACCGACTTGCCAAAAGCTTTGCAATCAATTTGTAGTCCACATTGAGTAGTGTAATCGGCCTCCAATTTTTTATCTCCCTGCGATCACCCTTCTTAAAGATCAATGAGATCACTCCTTCCTTCATAGACGGAGATAGTTCCCCTGTTGCCTCACAAAATTGGACTATCTCGGTTAGGTGCTTTTCCAATATAGGCCAAAACCGGATATACAGCTCCACCGGGAGCCCATCCCTCCCTGGGATTTTGTTCTTCTGCATGCTTTTAACAACATTTTCAACCTCTAACTCTGTTATGGCGTCTAGTAGTCCGTCAGCCTCCCCTTGTTCCAATGACCTCTCCAGCACGCTGCAATATTCTGCCTGTTCCTTCTCCACCATCCCCTCCTGCATTCCATACAAATTTTTATAAAAGGAAAGGACCCCTTCCATTAATCTTTTGCCTTCCACCTCCTCCCCTCCAACAAATACTGTCGCCATAGTTTTCCTTCCAGAGAAGGCCTTTTTAAAGAAAAATCTCGAACATTTTTCACCTTCCTCCATATCCTTTACCTTCGCATTAAATATAATCCTCTTGCCTTTATTTTTTAAAAACTGATCTCTTAGCCTTCTAACTTCCTCCAAATCCTCCGTCACCTCCACCCCTATTTTTTTACATTTATACAAAAAAAACTACTTTTTTAACAACATTCTTTCTTTCTCTTTCTCCCTTTTAGCCTTCATTCGACATAACCTCTGTAGAAAATTGGCCAAGCAGCCTTTCGCCCAATCCCACCACCCAAGGACATTCACAAACCCATCCTTCCGTTCCACCAATTTTTCCAGGTAAGTACACACTTTCTTGCATGCATTCTCATCCTCTAGATTGTCCACATTTAGTTTCCATAGGCCTCTTCCGAACTTTACTCCAGCTCTCATTTTTATTCCACAACACAGCAACTTGTGATCCGAATATAAAACTGGAATTGTCTCATATCCATCCACCTCCAAAAACTCAGACACAAACAAAAAATCGATCCGTGAAGATACAGTCCCTTTATCCAAAAAGTATGTGTGAGAAACTTGTTCCCCCTCCACCATTACAGCAACGTCTTTAAACTTAAAATCCTCCACCAACTCATTCAATAACCGAGATGTTACGTCCATACCTCCATCCTCACTTGCTCCGTGCCTGTCACATCCCTTCCTCACACAATTTAAATCACCCGTGATGATTGTTGCCACCCTACCGGACAAATGCAACTTTAGCGCACACAGAAACTCCTTCCTCCCCCTCTTATCCGCAGGAGCATAGCAGTTGAAAACCCTTAGCTTCTCACCCTCATACTCCAGCATAATTGACAAGCATCTCCCAGGCACCACCTCCTCATAAGACAACAGTTTGACATTCTTATTTTTCAGGAGTACACCCACACCTTCCGCCCTAGATTCATAACAGGGTGCCCACACAGCCATACCTTCACCCCATCTGGTAACTCCACATAGATCTTCTGTCCCACATTCCTGCAAGCAGATGATGTCCTTCACGGTCGGACAACGTGGTGACGTTTGTTGCCAATAGCTTTGTTGCCTACGACGGGACTACGTAGAGGCTAGTAGCCAATAGCTTTGGTCTTGTAATGTGATCTGAGCATGCGTAGCACTTTGTCCGGTCGGAATTCGCTACACACGATCGGATTTGGTGTGATCGGACTTTGTTGTCAAAAAATCTATCCAGCAGGAGATAGGACTTTGTCCGTCAGACAATCTGATGGAAACTGTCCGATGGTGCCTACACACGGTCTGATTTTCCGACAACATTGTCCGATAGGACAGAATCCATCGGAAAATTCTACCGTGTGTATGGGGCTTAAGTTGTATGTTTATCTGCAGCCCTCTCTCCTCTGCAGTCATGCTGAGGCTGAGTGAGTCATGCAGATAGCAAAGAGAGGAGAGATCAGAGAGAAACCAGACTTGGTGCTTTAAAATCAGGATAGTACACACTATAGTTTGTTTATTTTTCATGTCTGAGATTTATAACCACTTGCCAACCGCGCTATCGCCAAAAGACGGCTACATCGCGGTTGTCCAGTCCCCCTTGCGCACTGTGTCCTTGGGACATGTCTGAACACAGATCGAGTTAAAGGGCCAATCACAGCGGCCTTTTACCATGTGATCAGCTGTGTCCAATCACAGCTCATCACATGTAAATAATTGTAGGTTATCAACATTTCCTTTCCTCAACGCTGTCACTGTGTGAAGAAAGGGAAGCCAATAACTGGGGAAATTTACAATGATAATCAGGGCACTGATCATCAGTGTAGCCCCACCAGTGCCCTGATTATCAGTGCAGCATATCAGTGTCCATCAGTGACACCTTATATGTGCAGCCTCATCAGTGCTCATCAGTGCCCAACAGTGCAGCCTATCAGTACTGACCAGAGCAGCCTCATCAGTGCACATCAGTAAAGAAAAAAAAATTACAAAATAAAAACTTTTTTTAGTCAAAATTTTTCATTTGTTTATCAAAAAAAAAAAAAGGTAAAAATGTTATTTGAAAATTGGCGTGGTCAGGAAGGGGTAAATGTGCTCAGTAGGCAAGTGGTTAAGCTAGCCATACACCCATCAATTTATTGTTTCCTGCCTATGTGAATGTAACTGAGTCCTCCATGATGGGTGCATTCCCCACCACAGCTATTGTATTCTGACAGCCAGCGTCGCCAACTGTCAGAATACCTGCACAGTGCCTGTATCTGATTAGATGCAGGCACTATTTGACCAACAATTTTTCACCGACTTTCTTAAATTTTTCAATCAAAGGTTGTCAGATTTAGTGGTGCAAGCAGGGCCACACATTGATCACATTTTGGATAGTTCATCTGGAACTGGCTGAAATTTGCTCAGTGTATGGCCAGCTTAGGTGTCTTATTTTAGCTTCTAGAATTGCACTAATTCTAAACAATGAGGGCCCATTTACACCAGATGCAGTGGGATGCATTTTTTAATGCAATCCCGCTGCATAGACAGTCCAAAATCCAAGTTATAGTTCACACATTACAGTGCAGGACGGTGCAAAAGAGTACAGCAATCTGCATTTATTTCACACCACAAATGCGCGAAAACGCATATAAGCGTGCAGAAATGCAACACAGTGCAGTGCACATAAAAGCAAAAAGAAGAAGGAAGTGACCTCAAAGGAAATGCAAGCAGACAAATCCTTGTACATTACAAGGATTATAACAACCTCTGTTGCAGATTTTGTTATTTTAGAGAAATCTGTATGTGTATGTCTGTGCCGAGTGGGTCTAATGGGAGATGTTTCATAATTATCAGTCAGCTGTTGCAGCTGAAGAGCACTAATGAGGAAAGCTGCAGTGTCTGCATCCCTTTAGACGTGTTCCTATTGGAAATATCTCACCAAAAATGTAATTTTTGTTGCAGGGGATGCCAGAAATCTGACTTGTATTTTACGCATACTTCTGAGAAAATTGGTGAGCCAACTCAAGCAGGAAATTATGTTTCTGGGGAGTGGTCAGTACACACTCTGTACAGAACAACTCCATGTAGCAGTATTGCATTGCATTTACAAAAAATTACAGTGGCTGCAGATTGAAAAAGGAAAGGTAATTTTTAATAACATTCAATCACAATATGACTTATATCGCAATTGTACACACTATATTATTTTTTCTTTATTTGCTATTCCCCCCCCCCCCCCCCCCCACAAAAGTGGAGTTACCTTTTAAGAAAAACACATTGCAAATGTATGTAAATGCATGCAAAAAATGTGTCAATGTGCACATCAATGTGCATGCAAAAATACGTGGTTTCTGGTGTGAATGGGCCCTGAATGTTATAAAATAAATAAATGAATGACTTAGAGATTGTTTTATTGTTCTGGTCAGCACCTGTGCATGCAAGTCTCATGATGTGAATTTACAATCAATAAGTGATATTGCAGACCTGCTCAATACATATTTATCTGTGGTTGCTCTAGGATGTAGATAACAGTATGAGAAAATTAAGTCTTTTAAACAAGTTAAATATAGGCAGTGGAAAATATTGACACCGTGTTTTCCGCTGTATACAATAAAATGTGTTCCATTTTCTTCCAATCGCCGCTTTGGAAAATCCTAGCATGCATCATTAACCTTTATAGCCCTTGTGTATTCATATATTAACATGTGCTGTAGCTGGTGATGTATATTGAAGCTTGTGTACCACAGACTATGTTTTTAACGGAGTATGTCCAGTGTGCTGCTAGCTTGAGATGTGTGATAGTAAGTAGACAAATATTAAGGAAGGCATCTCCTAAATCCCTAGAATGTATCTGGGTCTGTGCAGCATTCACCCTCATCAACTGACTAGTAGTCTCCTAGCTAAAAATTATTTTAAAAAGCTATTGGAAATTATTTCTAAACATGAAGGTCTATTATTTTTAGAGAAAACACAAATAGTGCAAAAAAATTATTATGACCCTCAAGGTCAAATGCCCTCTCAAATTCCACATAAATAAATGTTAAATGGATTATACATGCATAGTGAGAGAGGGAGTTACTGGTACAATTACATAATGACATAAAAAAATTAGTAATAAAAACCTAGTTAAGACGTACCCCCCTCTTTTTTAAGGCTTGATACTTATAAAATGGTAAAGTGGGAAAACCCTTCCAAAAATATATTACTTTATTATTTTACCAAAATAAAATTAAGACTACACCAAAACACCAACCAAACAGACATACTGTAGGTTAAAAACATATAATATACGATGCCCCCCTCTCTCTCTCAAATCCTGATCACAAATGTCCACATTGTACCAATCATATTGCATATATTCTATTTATAATATTATGGTAATGTATGAAAAACACCTATTTGTGTAGACACTCCAGTCAATGGGTAAATGAATCCATAGCTTATATCCACTGAGAGTAAGACCCTTAAATATGGCCAGAGTTCCAAAGTCTCATTGCAAAATAATCTCAGCTGAAAAAGCCCTGTGTAATGCACTGATGATGCCTGAGTAGGATTATAGGGGTCTGATAATGTTGATATATATACTATCACTTTAAGAATTTGTAGTGCACTTTCTTGCTTCTTTTTAGACACAGTGTTTTCAGTCCATGATGACCATCACCGCCAGATAAGCAACAGTTTACTCCCTTTTTGCTCCAAGAAATGGACAGTCTTATCTAGCTGGTCTGATCCAGTACTGTCATGGCGGCGCCCATGTTTTTTTTCACTTTCTATCAGTCACATGATGTAACCATTACTTAACTGTTCCCTTGCTGTTAAGAAGATATGAATGCTGATTGGACTAAATTATACGGTCACACCTATAACACGCCTTATGCATATTCATACGTATAAAATTGTATAGCCTGTAGATGTAACCTCAGAAACACTTTCACTTTACTGCTTTATTGAGAAGTGTGTATTGTGTTTCTCCACTGCAGTGTATGGAATAAAAGCACCTAATTTTTTAAGATTTGGACTCACTGTCTCATCAGAAAAATGTCTTGTTTGGAGACTCCCTAACCTGATATAAAATGCCCTAGAAACACTCAAAAGGCAACGTGGTCTAGAGGAGGGTGTATTACAGGATTTATGCTTGCTTCAATCATGGAGATCCAGTCCCTTTAGATGAATAAACAAATGACAAATCCAAGACTGTAAAGACCTCCCTCGCACACCAGTGAAGGCCAGACACACAACACAGTGGGCCAAGGAGCTTACACTTAAAGTGGTTGTAAACCCTTACAAACCACTTTGACCTACAGGTAAGCCTAGATTAAGGCTTACCTGTAGATCCAAGAAATATCTCCTAAACCTACACAGTTTAGGAGATATTTGCCAAAAGACAGGCACCGCTGTCCACGGCGCATGCGCCGTAAACAGTGGTGCGCAGGCGCACTGAGCGCGCCGCTGTTAACGCTGATATGCCACGAGTGGCGGCTCCCGTGCGTATGTGCGGGAGTGACGTCACCGCGGCTCTGTTGAATGACAGCGCCGGAGCAGCGAGACCCACCAAGAAGATGGAGGCTCCGTACACAAGGGGACAGCGGTGACATCGCTGGCTCCTGTGTCAGGTAAGTGACACACAATGGGCTACTATGCAATGCATAGTAGTCCATTATGCTTTACCTTTGCAGGGAAACAAAGAGGAAGTAAACCCATCAGGGTTTACTTTCTCTTTAAAAAGGTCCCAAAACATAGGCTTTCAAAGATCTGCCCCACTGGCCCGCATAGCCCACAAGGTCACACTCAAAGTGTCCATTGTTCTCCCTGCAACAGGAATAGGCTCAAATTGAGAGCATGCATGAAAATATGTATATGTGCCATACTTATCAATCTATACCGGGTCACCAGAGAGAGGCTGGGCTATTGAAGAGGGCAATGCCTGACCAGTTTAGCAAGGTATAGACCGGCTACTTCAGAGGCAAATATTTGGCACCATGGGCAGCATGTTCTTTTAAGTTGTTTGAAAATGGCCACCATGCCACGTGGGAGCGTGCGTGATGACGTGACGCACAAAGCACGGTGAAGTTACTCGCTCAAAGTCACCCATGGCCTAAACCTTCATAAGAAGTGCTGCAAAAAAAGCCCCTAACTACATCAAAAGTGTGTGTGTGTGTATGTATATATATATATATATATATATATATATATATATATATATATATATACTGTATTCAACTGAAATAAATAAAAAAAAGGGGGCACATTCCAAAAACATGGCAAAATAACAAGCAATGCACATGATGCCCACCTACCCTTTAGGGAGAGCCCTAACAACGCGTCCACATTTACTTATTACACAAAGGTAAATACAATAATACCATTATCATTACATTTTTATATAGACTAGATTAATACAATAATTCAGTGAGTACTGTAACCAAAAAGAATACCATTATAAACAATTTTCACAATAGATAGCTCAGTTACATATGAGAAAAAAAAGCAGTCTTAAACCTTCAGCAGTGCCTTGATTTTTTAAAATGTCCCTGCTGTTCTAACATATCCTCTGCAACCAAAACGCTTTACATACATATTTAACACCTGCTCTAGGTTTGGTGTGTCTGTGTGTGATTGCTGCAGGATAATAACGTGAGAACTCATGCCATCCAAGAAGTATTTTCCAGGTTTCTTCTACCTGCTAGGGCCAACCAGCAAGGCCTGGTATATAAAGAAGAGCAGATACTGATTTTCACAAGACGTTACAATAAATATTCTAAGTTGATTCTGCATTTTACATATTTTACTAATTAGAAAATGCAGGGTGCAATGAAGCCTGCGATTTCCTCCAGAGTGTTCTCAGTATAACACTGCAGAGAACACTCCATAATGGGTACATGTGACCAGTATCTTTCCCCTCCCGACATTTTTAATTGCCCATTAATTAAAGCCAGTCTTTGGGCAAAGCTCTCCCATTGTCCGCCCACTCCCATCTCACTTATTATTATTAATATAATAAAATACCTTGCTACTGTAGTCTTATAGATCCAGAGAAGACCCCACTGTTGGACAGCAAATAGGAAGTGTCCATGTCAACCAGACATGGACTTTGACACAGGAAGAAGGGCCCTCCTCTGTAGTAATTATATAAGAAGACTTGGGGTATCACATGATCACAGATTTAGATGAGTACTTTAGGAATTGGTTGGAAATAGGGGAACAGAGGGTATGGGTGTGTGGCTGGGTGAGGAGTTCAAAAGTAAAAAAGGGCCTTCACTACTTTGGGACCCTTGCTAAAAGGACCATTTGGTATCTCATGTAGGGACTCATTTAATGTAATTGTTTATATGGCTGTCAACTTTAACTTTTTTGGTTGATGAATGGGACAGTAGAGGAGCACATGAAAAGTAAGTTACAGTGTATCTCTAGGAAAAAAAATCTGAATCCTCTCACGATGAGTGCTGTACAAATGTACAATGTTCAATCATACCATGGGAATGCAGGCCACACCTACCCTCCACGAAAACCACAAAGACAAGTACCTATTTAAATAATAACACAAAACCACTTGTTGGCAGAAAATTGGCAGCGGCCCATTTATTGGTGTATTCAGTTCAATAAATAATAATAACAACATCCTGCTAATTTTATTAATTCATAAAATTCTTAAATTCCGCTGCAGAGACCATTATTATCAGAAACCGGACCGCCGGCTGAAAAAGGGGATACCGGGGTTATGGCAGCTAGCTACTGTCATAATAACAATATTCCTCTTTAAAGTTAGGACGTATATCAGCGTGCGGCAGTCTGGAAGTGGTTACATTTTTATATAGAATAGATTAATACAATAGTTCAGTGAGTAGTGTAATCAAAAAGAAAACTTTAACTTTTTTGGTGGGTGAATGGGACAGCAGAGGAGCACATGAAAGGCAAGTTACAGTGTATCTCTAGGAAAAAAAATCTGAATCACCTCATGATGAGTGCTGTACAAATGTACAATGTTCAATCATACCATGGGAATGCAGGCCGCACTTACCCTCCCTAAATACCACAAAGACAAGTACCTATTTAAATAATAACACAATAACACTTGCTGGCAAAAAATTGGCCGCGGCACATTTATTGGTGTATTCAGATCAATAAATAATAACAAAATCCTGATAATTTTTTAATTCATAAAATTCTTAAATTTCAAACAATAAACTTAAAACAACTCAGTGTGAAAGGACTTGAGCATACAGAATATTTATAACCAAAGTCCCCACAACCCGGGTTTGAAATCTCAAGCCCGGCCTACCCCACAACCATGACCAATTCAATGCAGTTTTGCAAACCCTACATTAAAGATGTCTACTCCTATTTCTTTTTTTTTGTTTACAAAAGTTTTATTTGGAATATTTAAGAACAGGTTACAAAACATTGAGGACAACATCTTTTTTAAATATACAGTAATGTACATTAGAAACAGTAAACAATATTATTTTGATAGCCTACAGGTATACAAAATATATAGCCAGTTGTGAAAAAGAAAAAAACAACATAACTTCATACATCGTAATGCTGGGTAGAGATGAAAAGTAAACCCATGGGAAGGTAATGAAAATATTGGCAAAAGTATCTAAGAGTTGGCATAGAATAAGAAAATCATAACAATATGGAGTTTAATTATCAAATCCAGTAAATTCATTTTTTGTTGAAAGTATGCATACTATCATGCAGAGTGTGGTGAATTTGCTCAGACATTTTAAGCATTTCCATCCTGGACAGGACCTGAGGCCATGGTAAGTTGTTGAATTTCCAATTAAGGGCTATCACCCATTGAATAGAACTGAATAAGGAGTGAATCAGTCTAATACAAGAAGGTGGTATATCAGGAATTGTTGCATATAATATGCATATTTGTGGTTAGAGGTTGATGTTCTTTTTTACAGCTAATTCTATCTTCCTAACGGCAGCCCTCCACACTGGTTCCAGGTGTTTACAGCTCCAAAAGATATGAAGATATGTGCCAGGTTTAGCGCAGCCCCTGAAACAGCATGGAGAGCTGCTGGAGAAAAGGAGTGGATTTTCGAGGCGGTCAAATATAGTCTGGAGAATAGTTTCAGTGGCGATTCACTAAAATAAGCTACTAGATTACATTTACAAAGATTATCTATCATAGTGTTCCAAGTTTCTATGGGGATAGGACTATCTAAATCTGCTTCCCAGTGTAGCATTGGGCTAGATTTTTCAGGCATCGTAATATTATTAAGATATCCATAAAGTAGGGAAATCAAGCCTATGTCTCTCAAGGAATTTATACAGATGTGCTCAAATAATGTTGTTTGGGATTGGATGACTAATGAGTAATGTTTTGTGTAGAAGTTTTTGATCTGGAGGTAATTTGTGAGTTCAGAGGAGGGAAGATTGTATTTAGATTAAAGGGAGGGAAAGGAAGGGAACATCTTGTTTGAATTCAGTAATCTCAGAGTGGTCAGATTGTTGTTTCGCCAGTGAGGGAATGAGTTGTTATTATTATGGTTTTGTGATAATCTAGAATCACCTAGAAAGAATGTTGGGGGGGGGGGGGGGGTCTGATGATAGTTTAAAGGTTTTATTAATTTTGAGCCATAATTGGAGAGAATGGGCTACTATGTTGTTACATTTAAGGATTTTATGGTGAGAGTTTAGGTTGGACCATAATAAACCTTGTAAGTAGTGTGGGGAAATTAAAGTTGATTCGAAGTTTAGCCATGGAATGTATGGGGTAGGGGCAAACCATTGGGCCATTTGTGTAGGTTTGGTTGCTAAGAAGTATTGCCAGATGTTTGGGAGGCCAAGTCCTCCTTTATTTTGGGGCCTAAACATGAGAGAGTAACTGCATCTTGGTCTCTTATTTGACCAGATAAATCTGCTAATCTCTTTTTGAAGAGCTTCTATTCTGGTTTTGGGGACGTTAATGGGTAGAGCTCAGAATTAGTATAAGTTTTTTGGGAGAATTGTCATCTTAAAAGGCACAGATCCTACCAAAGAGGGAGATATGATATGAGGACCATACTTTAAGTAGAGAGCTAATATGTGAGAAAAGAGAGGGGTAATTCGTTTTATATAATAACTTGTGATGGGATGTAATGTGAACACCAAGATATCTGAATGATTTGGAACACCATATAAAGTTGAAATTTTGTTGTAAACTGAGGGTCAAGTTAGGGAAGAGATTGATAGGAAGGGCCGAACATTTTTTAATGTTAATACCTAGACCTGATAAGGTATGAACAGAGTTAAGTTCAGATATGAGGTTGGGTATGGACGTGAGAGGATTAGTAAGGAATAATAAATCATTAGCATATTAATTTAAATTCATTTGGACCTTTGTTATAGCCTTTGATGTTTGAGTTGTTTCTTATGGCTTGTGCTAGGGGTTCTATTACTAATGCAAATAAAAGTGGGGAGAGAGGGCAGCCCTGTCTAGTACCTCTACTTAGGGAAAATAAGTCTGAGTTGTGGCCTGGGATTTTGATTCTAGTTTGGGGGAGGTGGTAAAGGGCAATAAATACATGGATAAATTTGTCTGTAATGCCAAATTTAGGGAGTAAGTGGTTAAGGTATGACCAGTTTACACTGTCAAATGCCTTGTGTATGTCAAGGCTGAGAAGGCAGACCGGGTGAGAGAAGAGGTTAGCATCCTGTACTATGTTTGTGACAAGTCTGATGTTATCAGAAATTTGTATGCGGGGAATAAATCCTGTTTGGTCTGTATGAATAAGGGAAGTGATGACTGCCGCTAATCTGTCCACTAAAAGTCTGCGTCTACTCCTATTTCTGACAGATGAATGCCATCTAATCTATATAATCCAGCAAAGGCACCCTCAAAATCGATATGTCTATAGGAAAACCCTCCAATGTGTGGCATGAATTTTTCCATATACTTGTTTAAACGTTTCCTAATGTTTTCCAATTTTTTAAATTTGGCATCCTGAAGCCATACAAGCCGAGGATCTATCTCTGAAAAGATTATTTTGGTATTCGGGAAAGCTAACTTGAACCTATGGAGGTCACGTTTCATCATAAACATTAAATCCAGTGTTCTTATTTTACCAACATCATTTCCCCCTAGGTGAACAAGTAATACATCAGGGGACAGCCATAACTCAAGCAATCTGGAGAGATAGAAACACAAATTAGACCATTGAAGACCTCTAATTCCTTTTCAGTGTAGGACCCTCTACCTTAAGGTAAGTGCTAGAATAGGATTTTTCTGGTCTAAGATATCAGTGTAGGCACATTTAGACAGGCCTGTGCTTTAGGTTAGGCCTGTTTGTTTTGATTTGAGATTGGGAGTGTTTAGTGTAGTAGTGGGTGGGACCACCTGTGCTTTGACTCAGAGGCGCCTGCCCTGCTTTCAGGAAGATTGTTCTGGAACAGAGGTTGGACCTGAGGTTTGAGTGGCAGGCAGCTCATATGAGGAGCCCTGACCAATTCCCATTCGGGATTGGCAGGGGGCAGGCCTCTCATATACGCTGGTATCACATGCTGCTAAGGGGGATTCTGACAGAGCAGGAAAAAAGGAGAATGGAGCTTTAGGTAGCTGCCGCAGGGTGTCCCCACGTGGGGGGGGGGGGGCGCGCCGAGCGCGGAGGAGGGCTGGAAGAGCTGCTAGGATGTATTCCTGGAGAAAGATCTTCACTATGGAGTTGATGTCAAGCTGCTGTGACCGGGGAACACAGGACTTGCCCTTTGGAGAAAGTCAGTGAAGGAGAAGCAACAGTAGGACTGATGAGAGTAGAACAAAGTTCTGTGACCGGGGAACACAGATCTTGCCCTTTGGAGAAGGTCAGTGTGAAAGAAGCAAATGGAGAATTGTTGAGAGTAGTGCAGAATGCTGTGGCCGGGGAACGCAGCGTTTGCAGTTATGGACTGGCTGGGAGCAGTAGTCCGCTTATTGCTGTGTGCTCCGTCGGGGAGAGGTATCAAGTATCTCTGGCCTGGTAAAACACTCTGGTAATATCATCATAGAGACTGTGTAGCTACTGAGCCACCGAGGAAAGGTATTGTATGCCTCTGGCTTATTGATTTGCTAAAGCAACACCATTCAAGAGACTTTATTACAGTAACATAGTACAACCAGCAAACTGGGGTTATTCAGAGTGATCCCTTTTGTCTTACTGGAAGTGATGAGACAGGAATCTAACAGTTTTGCAGCAAAGGATTTGTGCAAGAGGAAATTGAGGTAGTGATACTCTGCAGGAGTCAGTGCAGAGGAGGAAGAGGAGCAACAGTCTGCAGTGGATATATGCAGGAGTACAGACTGTGAATGTTAGAAGTGCATAATTTTCAGGGCTAAAGCTGCTAATCAATGTTCTACAAATGTGATGAATATTCAATAAGTCCTATGGGCATCCCATATCTTCCTTTACCTCAACCAAGTTGTATCCCGCAATAAATGCAACAAAACTACGCAAATGACTGCTCATTGTCTCAGAGGTGATAGATGGGGGTCTGGCAGCAGGGTGATTTGGTGGATTGTTGTCAGGAGTGCTCACACCATGGCTACACCAGTATATCTGAAATTTTCCAGGATCCAAAGACAGATTGGACGTATAGCAGCGCTTCATGGCTCTTTTATTAGCCCAGTATACAAAAGAGTGGCCCAGAATCCAAACATATCTTCTAGTGCCTAGAATTAAATAGAGAGATCAGGTCTGACATAAATTTGAAAAAGTTGCGATTCCCATCTACCCAACCGTTTGATTATGTAATCATCTAATCCCATCTTAGCGGCCTCAGTAACCGCACTGAGCCTGAAAGAGTGAGAGGTAAACTTAAATTGTTGTAAATCCAGCTTCTTCATGCATGCTTTTAAAATGAAATTGAACTGATACCTGGTGAGAGAGGACCCATCTGAGTGAATCAGAAAGACTCCCTCCCCAAATATCCGAACTGCTAGATATCTGTTCACTGATCTAACTGGACATATATCCACATCTACACACTGGCATAGAGATATCCAACTACCCTTACCTGTCCTGTCTGTCTTTGAGAAAGGGATTAACAATTCTATCCCTTTCTCAGAGATGATCACATAATGTTTCAGTAAACCCAAAACTACCTTCTTGTTTTTCGGATATTCTGAGGGTGCCAAAAAAGGCTAGAACAAAGGCAGCGTTAAATAGCACAGCCTCGAAAACCAAAGAACACACCAAATGAGTAGTTGAACACAACTTTTTTAGTAACTGGATTGAAATAGGTCTCCTGTTATCTGGAAAAGAATGACTCTTCTTACAACCTTTAAGAGCCTGCTGAATAGAAAAGAATGCTGTACATGGAGGTAAGTTTTTTAACTTAAAGGAAAATGATACCCCAGCCAGGATTTTGGCAATGTGACTATGAGATAATTCTGACTGCATTAAACTACATAGAAATATCTGAATATCTGCTTCAGAAGGAGAATCAAATTGTATATCAAGTTCCTAGCAAAGTTGGACCACCTGTGCCATGCGGCTGAATATTCAGCCCATGTACTGTCTGCAGCAGAATGTCTTATAGTATTTGTAAGAACTTCTAAATTAGACTCCACAGATGTTCTGGACACGCGTAACCTTCCTTGTCTGCATTGGGCAGGAGTTGACGGAATCTGCATACCTGAAATCAAGACAAGACATCCGCAATTTGATTCTCCTTCCCTGGAACATATCTGACTTTTAGCCAAATATTACATTTAAGACAGAGAAACACTAAGTATCTGAGCAATTTGACCCCTTGTATTGATTTAGCTGCCAAGCAATTTACAGCATATAAGACTCTTATATAAGACTTCTTTTATTGGCAAATTGCACACCCCATATTTCTAGAGCTACTACTAGAGGGAATAGTTCCAACACTACTATACTTTTGATGGTTTTGATTTTTTCCCACCTATCTGGCCACTTACCAAAGCACCGGTGAATCTTCCAAATAGCCAAGAATCCGCATGAACCTGCAGCATCTGTATATAATTCAACGTCAGATGAGGACACGAATTGCTCCTGAAAAAATTATCAGCCATTATATATATTAAAGAATTTAAACCAAATTAACAGTTCCTCCATGAGGTTGGCTGTCAATCTGATGTGAGAAAATGGAGATTTCATGCCTGACATAGCTAAATACAAGCGACACGAGAATATCCTGCCAACCTGGCATAATTTTTGTTGCAGAGGCCAATAACCCTAATAGTGATTGGAGTTCTTTTAATAAAAATTTTTTTACGCCTAACAAACACGGAAATCAAGGCTTTTATTTTGTCAATTTTTGACTCAGGTAACTGAAATTCAAACTTCTCAGTGTCTATCTTGATCCTAAGAATTCTATTGATGAGGATGGCAACATTTTTTTCACGTTTTTTTCTCTGCCTCTGCCTCCCTGGGGAATACTGGGCATGTCCACGACTCTCTGCTCCCTTTCTTCTCCCCTCCGCTTATAATCCTCTTCAGCCATAGCAAGGCACCTCCTGAGCCAGTCTTCCCTGCCGCTGTTCCCTGCTCTTTCCAGCACTTGACGCATTAGGGATTTCTTAGTCAGGTCGGCTGCAACTGAAAAGTATTATAGCCCTTCTGAGGAGCTTGTTGCACGGACGCTAACTAGAAGAAGGCTGGCGGGTATACTCCTGTGAGAGGGTCCTGTATATAATAAGCCCCTTTCCAGAACATTCCCAGGGGTCACATGACAATCTGAGAAATTCCCAAATCTCATGTGACCAAGTTTCCCGCCCCAAACCCATTTGAAATTTTCTTAAAGGGACCTTGCCCCTAATACAGTAACATGTACATAACCCTATATAATACATTTTATTTTTTAATAGAAGGGGCGACCGCATACCCATGCTGTCAGGCTCAAAGCCTTAACTTAAGCCCTCCTAGTCCATTCTTTTATTTTTGCTACATATCTATTCTTTTAGTTGTATGTGTTAATCTTGCCAGTTGGTTGCTTATCACTGTATTTCCAGTAGAGGGCTTGCAGGTCACTGCTGAAATTACTATAGCGTTGTTACCCCTTCCACACAGTATTGGGTAGGTACTTTTTCCAACCTACAGGCAAAGCCACACAACACCTAGTACAGACCAGCAGTTGTAGTTTATCACAGGAGGAGGGTGCTTCCTGCCATGATGTCAGTGCCATGTTAGTTCCCACCCACTGGCCACAGAATAAAAGTCATGTGATGCATCAATAAGTAATAAAAAGGTACTTTTTTTTTTTGCATTTTTTATTTAATTCTATTGTTGTAGACTAGCATCACTAGTCAGGGGGTTCGCCTTGCGGGTTGAAGTGTAAAGGCTTGCCATCTATTCTAAGGCTAATTACCATATCTTGTGTGTATGTAACAATCAGCGCCACCCCTAATTCTTACTAAGGTGCTAAGTGCAAAATAATAAATAACAAACACTGTGCATAAATATATCAAAATATCACAGTATCCAAACAAGTAAGGGACAATGTTATTGAGAAGTCAGGGTTAGGTTAAAAAAAAATCAAAATCTTTGATGATCCTTTGGAGCACTATCAAATCTATCATAACCAAATGGAAAGAACATGGCACAACAGTAAACCTACCAAGAGACGGCTGCACACCAAAACTCACAGACCGGACAAGGAGGGCATTAATCAGAGAGGCAGCACAGAGACCTAAGGTAACCCTGGAGGAGTTCCACAGCAAAGACTGGAGTATCTGTACATAGGATGACAATAAGCCGTACACTCCATAGGGTTGGGCTTTATGGCAGAGTGGCCAGAAGAAAGCCATTACTTTCAGCAAAAAACAAAATGGCACGTTTTGAGTTTGCGAAAAGGCATGTGGGAGACTCCCAAAATGTATGGAGGAAGGTGCGATGGGCTGATGAGACTAAAATGTAACTTTTTGGCCATCAAAGAAAATGCTATGTCTGGCGCAAACCCAACACATCACATCACCCAAAGAACACCATCAGTCGGGACTGGGAAACTGGTCAGAGTTGAGGGAAAGATGGATGGTGCTAAATACAAGGATATTCTTGAGCAAAACCTGTACCACTCTGTGTGTGATTTGAGGCTAGGACGGAGTTCACCTTCCAGCAGGACAATGACCCCAAACACACTGCTAAAGCAACACTTGAGTGGTTTAAGGGGAAACATGTAAATGTGTTGGAATGGCTTAGTCAAAGCCCAGACCTCAATCCAATAGCAAATCTGTGGTCAGACTTAAAGATTGCTGTTCAAAAGCGCAAACCATCCAACTTGAAGGAGCTGGAGCAGTTTTGCAAGGAGGAATGGGCAAAAATCTCAGTGGTAAGATGTGGCAAGCTCATAGAGACTTATCCAAAGAGACTTGGAGCTGTGATAGCCGCAAAAGGTGTCTCTACAAAGTATTGACTTTAGGGGGGTGAATAGTTATGCACATTGACTTTTTCATTTATTTTGTCCTATTTGTTGTTTGCTTCACAATAAAAAATAAATAAATAACATCTTCAAAGTTGTGGGCATGTTCTGTAAATTAAATGATACAAATCCTCAAACAATCCATGTTAATTCCAGGTTGTGAGGCAACAAAACATGAAAAATGCCAAGGGGGGTGAATACTTTTGCAAAACACTGTACATGTGTTTTTTTTTTTTTTCGTTTTTAATTTTTAATAAATTTGAAAAGATTTCAAACAAGCTTCTTTAACGTTGTCATTATGGGGTAACGTTTGCAGAATGTTGAGGAAAATAATGAATTTAATCCATTTTGGAATAAGGCTGTAACATAACAAAATGTGGAAAAAGTGAAGCGCTGTAAATACTTTCCAGATGCACTATACATAAATACAAATATCAGTGCTCATATAATGTGCTCAAAAATCCATCAGTTGCCGCTGTACACTAGCCCCATACACACTATCAGTTTTTCTGCTGAGTTTTTCCTTCATATTTACCAAAACCATATAATATGAGGTCAAACCTTAGGAGTTTAAATTTGTATGCAATCAGGCAGGCCCTTGCACTACATGGTTTTGGTAAACCTGAAGGAAGAACTCAGCAGAAAAACTGATAGTGTGTATGGGGCTTAGTGATTTTACTACACCAAAAACCATATATAACTCATAAGGTGCAGTGCTACTGGATAATAAACATTGTAATGTCGTGTTAATATAGTCCATATAATCACTGTGCTATACACACACATCCAAAAGTCGTAATGAAGCACAGCATTACACGGTATTATAACATTTATTATCCAGTAGCACTTTATGAGTTAAAAAAAATTATAAATCTAGGCTGATATAATTTCCCAAAAAGTTGGTCTAGGCATAGGTCTGTGGGGTAGTAACTGCCATGCAACCTCCAGGAGAATGACAGTCTGTAAAGGTACTATATGGTACTACGGGGTGCTTGCTAACAATCTGCAGCATTGCTTTGCTTTCTAGTGCCATGTTAAAGGTTTTCTTTGAACTAACATCCTATTGGTGAATCCCTCAATATCTACCTGAAGGGTCATCAGGGTGCAGAGCCAAACCCTTAATTCCAGGTTCAAGCAGCACAGCCTTCCAGGAGGAGCAGGGCATTTTCTTAAGCTCTATATAGTAATATGTGTGCTCTAATAATGTATTTACTGTTTTTCACACATACCTAAAACAACAAGCCTTTGTTTGCACTCTTGTTTTACAACATAGCTTGCAGGAATCTTCTTTTGAGTTACAGCCCCCAGCTGTCAGTAATTACAGCCTTCATATTGATGTTGACAACTCTTCAAGAACTCTCAGATGGGTCACAGAAGGGGGAAGGGAGTAATAAAGATCAATGATCAATTCCTGGGATTGTGGCAAGGAGAGTTATTGAATGTGATTTATTGATTTTAAATTGACTATGAATATATGCAGACTAGATGGAAAACGTGTTGCCATTTTCTTTCCAAATTTAAAATGTGTGTGCAATGTGTTCATTCGTTTTTGCCAACTGTGTATATGAATTTATTAGTTTACGTTGATTTTAGTTGGGGCCAGGGCTTTTTCTCTCAGAGAATGGGTGCAGCAACTCCTCCCCTTTGACACCATCCCCTACCCACCTCCGAGCACCATTCCTTTGTTCCACCACTTACCCACCTCCCAGTACCACCCCTTTTAGAGAATAGAGAACCAAGTATCGCTTTGTGGTGCTAAGTATTTTGTATGGAATTTGTTAATGATAACAAGAAAGGCAGTAAAATAGTAAAACAAAGAAAAATTGCGCTGGACACAAAAACGTAAAAAAGGACAAAAGCAGCAACCAGAATGTGATAAGCAAAATGTGACATGAAAAGAACAAGGCTGCGCTAAAAATAAAATAGTAAAATAGTAATCTAGCAACAATGGATACCCCAGCGACCATAGATCCACCCCAGCAGCAATGGACTCCCAACAGCCAGCATCAATAGACCCTCCAACAGCCAGCAACATTAGACCCCCTACCTCAACAGTAGAGCACTCCTAGTAACGATTGACCCTCTGCAACATAAGACCCACCCTGAGCAACAATAGATCCCTCACCAGCAACAATAGACCTCCCCAGCAACAATAGACCCCCCTGCAAAAAATAGATCCCCTCCATAAACAATAGATTCCCCAGCAGCCAGCATCAAAAGACCCTCCCTCAACAGTAGATCCCGTTCAGAAACGACAGACCAATTTACTAGATTGACAGGGTCAATCTAGTAAAGATTGACCCTCTGCAACATAAGATAAGATAGATTGACCCTCTACAACATAAGACCCACCCACAATAGACCCCCCTGCAAAAATAGATCCCCTCCATAAACAATAGATTCCCCAGCAGCCAGCATCAAAAGACCCTCCCTCAACAGTAGATCCCTTTCTGAAACGACAGACCCCCCCAACAACATAAGACCCACCCCGGCCACAATAGATCCCCCCTTCCTCTGCAAAAACAGATCCTCACAGCATCAATAGACCCTCCAGCACACCCCTGCACCCCTTGCCATTACATATATTCAGTTCTGGAGGTGCCGGAACTGTCTTTCCCAGTGTTGCTGCTGAAAAAAAGCCCTGGTTGGAGCTATCTATGAATCCTTACGATCTATGGAGGACTGGCAGATGACTGAAAGGTCCCCTCTATTCATAGATCCTATTAAAGGATCCTAATACAGCTTCTAAAAATGGCGGCGCTGGGTGGAAAGGGTGGGCGTAGTCAGGCATTCTTGATTAATGCCAGCCTCAGCTCTCTCAGCTCAATAAGCCGCTGCCACAGTGGAAGATTACAGCTGCGGGAGGAAGATTTGAAGAAATGCAGGAATCAGCAGCACAAAGGACATATCAGATTATTAGTAAGCAATCTCCCTTCTGCTGATTTTTAACTAAACGTAGGCTTTAAGAATACATCACTTAGTGAGTACTTCTTTCCAATAATGCTTGTAATATTGTGTTAATTGTCTCCGCGACTGATTGTATGCATTTTTGTTCTCATTTCTTATTAAACTTTTATGGAATTAAAAGGAATAAGTTACTATTACTCTGTCCCTCCTCCCACGGTGTCCCTCTGTCCTTCCTCCCACGGCGTCCCTCTGTCCTTCCTCCCACGGCGTCCCTCTGTCCTCATTCCACGGCGTCCCTCTGTCCTCATTCCACGGCGTCACTCTGTCCCTCCTTCCATGGCATCCCTATGTCCTCATCCCACATTGTCCCTCTGTCCTAAACCTACGGCCTCCCTCTGTCCTCATCCCATGGGGTCACTCTGTCCCTCCTCCCACTCTGTCCCTCCCACTTATGTAACATAATGCACATACTCACGAACATGAGGTGAGCTGGGAAGAGTCGGCCCAGTGACGTGTAGTATCGCGCACTGGAACCAACAAAGAGCATGGGCGAATGACACTAATACAGTGATCAGTGCTAAAAAAATGCAATCTCAGTACTAATGACACTGGCAGAGAAGGGATTAACATCAGGGGCGATCAAAGGGTTAAGTGTGCTCCTAGGGAGTGATTTCTAACTGTGTGTGGAATGGCTTAGAAAATTGAAGAAAACAGCTGAAGGGCCGCACTCCGAATAACACCTTTTATTCATGGCAAAACAGTGTAGAAGATCCAAAATCTCTTACATCATGGTGATGAAAGGTACAGACAGGCTATGGGGAATGGCTTAACTGGTGGAAAACAGAGATCCATGTTTCTGCTTAGCTGAAACACAAGATCTTAATTTTCCTCTTTGACAGAACTGCGGTCTGCCTTTTTTACATAGACAGATCGCCGTTCTGCCTCTCCTATATACAATCCCTGTGTCCCAGCAGGCATTGCGTCCACCGGACCCGCTGATTGGCTCCCGCTGTGTCCAATCACAGCAGGAGCTGGTCACCGGCAGTCCAAGACCTGGAAGAAGAGACAACGTACAGGTACGTTGTTTCACGCAGCCGGTGGGCAGTCCAGAAGCGGTTAAAGGGGGAACTGTGATGTAAAGGGGGGCTACGGACACTGATATAAAGGGGGGGACTGTGCTTGAAACGGGGGTTGTGATGTGAACGAGGGCTGAGAAATTACTACGTGAACCCCCCCCCCCCCCCACAAAACCCATCCCTGGTGCCAAAAAGTTTGTGGACCGTTGCGTTAGTCCACTGATTTTCCCTTGTTTAGCCTGGAGGTTTAAGGCTGCATTCAAACAACAGCATTTTGAATTGTGGGCCGATTTGCCACGCATCTGCTCGTGATTTGACAGCACCGAGGTCTGAATGACAAAACGCATGTCGCCCAAAAGCAGCTTCTGAACTATTTTTTGGGGGACATGTGTCCTGCGATGCGGGTTGCCACGATTGCAGCACGTTTTATCGCATGACAATCGCGGCAGACATTCACCGCAATTTGAGATGTCATTCAAACGAATGGCATCTCTAATGCGAGTCCCGCGTTTTGTCATTCACACCTTGGCGCTGTCAAATCACGGGGCAGATCCACGGAGAATCTGCCCGCGATTCAAAAGGCTGTAATGTGAATGCAGCCTTACAAGTAAAAAATAAAAGTGTATGGCTAGCTTACCTTTACTCTCACTTTCTTTATCTGCATTGTGTTCTGGGTAAACCAGACAACTAGCTTTTATAGATGTTAGCCAGCAATGTGAGCCTTCATATTTCTCTAAGGACAGATTTCCGTGAATGAGTATTGTTGTTCAAACAACACAAGTTTAGATGCAGCTATAGCAAACGCTCTGTGTGTGCCTCACTGTGCTCTCATGGAGATAAAATTACAGGACAGTGATAAATGAACACAAATAAGGCAGGTTCAAATCCAGTGTAACTGGAAATCTAACCAGTTGTCTATTATTGTACAGCATTGACTGTAGACCTTCCCCCCCATCATGTTTTATCTTTTCGTTGCCATTCCCGTTTCTGTAGACATTTCATTATTCAGAATATAAACTGTATCTACACAATGGAAACCAGGAAACAAAATTCAGATGTCCAATGTATAAGGTTAGGGCAATTTGAGCTGTCATTCTTCAGATGAATGTTAGAAAGCAAAACCTGTTTTTCATTCTTCCATCTTTTATACAAGGTCCCCAGGATTAGTGATCCTGGGGAAGTGAACTAGTCAGCAGCTTTGATTACGGGAATAGAAAAATATTGGTGCAGTAAATCTGTTTTAAAATGTAACTAGTTTAAAGCAGAACTTCACTCATAATGGAAAGTTCTGTTCTTCCTCCCCCCCCAATTTTTTTGTATAATCTGAAAGTTGGTGTTATGCTGAGTAAATAGATACCCGACATGTCACGCTTTAAAATTGCGCACACTTGGTGCCAAACTTTGGTACTTAAAAATCTCTATAGGTGGCGTTTTAATTTTTTTTACAGGCTACCTGTTTAGAGTTACAGAGGAGGTCTTGGACCAGAATTATTGCTCTCACTCTAACGTTCATGGCAATACCTAACATGTGTGGTTTGAGCGCTGTTTACATATGCAGTGGCGACGTACATAGGCGCTCGTTTCTGCATGCGAGCACGCGAAGAAGAGGGCACTTTAAATAGGAATAGTGCAGGACAAGTCTTCTTTACAGAGAGACGTGGAGTCTGTAAGACGTAAGACTCCATATCTCTCTTGTATGCTGGAAAGCCAGAGATGAAAAAAACAAAAAAAAATTATCTCAGCCTTTCCAGCTAAAAAAAACGTCAGTGAGGTCATAACGTCGTGCTTGGCCTCCAAAGATCATAGAGATGGTGGGGGACCATCTGGTCCTCAGTTAGCTCTATGGTAAATGGTTCGCTGATCGCACGAGCGAGCCGGTACACGCACCGGAGGGCGGACGGGAGTGGGGGACGTCCCATCCCGCCGCCTGTAAAAACAATAAAGCGGCTGAACGGCCGCTATGATTGTTTTTACTTTGCAGGCAGAAAAAAAAAGATATCTGAATGATGACTGCAGCTGCACCCATCATTCAGATATCTCCACACAAATTCCCGGACATCATATGCTGGTGCCGGAAGACCAGTGAAGAAACTGGTTTGGGTGAGGCGCTGGATCCCTGGGCTGGTGAGTGTCTGTTTATTAAAAGTCAACTACAGTTTTTAAAGAAATGACTGAAGAATCCCTAAATTTGAATTGGTATGAGCCTGTTGTTATCCACTAAGCAGAAGACCTCTACTTAGTAGGACCATGGTGAAATAGGTAGAGGACAGAAGAATGATCTTGCCAGTCTGCAGCTGCTTTTTCACTATACAATCACAGACTAGGGGTGGGGAGGTCACCTAGTTGTCTTACCTAATTGCAGCAGAGAAAGGTCAGATCACCAACTTGGCTCTGCTGTTTGGCAAATGTATTAATGTGTAAATCTCAGGACTGGATCAACAGCAATACAAATAGTTTGGCTAGTAGAACAGCCCCTCATGTATTTTAAGGCGTATCTAGCTGTGTACCTGGAGTTCAGCTTATTGAAGTGCCACTTCAATTTAGGGCACTTTCGCACCTTCCTGCCTAGGCCAATTTTCAGCTGTCACTTTTAAATGACAATTGCGCGTCATGCTACACTGTACCTAAACGAAATTTTTGTCATTTTGTTCCCACAAATAGAGCTTTCTTTTGGTGGTATTTGATCACCTCTGCGGTTTTTATTTTTTGCTAAATGAATAGAAAAAGACTGAAAATTTTGAAAAAAAAAGTTTTTCTTTGTTTTTGTTATAAAATTTTGTAAATAAGTAAGTTTTCTCCACTGATGGACACTGATAAGCTGCACTGATGAGCACTGATAAGGCGGGACCGATGAGGCGGCATCGATGAGGTGGCACTGATGGGAACTGACGATGGGCACTGATAGGCGGCATTGATGGGCACTAATAGGCGGCACTGAAGGGCATTGATATGCGGATCTAATGGGCACTCATAGGTGACACTGATGGGCACTAATAGGCGACACTGATGAGCACTGAAAGGCTGCTCTGATGGGTACTTATGGGTGGTACTGATAAACGGCACTGATAGATTTAACTGATAGGCATCACTGGTGGCACTGGCACTGCCAGGCATTTTACTTTGGCACTGATTGGCATGCCTGGGCACTGATTGGCATTTCCCTGGTGGTCTAGGATGGCATACCTGGTGGTCCAGTGTGGTGGCCATCCCTGGTGGTCCTGGCGGCATCCTGGTGGACCTGGGCGGGCATTCGAGGGGGGGCTGTGCTGATAAACAATCAGCACAGACCCCCCCCCCTGTCAGGAGATCAGCCGATCGGCTCTCTTTTACTCGCCGATCAACGGATCTTCCTGTTTACACCGTGATCAGCCGTGATTGGACATGGCTGATCATGTGGTAAAGAGTCTCTGTCAGAGACTCTTTAAGTAGATCATAGTTGCAGTGTGTCAGACTGACATGCCGCAACAATGATTACCCCGGGGGCGCGGATCGGCTTGATATCTCATATGACGTCTGGTCAGGATATCGCAACCACTTTTCCAACGTCATTTTGTTATATGGCGGCGACAAGTGGTTAAAGAGACATTTTCACATTGCCAACTGCAAAGTGACCATGGAGTTGATTTACTAAAGATGAATAGACTGTTCACTTTACAAGGGAAGTTGAAAGCTGAAATGCTGAATTTTGCCCACTGCCTCCAAATCTCCTCCGCTTCTGAAGCCTCAGCTTTAGTACAGTGGTCAGAGGATGGCAGACCTGGTGGCACATCATCAGAGGGCCAGCTGCCAGTTCCCAATGATAAAAAAAAAGAAAGATGGCAGCACTGGGCCCACTACATGCAGTAGGGATTCAACAGATCACAGCAGGCAGGTGGGTATGTTTTTTGAGGACAACTCAACAGGGTAAGTGCGAAAAGAAAAACAAGATTTGCAGAGGAAATGAAGTTGCTCTAAGTATATATAAATATTTGAATGTCCATTGCCTGGACACAGGTTGACTTTAAGACAGTGGACTAAGGAAACATGCTATTTCAAGTTGATTATTTATTCAAAAATCTCACATACTTTTTTGGCTGAAAATCACAAGAGTCCTATGTGGAAGGGACAATTGATCTTTTAGGCTGGATTTGTCTCTACAGTTATAAATATACTCTGTTCATCTTTGCCTATATGGTTGCCTTTAATAAACAATTGTACATGGCATACACATGCAGAGGGCAGAAGAAAACACATACATATCTAAAGTATTAAAAAAACATTCTTTTGGACAGAACTCATTCTATGAATGGCCATTATTACTGAAATTTCCAGTGGATGGTGGGATCTCAAAATACAGGATGTCATTTTCCCTACCGCTAGGTATACACCTTATGTTATTTGTCACTGTCAAGTCTATGTTGAAATCTTTTATCTTGTAGTCAAAGTTGATGCTATTTTCATATATGACTGTACAACCGATGATTTGTACAAAGCTCTGGCCAAAGTAATTTAATCACTATGGTCAACTTGACCAAAAAGGGTAGTCTGAATATCTCCAGCAGTGAATAAAGATGATGTGTAATCAAACACTTTATTGTTTTTTATCCAGAGGGTTAAACATTTCCTTTCAGGCTTAAAGTATATAATCTATTTTAATAAGAATGCTTATGCACTGCAGGATCGTGTTGTAACAAGGTAATATACTGCTGAGAGTTTGTTTTGATCTTTGGATGAATCAAGTATTTAGCTAAATGAAGGCATGCTTCCCACTGATTTTGGATCACAGAAGAGAATAAAAAGAATAGAATAAATTGCACATAACATTTAATAAATCGTGAAGATTATTAATTGCAGAAATTATAATTGTTCTCCTGTTAAATTACATTTTTCCATTTAATGTGAACTTTAAATTGTATGTAAACCTTAACAATTAACTGTTTTGTTATATCTGTTTAATAAATACAAATAAATACATATTCAACAAATTTTATCATGGGTGTATGGGACTTTTCTGGCATCAAATATAATTCAAAAACAGAATATATATATATATATATATATATATATATATATATAAACAATTTATTACATCTTACTTATTATTACAAAACATAAAACCATATCTCAAAACATACACTATAGGCTTAGACCATAGGGGAACAAAACCCCATATATAACTCTCATAGGTTTAAGTGTAACAGTCTTGATATAGAAGCTGTCCTATGCATGTTGAGTATCACGCACACCTAGAAACTCATAAAGAAGTGAGACACAGTTCCAAGCCTACAGATGAAAGTTTAAAAGAATAAGCCTGGTATTGTGGTGATGCAATCACCACATGGTAAAAGGGTCCCAAAAGGGGAAAAGGGACAACTGTAAATGCAGAGATCCAGAGAGCAGCTTGGACTTCTTAACCACATCCCAAAATGGGTCCATCCAAGAGTATGGCCAACATCAATGCCAGGGAAGATGCAGACAGGAGTCTTGTGGCTGGCTATGATCTTGGATGGACCCATTTTGATCTGTTGTTAAGATCTCATAGCTGCCCTCTTGATCTCTGTATTTACAGTTGTCCCTTTTTCCCCTTTTGGGACCCGTTCACCATGGGATTACATCACCTGAAATTGGAAAACATGTAAAAAGGAGTTGAGAGCTCCTCCTACTGGCTATGTATGAGAATACAGAATATGTATATGTCTTGTTACCTGTTGAAACCTTTTTTCAATGGGATTTTTTTTAAACCTGACCATAATAAATCAATAAAATGTGTCCAGAAATGACTGTACATTACTATACAGGTACACTTTAAATTGTCAATAAACTTCTACACAATATTTTATTTTAAAGATCTATTTGTCTTAGGATTAGGACCTAGAACAGACTGAAAAAAATTAAGACAATGTTCTGTTTCAAATGTGTTTGGATGGTTTCCGACAGCAAAAAAAAACCAGCCCGCGGACAACCGAATCAACATGTCTAACAGTATGCGTTAAAAAGTGGGGATTAGTCTGCACACATTTGCAAATACATGCGTAATCTACAGGCCCCACCAACTATACCTGGTATCTGTAGTTCTATCACTAACTGATGAGTGACTCCACAGTGGAAGCACATGCATTCTGATGGATAGATGGAGGGCAGATGGGCTGAAGGGAGCCCACCCCTTCTTTTTGTAAAACACTTAATAATAGGCCATACATAATATAGGATATCTTAATTTTTCCCAAGATATCAAGGTATGCATAGCTCCAAACTGTCCCCAATTTGAAGGAGCTGTCCCTTGTTTGAGACCAAATCCCCCTGTCTCTTTTGCAGTCTCAGTTGTCCCTCTTTTACTTCTGATGTGTACATCTGTATACAAAATGTTTTATTTTACTACCAAAAGTGTTATAATGTAATACATTTTTGGTCCAATCTCTATATTACCGCATTTGTTATTTTCGGATGCCAATTTAGACGAAAAATAGAGGTAAAAAAGGCATTTGTGTGGCTTAACCAATCACTTCCTACATATAAGATCTTTGTATTTGACTCTGCATACTGTGTGCTAAAAGGTATCTCTCTTTATCAGAAGATTAGGAGGTATGGCATGTCTGCATTTACTTGTGCTTGCAGCATTAGATTGACATAAAATGAGTAGAAGCTGGAATCTAAGCATTAAGACACATGCTAATTGATCCATATTAAATAAAAGTAGAATCCCAATTAAAATAGCAGTTTACATTAAAGTAAGAGTAAACCGCATAAAAAAAATAAAAAAAACAGACACCAGGCAGGTAGGTCAAGGTAAGGACAGTGTAAAAATAAAAAATAAAAAGTAAAATAAATAAGAAAATTTAAAAAATGTATTAAAGCGCCCCATCCCACCAAGGTCACACGCAGAAGTGAACGCATACGTAAGTCGCGCCCGCATATGAAAACGATGTTCAAACCACACATGTGAGGTATCGCCGCGATCGTTAGAGCGAGAGCAATAATTCTAGCACTAGACCTCCTCTGTAACTCTAAATATGTAACCTGTAGAAATTTTTAAATGCATGGAGATTTTTAAGGGTAAAAGTTTGCCGTCATTTCATGAACGGGCGAAATTCTGAAGCATGACATGTTGGGTACCAATTTAATTGGCGTAACATTATCTTTCACAATATAAAAAAGAATTGGGCTAACTACTGTTTCTTATTTTTTTAAGTCAAAAAATGTATGTATTTTTTCCATACAAATTGCGCTTGTAAGACTGCTACGCAAATATAGTATGACATAAAGTATTGCAAATACTATAATAATTTTATTCTCTAGGGTGTCTGAAATAAATATATATAATATTTGGGGGTTCTAAGTAATTTTCCAGCAAAAAAAACCCGGAAAATTGTATCAAATACTTACCGTAATTTTCCTTTCCTGACGCCAAACCATGGCAGCATTCTAGTGATAGAGCTCCACCTCTTGACCACTCCCTCAGGACCAGTGAATAGCATAAAGTAAAGGCCTAGTTAGGCCCCACCCCATTCTCTGTAATTAGCGACATACTGAAACGTATAAGGGCGGGACCATAGATTCTCTTGAATGTGCTGCCTATGAGGCTTCAACTGCTCTGGTAGAGTGCTCCGCTGACGGAGGCTCGCGACCCCTAGTCCTATATGCACACCAAGCCTGCTAGGATCCAGGCGGTAACCTCTTTCCCTTGATGATTCCAAGCTGAAATGACAAAAGGTTTATTTAGATGACCTGAAAGGGACAATTGTGGACAGATACTACTTTAAATTTCTGACTTTCCTGTGTGTTGTTGTGGAAAGTTAGGCAATGTCCAGCTGTCTGTTAAATAGCAGGCTGCTGTTACGTTTGATGCAGGATGATCTACAAGACCCAACTCTACACTTTCTGGAAAGAAAGGAATATACATACATATTTTTTTACTTTGAAGCTCCAAGAGCTTGAATCTCTGATAACCTTCTGCTTAAAGTTCTTGCATATGATACTGCCTTGTAAGTGATGGCCTGAACCGAACATTGCTCCGTCGGAACAAACGGTTAAACTGATATAAGATCCAGCAACTCCAATAGATCTTTCTTGGTGACCAACTCCTCACGACTGCCCTCAAAAGTTGTGCAAACTGAAGGATAAGTTGCCCATTTAAATGTGTTATTGCCAAGATAGCCCACACTTGTGAGCTATGTGAGGATAGGCCAAGGCCTGGAGGAAGTATAGAACAGCTGAGATTGGAAGGACAGTAGGATCAATGTCTCGCCCTACCAAGAAAAAGCTAATTTGTTCCAGAAGTAGGTCTAGATGTTGCAAGTAGAATATCTTCTTGCACACAACAAAGTAGTGCCCCTGCTTGCAGCCCCAGTCTGCATATGCTATGGAGGGGAATTGTCTTCTGTACCCTGAAATGAATGGCCAGGGAAAACCGAGGGCCTTCTGGTCAATATGGAGGACTGGCTATGACAACTATGTTCTCCCTTGACAGCCTCAAGAGGAATCTCATTTACGGGAAATGTTGGGGGAAAAAAATATATAGGTTAGATTGCAGTCCCAGGGAGAGGTCTTTCCATCACCGCGGACCGCTACTCATACTGAGTAACATACTCCTACTGAGTGTTCCATCCCGTTTTCTCCCTTGCACTAAGAATTCTAGATGAAATTTGCACAGGTGCCCATGCGCCCCAGGAATCATCTATATGCATGATGGCGTTGTGCCCAGATGACTGAGGCACTGAGAAGTCATCAAACAAGCGAAAGTATTCGTCCTCAGAAATCTGTTCCTGACTGTCACCACTTCCTCTGATGGAAATAAAACAGAGGAACTAGCAGAGCACCCCCGGGTACCCCAACCATTGGGATGGAGAAAGTTGGCTTTGCTTTCCCTCTAAGGTGTGAGGATAGGATAGGCATCCTGATGATCCAGCAACAGCCTCCAGCCATGTGGTTATACTGTTTAATGGACTCCGTCTTAAAGAGCCCAAACAGGGCCCCACAGGGTTCAACCTCTTCCGATCTGCAACTGGACACTAACCAACATCTCCTGCGAACTCCAAATAGGATTGGGTAGAAAACTTGCAAACCCTCTTGAGTCTGAGGTGTCTGTAAGCAATGTAGCAGCCTACCCGCTGTTGTGGTGGACTTGGCAGCTTTGTGGAAGAGAGGAGCAGTGAGGAATCTCCCGAAGTGACCATGAGTGTCTGATACCTTAATCCAAGACTCTGTACAACATGCCGTCCAGAGACCCATGAAGCGTGCCTTCTAGGTCTTCCCTTAAGAGTCTGGGCATGCGCTTGTGTGACTGGCTGACTGATCCTCCCAGAAGTCTGCACCAAGACACAAGCCAGACCCTTGGCATCCACTGCTACAAAAAATAATATTTTTGGGATGCAGACCATTCCACTCTCCTCAGAGTCCTGCAGATGCAGCAGCTGGTTGATAATTATTAAACCATTCCCGTTAGACTCACCCAGTACATGGACTGGTTATTGCTGGTCTGCCGGCATCTGCAGATGCTACAGTATGTAGGAGCAGGTTGACCATTAGCTTGTTCAGAGTATACAGTTTCGACATCCTGTTTATACGGACATTTTTCTCGAACCCCCTTCATTCTTCCCCACTTTTGTTTCTAGGAAGCAACACGCAGCCCAGGGTCTCAACCATATGGCCTCTCTAGCCGCCAAAGTGCCAGGGTGCTCTTTCAGTGGCTATACAAGCAACTAGGAGGGACTTCCTGGTCAGCCTCGATATTTTGAGTAGCAGACTGCTGCATCTGTAATATATGTAGCAAGGACCCAGGCCCCCTTCAGTCCCCAATGAGTACCTCCAGAGCCATGAGTTGTCAACATCCCTCCACATAGAGTGGGTCGTAAGGCATAGTAGGTGCAGAGCATGTCTTTGGATTGTGGTGAGAAACCCACACAGAGAGAAGATATAAACTTCAGTACAAGCATTAGCATGTTGGGTAATTGAGCCAGCAACCCCAGTGCTGCTAGACAGAATTGCCACCCACTTAGCCAGCAGGCAGCCTCTGCAAAGTAGATTCATGGGCGCCAGACACCTAGGGTGTGCCAACTGTCCAGGATTTACCCGGACAGCTCAGGTTTTGAATCATGTGTCAGAATTTCAGTCCACCTGAGACCCGGACATATTACCCAGACCAGGCTGTGGCTTCCCAAGTAACTGAGATAGTCATATAAAAAACTGTTGCCGCTGTAGTCTTCTGTTTGGCCTCACTGAAGGGTGATGATGTCAGCAAGGGCAATTTGGCCACACCCACTAGAGCGCTCTGTGTGTTACATTACTACTTTCCTTGGGGCACCCAAATGTGTCTGTGCAACGCCAACCCGGCAGACTCCCAGACTTCTACAGGAGGACAGCCACGCAGGGAAAAGCATCCAGCAAGATGTCACATCTACACGGGAAAGAACGCTGTCTGCTATGGCAACAGTCTCCAACAGTTTATAATACAAGTGTAACAGTTGCTTCAGGTAATTAAGGCAAGTTCAAAACAGAATCTTGTGCCATTCTTATCAATAATAAAGACATTTGGCATTACCTGTTAGCTCCATATTCCAGGCAGTGTCTACTCACCAGCCTCCTGGGCATAGATACTGCGCCACAGGCCCTGCAGGACTCTTGCTGGGGCACTGGCTCTGGGAAAGAGGAGCAAAGACATCTTCCTTGGATCTGTTGAAAGTGTAATACATAAATAAATAAAACTACTGTAACACAATCCTAATTGATCAATACTTGATTTTACTTTACTTTGTTTTTATATTATCCTGCTATTAAAACAGATAAAATAATTTTTTATAATGATAACTTTTAGAATGGTCCTGAATATAATTTTTAACGTTTTAGAAATAATTGTGGATCTTTAAGCCTATAAGACTATCGATTCCATAATTTAGTAATTTTAGCTTTTGGCGTTTTATGTTATTTTATATTTTAGTGACACGAGTTGTCATGATTCCTCTCCCAAACATGGAATTATACATTATTATGATTTTTCATGTCTATAGTTTCATGTTTAATACAGATACTGATATATTTAATTTTATATAAATAATTGATTAGGTGATATCTAATGCTTTAATTATCGGCTACATGTTGCATGAACCCCGTTCATGAAGACGGTAATTTTAGGTATTTATCTCTATTAGATCTCGGAGGGATCACCGAGATCTATATATTTAATAATTAGTTCCTTCGTTGCGTCTTGGCATTTATCTCATTACCAATATTTAGAGAGTGTTGCCATCGACGGGTTAAGATTTGACGGACCCGTCTATATTATATTATATATCTTTATCCATGGGGCGCTTTCATTGGAATGTTTGTCCCATGTTTTCAGCATTTATTGCATGACAGCCAGCTAACTGTCAGCAAGGGATGTTGGAATGGCATGAATATTCACATCAAAAATGGCGCTGGTTGACCATAGACAATGGGCCACTTGAAAATGGCTACAGGGTTAATGGTTTCCGTTCCCTCTTTCCCTTATTTGTTAAATATCTCCGATACTAACATATACATAGGAAGGGTAGATGTACCCTGATTGATTGAGATTATCTCGGAGCGATTGATCCATACATATACCTAGGGACGTGTAGATGCCTCCACTCAGATGCGGGATGTATCTTATCAACACAAGACTACTACAAAATGGCCGCGGCCCATGTTTGACACGTGGACCACGGAAAAATGGCCGCTAATCTACTTCCGGTCTCACCAAATAAATAGAAGTGTAGTCCAGCCAATCAGGTTCCCCTGATGAAGTCACGTGCATGTGACGAAACGTAGGGAGTGGCCGGACCAGATACCGGAAGCATTGTGAGACTAGCATCTACCCGCTGTCAGCTGCTGTCATCATTTCGTTTTAATGTAAGAATTTTTTATTTATTAAATATTGTGTTGAAGACGTACTTCACTATTGGGCTCCCTCCTTTTATCTTTATCCCTCACTGATTGACGGATCGATCGGGCTGGAAAGCCCACGCTTACCTATTGAGCCCCAGGTGATGATTCCTGTCCATTAGAGTAACCAAGGATAATCTAAGGAGGATAGTGGAGACCGTATATTTCCTGATGGTTGAAATCGTTGGATCTGAGGAACAAAGTTGAGAAAAGGCATCCACTTATACCTACTCACGCTTTTGAATGCGTGCTTTCAGGTAAGAGTCTAGAGAGCACGCTTAAGGATTCCATCCCCACACATCCACTACACCTTAATGTGGAACTTCAACCATTTCACCATTTCCGTTGGGCCATATTACATTTCCTCTCATAGAGTGTGAAAACTGTGTCCTACGCCTACCAACAGCACTTGTCACCTTTTGGATTTTATTATTCCAGTCCAATATTAGACTTTGTACATCTCTCATTTTTATTCACACACTTATAGCCCCTATGGGCTTGGTTTTATCACTCGTTTGTGGACATTAGTCTATTCGGCACCTTGTTAGTAGTGATTTGGTTTTTCACTCACTTGGTCCACAAAATATTTATTTATTATATTTATTCAATATTTTGAACATTTTTATACACTTTTAGCACTTGGTGTAGGATTGTTATGTGTATTGATCAATTAGGATTGTGTTACAGTAGTTTTATTTATTTATGTATTACACTTGAGCGCGAAATCACTTTCAACAGTATAATTTTATGGGATTGTGTTTCACCACTAGATTTTGCAGCTCTTTTAGGAATATTTTTCCACGTTTGTCACGTTTTATTGGTTTATTCACTGTATATTTATTATACACTATCGAGTGTGTGCAGACGATCTAGTTTATCAACAGCGCGAAGGTCACCCACATTTTTATCTTCCTTGGATCACTTCATCTGAGTGGGAGCGCCATCCGGGCTATGCTCCTCTGAAGAATGTCCGCCTTGCCTTGGCCTGGCCCTTTTGAGAGCGTGAGTGTGCGGGGCTGAAGCAAATCAAAGCCAATCCGCATGAGAGGGCACTCTTTTTCCTGAAAACTTACCGATACGGTGGTCCCCACCCTAGTTGTTGAGGGTCTTTATATGAGCGGTAACTGACTCTTGATCTGTGGAGAAATGGGACGGCAACTGAGGTGAGGATAGCTGAAAAGCGACAGAAGGATCAGGAGTAGATATAGGAGAAAGGATTACACTTTCCTTTTTTTATTTATCTACATATACCTAAATGTATAAACTCACATATCTACATATGTACACATATACACACATATCCACATATACAGTATATACACACACACACATATATATATATATATATATATATATATATATATATATATATACACACACACACATACCTACACACATATACTGCAGAGGGTCAGTCTGGGTTTTTTGTCAACGCTTAACTTATCAAACTGAAGTTAGAAGCTGATTGGATACCATGTGTAATGTAGCTGCACCAGATTTTGTACTCTTCAGTTTTGGTAAATCATCCCCATACTTTCAGTATATTCAGCAGTTTTAAGTGACTTCACTGTGCTCAAATGCTTGGATGTCCCTATTACCAAAAGCTTCAGAATTTCTTAGTACAACTTATTTATATATATATATATATATATATATATATATATATATATATATATATATATATATATATATATATATATATATATATATATATAAAATTATTACATTTTGGCAATTCAGAAAACTTTTAAAACTAACCTTTAAATTTGTTATGGCTTTTGTTTTCTTTTACTTCGTACTCATTATATTGTTATTGATTGTGCCATAGTTTTTAAGTCTAGGCAGAATCTATTTAAACCACATGAAAAGGACTGAAGGGTTCCCAGCCTCAAATCGTGCTGAATGGTGGGATCTAGGAGAGGAGGATTTGTCATTGCACATATACAATTCCACCAGCTGAATTCTTTGCTGGAGATTCTGGCTTGGTTGGCCCTATTGTACTACAGTTATGTGAGATGTGACAGCTGGCTTAGCTTCTTTTATTAACCTTTATTCACTATCTCCTCTAAAAAGACTTAGCTAAACCTGCTTATACACTTTCCATTTGAAGAATTGTTAAGTCAATTTTTCAAATTTTAGCCACAGAATGGGAATAAAAAGTACAATTCAAAATACAAATTTTTTGTCCGATATTTTATTATGTCCACGTTTAAACTTTAAAAGTTGTGATTTAGTTTGAGAACTCATAAGGACATGTTAACAAACTTGGTATCAAAGGCCACAGTGTCATGAGAAATATATAGGGTTTTCATTGTTGGCCCTCTTTTGAAAATGCTAGTTGCCTGGCTGTGTCTGGGTTCAGTTCTTTTGAGTCATCATAAACCCGTAGCAAGCATTCTGTAAATAAGTGTCAAAAAAGTGTCAGAATCCCTTAACTTGTTCCAGGTCAGAGATTCAAAAAGCACTGAACAAAAAAATAAGCACGTTAGCCAGGAAACTAACACGCCGGAAGAAGAGGTCAGCAGTGAAACTATACCTCCCAACATTTTGAGATGGGAATGATGGACACCTACTAGCAAACATATGTAGGTGTAGGACACGCCCCCGTCACGCCCCTTCAAGGGGACATAACCAAAAAAAAAAGATTATTAAAACCTAAATTTATTAAATAAGTGCAGTTTTACCACTAATATTCCTTTATATTGGCTTTTAAAATTGACAAATGCAGCAATTTAGATCTTGGATGAAAAGTTTGGCTCTGGGAAACACTTTTTGAAACATAAAAAGTGCATTTTATATACAACTTTATAGATCAGACCAAAATGAGGGACAAATGAGGAGGAAAGAGGGACAGAGGGACATTTCTCCAAATCAGGACAATCCCTCGAAATCAGGGACACTTGGGAGCTATGGTGAAACCTTCAATATTTGTCTTGTGACAGAGTCACTTTAAAGATAAATTTCACCCTGTTGATATTCTCCTCCCACTTTCTCTCCTGTGCCACCATTTACAAATATCCTTGTAGTACTTGGGTCAATCCAGAGCATGAATACACATACTGCTGGTTACTAGTATCTGGGACCTTTTAGAGACCCATGGGAATTACTTGCACGTGCGCAGACATGCTATGGATTTCTGCCAGTTCCTGGTCTCTGAGCCTTGTGATGTTAAAGTGCGACCCGGAGAAGAAAAAATAGACGCAGGGTCAGCATGACTAAGGGAGTAACAGGTCTAAGGAAGGGGGTAAATAATTAAGTAGTTAGTGGGGGTAGGGGCGTAGCTTACCTGATTGGTGGATCAAGGGTCAAATGTCAGGGTGGAGCCGCAGGGGGTTTTCATCCATGCAAGGGCTGATGGGTAAAGGAAAGTTCCGTTGATTGAAGGGTTCCCTCCCTCCCGCCCTGTATTCTGGTTTAGGAGGTGGTCTGGGTGGGGGGACAATTTTGAGGTTTTATTAAAAAAAATTAAATAAATAAATAAATGAATAAATAGATATATATATAAAAAAATTAAATAAAAAAAAAAATATATATATATTAATAATAAAAAATGTTTTAATATTTAGCAATTTTGTCACAGCAGCTGGCGGGTCAGGAGGTTTTTGGGGGGGGGGGGTCAAGGATTAACCAGATTGTAGAAGAATTTGAGGCCCATCTAGGGTATGGCGTTCCCACTTGGTTGGTTGTTGGTGGTTCTCCCAGGAGCTAGGTCCCCTGGGGGAAAGTAAAATGTGGAAGTCGCAAAGAAGACATGGTTGGTAATAATCAAAATGTGATTTAAGGACACCCAAAGACCCCCTCCTGGTGTTAAAAATTGTTTTGTTTGTTGTTTATTAATTTGTTTAATAAAAGGGCTGTTGTGGCCATTTAAACCCATGCCACGCAGTGTTGTGTTTTTTATTATACGTTTAAGGACCGTAAGTTGATGAATCCTATAGTCATGGACCACCTCAGTAATACGCTGCCTCCAGGAATGTGTGACAAAGACACCCCAGAAGGCAGCAGGGGTCTCTACATAATTCTCACCTAGTCAAGAAAGCATAGCACTATAGCACAAAAAAGGTACTAAACGTTTCCAAAAATGATGAAACATTTTCCAATTCTGTAAGAGGGAGGTGGGAGGAAAACAAAAATGTATTTTAAGGTGTTAAGTCCGCTTTAAGGAATAGGTCATTCTTGTATTGTTCACAAATAAATATTTTAAAGTAGTGCACATTCAGTGTGATACATTATGACCGTCCTTTAATCAATGTTTGCTTCAATAGTGATGGTTTGCATGCTTTTGTAAGGTAGAACCTTGCAGTGATGCAAGTACATTTAAATATAATCTGAAAAATTGTTCCAAAGGACAATCTGGTGCTAACAGCACTGCAATTTATTTGGACTAGGGACATATTTTATGAATTTAAATAGTGCCAGTATATTCCACAGTGCTTTACAGAGAGCAATGGGGTTTATTTACTAAAGCTGGACCATGCAAAATCTGGTGCAGCCCTGCAAAGAAACCAATCAACTTCCAGGTTTTATTGTCAAAGCTTAATTTAACCAGATGAAGTTAGAAGCTGATTGGCTACCATGTACAGTTGCACCAGATTCTGAGCGCAAAAGTTTTAGTAAATCTCCCCCAATGAGCCATGCACCTCATTCCCTGCCATGAAAGTAGTCCAATGTGCCCACAACAGTCACAAACTTGTATGTTAGGTATACTTTTTGACAGAGGATGATTTACCAATAGTAGACTGAATGTCACATTGGATAAAAGGATTGAAGCACAATGCATACAATTTCAGTACAATACTGCGATAATGTCACTGTGTAGAAGATAAAAATGGTTGAAGGAAAGGATTACAGGAGGCTGAAATAGTGTGGGAACATGTGATAGGGTAGAAAAAGTTTACCAGTAGCATATTGTTCTTCCAGATCCACAGTGAAAAACCAATGCTACACCACATTACCTATGGGAGGTAACAGAGATAGTCTTAGGACCTCCTGTGTATGCAGTCATTCAGAAATGTATGAAGTGCCTTCATATCCAGTAAGCTGTTTATTTAGAGCATCCACGCACAGGCAAATCTCTTTAAAGTCTGCAATTTTTTTCTTTTGTGCCAAATCTTCCTGTACTGCCACAATCGAAACATTCAACTTGTGGACCGGTAACGTAGATCATTTGCAAAATGAAAAAAGGAAGAGGGTAGCACAGTGGCTTACTGCTTGGCACTTCTGCCTGGCAGCCCTGCGGTTTAGGTTCAAAACCCAACCAGGACAATGCCTGCATGGAGTTTGCATGTTTTCTTTGTGCTTGCATGGGTTTCCTCTGGTTACTCTAGTTTTCTCCCACACTCCAAAGACATGCTGGAAGGTTATTTGACTCAAGTGTAAGTTGGCCCTAGTATGTGTGTGGATGCATGTGAGGTAGGCACTTTAGATTGTAAGCTCCTTGAGTGCAGAAACTGCTGTGCAGTACAATATGTAAAGCACTGCAGAAATTGTTAGTGCTATATAAATACCTGAAATAAACAAGGAACAGATAAATACCGATTACAAGAAATATTTAACTGTAAGCTGGACAATGTCTTTAATCTCCTTTCCTCCTAAAATCAATTACTTGACTCTGAACAATGTAAGTCTTTGGTCAGCTGTAGTTCACAGAAATATAGGTGTTTATTTACTAAAGGCAAATCCACTTTGCACTGCAAGTGCACTTGGAAGTGCAGTCGCTGTAGATCTGAGGGGGACATGCAAGGAAAATAAAAAACAGCATTTTTGCTTGTACATGATTGAAGGATAAAATCAGCAGAGCTTCCCCTCATTTCAGATCTTCCCCTCAGATCTAAAGCGACTGCACTTCCAAGTGCACTTGCAGTGCAAGGTGGATTTGACTTTAGTAAATCATAGTCACTTATTAATGATCACCACTTGATAGCTGAGAATAAAGCTGGCCATGCACCTACAGGTCCTTCTCAAAAAATTAGCATATTGTGATAAAGTTCATTATTTTATGTAATGTACTGATAAACATTAGACTTTCATATATTTTAGATTCATTACACACAACTGAAGTAGTTCAAGCCTTTTCTTGTTTTAATATTGATGATTTTGGCATACAGCTCATGAAAACCCAAAATTCCTATCTCAAAAAATTAGCATATCATGAAAAGGTTCTCTAAACGAGCTATTAACCTAATCATCTGAATAAACTAATTAACTCTAAACATCTGCAAAAGATTCCTGAGGCTTTTAAAAAACTCCCAGCCTGGTTCATTACTCAAAACCGCAATCATGGGTAAGACTGCCGACCTGACTGCTGTCCAGAAGGCCATCATTGACACCCTCAAGCAAGAGGGTAAGACACAGAAAGAAATTTCTGAACGAATAGGCTGTTCCCAGAGTGCTGTATCAAGGCACCTCAGTGGGAAGTCTGTGGGAAGGAAAAAGTGTGGCAGAAAACGCTGCACAACGAGAAGAGGTGACCGGACCCTGAGGAAGATTGTGGAGAAGGACCGATTCCAGACCTTGGAGGACCTGCGGAAGCAGTGGACTGAGTCTGGAGTAGAAACATCCAGAGCCACCGTGAACAGGCGTGTGCAGGAAATGGGCTACAGGTGCCGCATTCCCCAGGTCAAGCCACTTTTGAACCAGAAACAGCGGCAGAAGCGCCTGACCTGGGCTACAGAGAAGCAGCACTGGACTGTTGCTCAGTGGTCCAAAGTACTTTTTTCGGATGAAAGCAAATTTTGCATGTCATTCGGAAATCAAGGTGCCAGAGTCTGGAGGAAGACTGGGGAGAGGGAAATGCCAAAATGCCTGAAGTCCAGTGTCAAGTACCCACAGTCAGTGATGGTCTGGGGTGCCATGTCAGCTGCTGGTGTTGGTCCACTGTGTTTTATCAAGGGCAGGGTCAATGCAGCTAGCTATCAGGAGATTTTGGAGCACTTCATGCTTCCATCTGCTGAAAAGCTTTATGGAGATGAAGATTTCATTTTTCAGCACGACCTGGCACCTGCTCACAGTGCCAAAACCACTGGTAAATGGTTTACTGACCATGGTATTACTGTGCTCAATTGGCCTGCCAACTCTCCTGACCTGAACCCCATAGAGAATCTGTGGGATATTGGGAAGAGAAAGTTGAGAGACCCAACACTCTGGATGAGCTTAAGGCCGCTATCGAAGCATCCTGGGCCTCCATAACACCTCAGCAGTGCCACAGGCTGATTGCCTCCATGCCACGCCGCATTGAAGCAGTCATTTCTGCAAAAGGATTCCCGACCAAGTATTGAGTGCATAACTGAACATAATTATTTGAAGGTTGACTTTTTTTGTATTTAAAACACTTTTCTTTTATTGGTCGGATGAAATATGCTAATTTTTTGAGATAGGAATTTTGGGTTTTCATGAGCTGTATGCCAAAATCATCAATATTAAAACAAGAAAAGGCTTGAACTACTTCAGTTGTGTGTAATGAATCTAAAATATATGAAAGTCTAATGTTTATCAGTACATTACAGAAAATAATGAACTTTATCACAATATGCTAATTTTTTGAGAAGGACCTGTATATCATTTCTTTCCAAAAAAGTTACATTTTGGAATGTTTATTCTATTTTCTAATGGCTAGTGGGGGCAAATCAGCGATCATAGTCGACCATAGTGATGAGAAGTTTTTAAGGAGCATGATGCCAAATTTTTCTTTTTTTTTATCTGAACAAACAAAATTCTAATCATGAATGTGTTTTCGTTGGGGATAAATTGGACATTTGTAATGTGCATGTGATAGGCACAATAGAAACCTGTTTAAGGCCACTTTCACACTGAGGCGCTTCTAAACTGCCAGTAAAAACACTGATCACTTTTGAAGAGCTTTTCAGGCGCTTTTGAAGAGCTTTCCATTCATTTCAATGGGGAGGGGAGTTTTTCACAGCCCTGCCAGCACACTGCCCCAGTGTGAAAGCGTTCATTGATTTAATGGAAATAAGTTTTCGTGAGCTTTTTAGGAGCTGTTTTTAGCGTGAAATCGCCTGAAAAGCGCCTCAGTGTGAAAGTGGTCTAATACTTCTGGGATTCCATTCAAATATCAAGTCTGGGTGACATTTTAGGGATTTTTGAATTAAATTAGGGCCCTTTCTCACTGATGTGTTTTTGCTACGGCTTTACCTTGCTAAAAACACAAGAAAACTAATAAATATATGTCCATTTAAATCCTATGGTACGCTTCACACCACTGCTCTGTGGGTGCGGTGTGTTTTGAAAAGTCCTGCATGCTGCATCTTTGGTGTGCTTTTCAAAACTGCACCAAAAATGTAGCTCCCCATTGAAATTAATTAGAAACGCATAAAAAATGCACTTTTTGGTGAGTTTTTTGAGTCACATGTCCATGTTTCACAAGTGCATGCCAACCAGGCAAACGCACCGGAAACGCGTATGCAGTTTTAATGTGTTTTTTTGGTCAAGGGAGCAGTGTGAAGGCACCCTAAGTTGACTCAGTGATGGCAAGATCGAATGCATTGATCAGCGAGTTTTTCAGAATTTCAATTGAAATTCTACTGGTGTATGACCAGCTTTACGCTGTCAAGCTTTCCCGGAAAGGAAAATGATGAGCGGGGGTTGTGGCGAGGGCTTGGTTTGTTAGCTTTACTTCTTAGCAATCCTTTCATCAGTCAAGGAAATAAGTAGAGAGATTACAATGTCTTCCTCGCAAGGTGCAGACACCTGTATTAGCATACAAAACCCTAGAGAACATTTGACACTTTTAGTTCCAGGTAACATACTATATTGGCTGTGTGTCCCAAACGTTAGACACATTTCTAAAGCTGCTTGTGCATTTGTCACAAATGGCTGGCACAATAGGGAAAGGATAACAAAAGCATTGAATGCAGAGGTTGGACTCCCCTCGGTGTTGAAGGGCTTAGCAATGTGCAATCATTCCAAGCTTCATTATCACTCAAGGAGTTAAAGGGAAGAGAGCACACTCCTCTGCCTAAGGAAGTTAAGTTTGGCCTGGGTAAAAAAAATGAGCCAGTTCTGCTTTGCCAGCTTGTGCTGCGAGTGTCTCAGGTGACAAGCCCTCAGGTACATTGTAACATGACTTCATAGGGGAGGAGCTATAAGCTGTACAGGTGTCTCCCTTAGACAGGTTACTAGTGCAGGTACAGCTGATTACTTAGAACCAGCGCTGACTCATTCCATTGCTGGAATCACACACTTCTAAAATAAAGCGGTGGCAACGGAGAGGCTGCTTTGGATGACCGGCCATGGACATCAAGGACATGAGTGGAAAAGATTCTGGAGGGATCAAGAAGAAGAATCTAACCTTTCTCAAAAGCAGGCTATACATGTTAGAGAGGAGGAAAACAGACACCATAGTAGAGCAAAACACCAATGGGGAAAATGGAAATTCAGGAACCCTGCGCAGGAGTCAGTCTGACAGAACAGAATATAACCAGAAGCTAAAAGGTAAGAAAGAAAAATTTCAATAAGTACACTATAATGTTGACTGTAGATAGACAAAATTTGCGTGAGACTTGCAAGATCTGCATTAGAGAACGTTTGGCCTGCACCAGATGCTGCAGCGACAGTTACTTCTGACTCGTGCAATCTTTCTTTCAGCAATGCACTTGCAATCACAAGAACATTGATATTTCTTTTGGAACGTTAGCATAGCCTTTCTCAAGTCTCAACTAGGGTTCTATGGAATGTTAGAGTTCCTCCAGAGGTTGCTAGGGGTTCCTTGAGTAATGCGCAATTTCTGTAACCAATAAGTAACCACTGACAACATTGATCTTTTAATGCTATCTGTAAGGGTGGGTTTTTCCTGATGACCACAAGCCTAAAAAAGCATTCTTTCAAGTGACCATTGCATTATTGTACCCAGAGCTGTAGATATGGTCATTTATAGGAGGGGTTTCTTAAGACTGGGAAGTTATTTCTAAGTGTTCCTTCATGTTAAAAAAGTTGAGAAACAATGCTTTACCAGCACTGTAACTGTTTGCATTGCATGCAAAAACCCACAATATGTTTATGTATAGCCATCCTTAGACTTGGAAGAGAACCTGGAAGCATTGCTCTTTAAAATGTGTTTAGTGTGTTCTTATCTATCTATCTATCCATGTACTCATTCAAATGCAGTATATAGTAAACTGTATATTCATGGTAATACTGTGATCAATTCCTACATTTATACTGTGCTGCCTTTAGCAGAACTATGCAAAAGTATGTGTCTTGTCAGTGGCGGCTGGTGCTCAAAATCTTTGGGGGGGCGCAAACAAACTAAAAAATAAAACTGAAACTTGAAAATGTTATTTGTTAAAGTAAACTGTTAAATAATACAATAAATGTACCATGATCAGTGAATTTTTTTAAATCAGTAAACATCAAATGTGCACATCAATTGCAGCCTCACTGTGCCCATCAATTGCAGCGTCACTGTGCCCATCAATTGCAGGCTCACTGTGCCCATCAATTGCAGGCTCACTGTGCCCATCAATTGCAGGCTCACTGTGCCCATCAAATGCAGGCTCACTGTGCCCATCAAATGCAGGCTCATTGTGCCCATCAAATGCAGGCTCACTATGCCCATCAATTGCAGGCTCACTGTGCCCATCAAGGCAGGCTCACTGTGCCCATCAAATGCCCATCAAATGCAGGCTCACTGTGCCCATCAATTGCAGGCTCACTGTGCCCATCAAGTGCAGGCTCACTGTGCCCATCATTTGCAGCCTCATTGTGCCCATCAAATACAGGCTCACTGTGCCCATCAAATGCAGGCTCCCTGTGCCCATCAATTGCCGCCTCACTGTGCCCATCAAATGCAGTCTCACTGTGCCCATCAACAGCAGCCTTACTGTGCCCATCAATTGCAGCCTCACAGTGCCCATTAATTGCAGCCTCACTGTGCACATCAATTGCAGCCTCACAGTGCCTATCATATGCAGCCTTACTGTGCCCATCAATTGCAGCCTCACTGTGCCCATCAATTGCAGCCTCATTGTGTACATCATATACAGCCTCACTGTATTCATATAATTGCTCTGCATCCACTCCACTGCTAGATGCTGTATTTTCCATTCCTAACCTGATAAAGCCTTTGAAACAAATGTATCAATATAAATAATTAAGACAATATTTTTTTCTCTTTCATTTATTTTACATTTCTCTAAACCTACCAATCCGGCCAAGAGATTGTGAAAGAAGGCTTCGCTCGGGCCGTGCATTCCATGCACAGAGCTGCGGAGTCACTTCCGGTTTCCCACTGGCACAGAGAAACCCAGAAGTGACACCACGGCTCAGAGGTAAGCACTGCCCATGTCCTACGGCAGTGCCAATAGAAAACCCCACAGCAAGGAGAATGACTGCAAGATGGGAGAGTTCAGGTGCATTGCTTTGCGTCAAAAGGACTCCCAAAAGCAGGCAAATGAAGCGTCTCACCTGCAATCACGTGATTGCATAGACGTCATGCTGCCCATAGTGCACTGTGTCCGGCACCCATACACAGTGCACTTAAAGGACCTTTTTTGTTTTTTTTAAAGGACTTTTTTTTTTGGTGACTAGCTTTGGGGGGCATCGCCCGTGCGCCCCCCATGGACTGGCTGCTACTGTGTCTTGTCTAAAGTTATAGGACAATCTGGCTCAACTGTCAACGGTCTCAATTCAATATGTTCATTGTTGCTGAGATGATGGATGGCTGGATGTGGCTGTGTGCAGAGTAGGAGTAGCAGAATATTTGTGTCCAGCGCCATAGTGCAGATCTCACTGCATCTTATCTCCCTGCCTGTTGCTTTTCCCAATCTCTCTGTTTGCTGAACCATGTTAGGTTTGAATTAATGAATGCTTATACCATTGTTAAGGCATTATGGTTGCCCTAACCCAGTATTATTAATTATTTCGTTTTGGCAGTTGTGTGTTCAGCATTGCAAACTGTAGCCAACATCAACTACTCTAAGGGGCCGTAATTACCCACGTATAGTGAATGCCTGAAGGGCAGTAATTTAAAACAACAGTTTCCATTTACAGAAATCACTGACAAATATTTCCGATTGCTGGGATATATTTTGCACCTTGCCTTACTAATTATGAACACTTTATGCATCCCTGTTTGTGGGAAAAGATTTCACCTGTGGAATCTTCTGCACCCTATATTCCAATGAATTTCGGACATCTCTGGCAAAATGAGGACTTCACTACTAGGACTTGCATATATCTATTGTGGCATTTGCTTGCATTAGGTTTGCTTTTTTATCTATACGATTCAATAGAAGTGCAATATTGGCTGGCAGTAGCTCAGAAGTAGGTCAGACGCAGCTCAGAAAGAGGTCAGAAGCAGCTAAGCTGCTTCTGACCTCTTTCTGAGCTGTGTCTGACCTACTTCTGAGCTACTACCAGCCAATACTGCACTGCTATTGAATAGCCTAAGAAGGAATTTAGAAGCAACTTAAATGCAAACTTATTTAACCTGTAAGCATACCTCCTAACCTTTTGACATGGGAACAAGGGAAACCTATTAGCAAAAGTATGTAGGCATAGGACACACCCCTTGCCATGCCCCCTTAAAGGTGAATTATACAAATATTAGTTAAACCCACAAGTGCTTATTTTGCACATAAAAATAAAAGTGCAAATAAAAGTTATTATAACGGGAAGCACTATGTATCCACCTTTCTATTACATATAAATTATATATGGATACGAGTACACTGACAGCTGGAGATTTGAGTAGCCTGGAGTCGAGGAGGATCGGAGAGGGTTTATGAGATTTATGAGCTTGAGGTGAGCAGGTTTTCTACCTGGGGTGTGGAGGTGTATATATCAATGGAAGATTGTGAAGGATAAAAGATACAGAATCTTTTGGGGGGCACTGTATTTTACTTTTTTCAGAACTTTGCATGTTTTTGGAATAGATAAGCTGAACTTTTTTGAGCATTTATTATGGACTCCCACAAATATTTAGATCAGTTAATGTTTTAATAATCACTGATTATTTGACAGATATTAAAGCAGAGCTACACCCAAAAGGGGGAGTTCCATTTTAAGCACCCCCCCCATCTATGCCACATTTTGCATGCCTTTTTTTTTTTTTAGGTGGGGGGAGCAGGTACCCAGTTTTGACAGGTACCACTCCCACTTTCGCTGGGACCGCGATCCGAGCGGAAGTTCTCCTCTCCCACTCCCTCCCTGCAATCTTCTGGGACACGTCACAAGTCCCAGAAGATTGCCCGATCTCGACTCATGCATGTGCAGTGCACACCTTGCTGTGAAGCCGCAAGCTGTCTCAGCCAGATCCCAACAGTTGTAATGTGGGAGAGGAGAGCAAGAGAATCAAGGGTTTGGCCGGCCATTACGCTGGATCCTGGGACAGGTCAGTGTGTGTTTATTAAAAGTCAGCAGCTACACTTTTTGTAGTTGCTGACTTTTAATAAATGGGAAAAACACAAGGAACACCGCTCTGGTGGGTGAATCCAGATAAATTAACCACTTACGAACTGCCGCACGCTGATGTATGTCCTAAATTTGAAGAGGAATATCATTGTTATGGCAGCAGCTAGCTGCCATAACCCCGGTATCCTCTTCTTCGGCCGGCAGTCCCCTTTCCGATAAGTGTTCTGTGCAGCGGATTCGCCGCAAGATCACTTTTATCGCGGCGGGAGAGGGCCCCTCCCTCCCGCCATGCTCCGGTGCCCTCCGTCGCTTAGCGGAGCCACCGGCAGCAGCAGAGGCGATCGGATGTTACCCCTTGCTGGGTATGGAGACGAGTGAGGGGAAGACGTCACTTCCACCCATAACTCTTAAAGGGACATTTTTTTATTTTTATTTTTTTAAATGAAATATTTTTTTTTTATTGCATTTTATGGTAAATATGAGATTTGAGGTCTTTTTGACCCCAGATCTCATATTTAAGAGGTCCTGTCATGCTTTTTTTCTATTACAAGGAATATTTACATTCCTTGTAATAGGAATAAAAGTGACACAATTATTTTTATTTTTTAAGTACCGTATTTGCCGGCGTATAAGACGACTGGGTGTATAAGACGACCCCCTATTTTTCCAGTGAAAACTTAGGTTTGGGGCTATACTCGCCATATAAGACTACCCCCCTTCCGAGGCAACACCTTTTACAAAAAAACATCAGAAAAAAATAAATAAAACATCAGACATTCAGCAACAATGAATCCTTTCCTCCAAAGCACCATAAATCATACCTGTATTTTAGGGGAGATCCGGAGCTGGATGTGCAGTACAGGATGCTTTGTTAATATGTAGAGCACCGAGTACACACAGTATATGATGCTGTGTTAGTACAGTAGCGCCAGGTACACTTCAGAATACAGAGTGCAGACAGTGTGCACCGCTGAGCCAATCACGGCAGGCATTGTATTTTACTAATCTGTTGATGGATACAAAGCCTGCTCGGATTGGCAGAGGCTGTGACATCAGCCCGCGCCGCTCTGGCTCATGTAGCCTGCTCGGATTGGCAGAAGTTGTTACCCAATCCGAGCAGGCTTAGCAGGCTCTGTATTCAGAGTGCATCGCCCGCTGGGATTGGCTGAACGGCGCATACTGTATACATATTACAATTTTACAGAGCGCCCGGCGCACTGATATCCATCTGGCGGTTTCTTCACCCGGCGTATAAGACGACCCCCGCTTTTTGGCTGTGTAATTTCGGTGTAAAAGGTAGTCTTATACGCCAGAAAATACAGTAGTATAAAAATAAAAGGTAAAATAAAATTTAACGCGCCCCATCCCACCGAGCTTGCGTGCAGAAGCAAAAGCATACTTGAGTAGCACCGCATATGAAAATGGTGTTCAAACCACACATGTGAGGTATCGCTGCGATTGGTAGAGTCTATAATTCTAACCCTAGGGATCTCCTCTGTAACTCAAAAGATGCAACCTGTAGAATTGTCTATGGAGATTTTTAAGGGTAAAAGTTTGTCGCCATTCCATGAGCGGGCGCAAAGTTGAAGCGTGACATGTTGGGTATCAAACGTACATATTCGCCAGCACACCATGGATCGAGGAAACTTCGTCAAAAAAAGTTTTTTAATGAAAAAAAATTACAAAAGTATAAGGTGCAACGTTTCGGAGCCGCGCAGGACCCCTTCGTCAGGCATGTGATCATGTTGGGTATCAATTTACTCGGCGTAACATTATCTTTCATAATATAAAAAGAATATAAAAAAAAAATAGGTCTAACTTTACTGATGTATTTTTTCCAAAAAAAGTGTGCTTGTAAGACTGCTGCACAAATAATAATTTTCTAGCAAAAAAAAACAGTTTTTAACAACAAATGTAAACAACAAATCTCAAAAAGAGGCTCGGTCCTTAATTGGTTAATAAGTGAAGTGAATTGAAGGACTTGTCTCAAGGGTGCTCGCCACGGCTCGCCCACCGTATGAACTGCAAAAAGGAAGAAACGGCTGCACTTCAAGAGGATGAATATGAGTCCTTTATTAATCCATCCAAGTGACACACCACAGGAAAAACAACAATCGAGGCATTGATACCTTGATTGTCCCTTTTCCTGTGGTGTGTCACTTGGATTGATTAATAAAGGACTCATATTCATCATCTTTGAGTGCAGCCGTTTCTTCCTTTTTGACTTTTAATAAAGACAAAAAAACGACTGGAGCTCCTTTTTAAGGTTTATTGTTGTATATGCACAGGTATTGATTGGGTTGCGCTGCGCTGGTTTAATCCGCAATAAGACTCATGTACAGGTCCACCGAATCAATCCTCACATGTAGAGAGTAGACCAGCCATTTTTACACAGATGCCACATGCACTTTTGCCTTTGGAGCCTGTGTGTACAGAGATGAAAGGTAGCCGTATCTGTGGGCTGCTATATCTGTCATTGGAGGAGCGCTCACAGTTGTATATAAGCCTCGATGACCTGAGGAGGTTATAACTGGATGAGCCAGCCGTGAGAACCAATGCTCTAGGCTGTGAGCAGCATGTAATATAGTGCAATAAAACTCCTGCCCGGTGAGACACCAGCTCCTGGAGTGTGTCAGTGCTGTGTGCATAACAGAGTCCTCCTAGCATAGCAACAGATCCATGGTGACAAAAGACTGTCAAACTATTTCCTCATACCCTCCGTCAAAGTAAACGATGTCAGTCAACCACAAGCTAGATTTGAGGTGAACAGTATCCATTAAACAGGGAGTTGCTATTGGTGTGCACAGTTGTCATAAAATATGCATGTTAGATACTATTTACGGAGATATAAAAAAGTATAAATAATACCGTGTTAGGTGTTTCTCTAGAATAAAAATTTTGATTTTTCCAGAGAGTAGGGAAGGATTAGCTCTTGTCAGATATTTTTGCTGTCTGTGTTTCCAGTGAGGAGATTCGCCGCGAGGAGCCTAAGTGCGCTTATGTAGCCTATTCATTTTGAATGAGCTGTCAACACAACGCAATGATTTAACGCACGTTTACCTTTATTTCTCAGTGTAGCATAATACAACACCCAGATGGTTCACATATGTGCATTTTACATATAGCGTAAAGGTGGACAAAGATGCAGGCACTGCATACTAGCACATTATGAAAGACTTACCTTAAAACAAAGCCTTCATGCTGTCACTGCTGACAGGGCTTCCATCTTCATCTGGGTCTTCCTTACGGGTTCGCGGGCTCCGAACAATTAAATGGCGCAGCCTTGATGACATCACTCCCACACATGTGTGCTGGAGCTACGATCGAAGGAACGGGATGCGCTGGTGACGTCACCAGCTGCAGAAATAGTGAACAGCTCCTAAACGGCGCACATTTAGGAGATATTCCCTGTACCTACCGGTAAGATTTATTATAAAGAGAAAGCAAATTCTCCTGCGCTCAAGAGATTGCCATGTGGTAGAGAAGAGGATCTTCACCCACCACATCAGCTGTGCTGCCACTTTCAGCAGTTTTTGCCACTTTTGCCACTTTCAACAGTTCTTGCCACTTTTGCCACTTTCAACAGTTCAGGGGAAACAGAGAAAAAACTCTAAAAGGAAATAGGAACAGAGGGTGCACCAGCCTTGCACATTACCTTTGCAACACTTAAATGTATTAAAAAGTTAAATTGCATACTCAGAAACGAGTGATAAAATCAGGTAGTATAAAGTCCATCATTTGCATCACCCAGTAAGATCTGCTGGCCAGTAAACTTAGGAGGGATGTAAAAGTCCAAAGAAAGCTGACGTGTTTCGAGGGGTGTCCCCTCTTCTTCAGCGCTAGGTTTGGAATGCAGGTAGATGGTTTTTATATAATGACAAATGGATTTGCTCATGTGATTTAAGACCCTCCCTCATATGGGAGGGCCAATGCAGTTGATTATATATAAAAACATATACTTCTACTTCATTCCCCATTAGGTACTTATATCACCAGACATCATATACATACACTTCAGATTTTCCTCATACATATATATCCTAATGCAAAGGTTTACATCAAAAAAAGAGATCCCAGTGTCAAATTCATATACAAAATAAAATAAATCATATAAAATACTAGAACATTTATTATAAGCTTACCTGTAGGTACAAGTCACAAAGCAGTGTTTACTACTGCTTTAAAGCCCAACTCCAGCTAAATGTATGGTTTCTTGTCCCTTCCTCCCACCACCCTTTAAAACAAACCCTCCCGGTATACCTTTCCTTTTCCTGTATTTTTAAATCAGCGATGAATGAGAAGGAGGCAAGAGGGAGGAGTATGAAGTTGGTTACTTTCATCCTGGAGTTGGGCTTTATAGCTGTCATACCACCACTCAAATATTGAAGGATTCTTGCTGAACCGGACAAAGTTCAAGCTGTGGGTGCCCCTATCGACACCACCCCGGCTTGACAAAAGATGACGGAACTAGAAGCTGAATGGAAAATTGTCAGCCAAAAAGAGCCTGCATCCAATCAGATGCAGATGCTGTTCAAGGTATTCTGACAGCTGCTGGAGCCAGCTGTCAGAGTACAATAACCGGCAGGGGAAATTCATCCATCCTCACTGTTTAACTTGGATGGAGGAACCTGTTGGGTTTCTTTCATTCAGCACGCAGGCTGAATGAAAAAGAATCTATAAGTGCATGGCTTGCTTTACCTTATAATCTACCAGTGCTCCCCACAATGTTACCTTCTTTCCAATATGCCAATGCATTGAATGCATGGTTAATACTTAACTATTTTTTCTTAGTGAAAACAGGAAGGATGAGTGGTGTTGTACAGAAATTCCCCAACGGGTAGTAAATACTCTGGTCTAGATAAATTATTGTTGATACACCAAATATTTGGCACATACAGTAGAAATCTGTTTTTTGGATGTGCTAAATAGTAATTAGATTTAAAGGGTTTGAATTAAAAGATGCAGCTAGTGCAGCAATTGTGAAAAAAAACCTAAGTGCCACTTTGCGTACAAAAAGGCTCACAAAAAAAAAAATCTATATCAGCTGAAACATAACATTATATTTGACATTTGATGCATCAAAATAAGATGTCACGTGTGACAATTTGCATGCCTCAATAACCGTCAATCTTAGCCCTCTGTGCAACAATGATCAGTTCCAACAGTGAGGATTATTCATCTGCAGGTGTTACCCCGATCTTCTCCCAATCGTAGCGCCAGGTTGTTGAACTGGCACATAATTAGGCCATGATAGTAACCAATCACTGTGTTTTTTTTTTTTTTTTATTCAAGTTTTTATAGATTATCATAACAAACACAAGAGGACAGCGCATGCAAAATACCTGTTCCGCCCTATTTGGCCTTGCAGGGCTGCAATACATTCAGAACTAACATAGTTCAACTGTCTCAACAGAGAAAAACATCCCAATTATACCAACCCCCCCTCTTCCCCCCCCCACCCTCCCAACACCAACCATCAGCTCAAGTCCAGCACCTTCGGAATCACTGTGTTTGATTAGTGGCTTTTTTTTTGCATTGTTTTACTGCCAACCACTGTATATAATCATGCAGCAGGTGCCTTAAGCTTGTGTATTTTTATTGTATGTTAAGCTTATCTGCCTTGGTGTTTCTCTTTGATGAACCTACAAAGTGTGTAATAGTAGATAAGGTTCAGGTCCCCTATATCCTTGATTCTGTGGCAGATCCCTGGGATTCACATTGTGGCCAAATCACAAATTATAAGCAGATAGAGCCAATATTCTTAAGTAATGGATAACCCAATCCCCTGACTACAAAAGGGTGCGATTGGGGGTGTCATATTGACTGTGCATGTTGGAGCTGACTATTGTATGTAAGGACTGTGTAAGGAGAGATAATGGGGTTGATTTACCAAAGGCAAATAGACTGTGCACTTTGCAAGTGCAGTTGCTCAAGAGCTTAGTAAATGATGTAAAGCTTCACTTTGCAAAGAATACTCAATCACGTGCAAGGAAAATGAACAAAACTGCATTTTTGCTTTGCACGTGATTGGACGATGGAAGTCAGCAGAGCTTGTGCTCATTTACAAAGCTCTGGAGCAACTGCTCTTGCAGAATGCGACTGCACTTTGCAAAGTGTGCAGTCTATTTGCCTTTAGTAAATCAACCCCATTATCTCTCCTTACACAGACCTTACGTAGAATAGTCAGTTTCAACATGCACAGTCAATCTGACTGCTTTGATCACACAACCTTTTCTAGTCAGGGGACTGGGTTATCCATTTCTTAAGAATATTGGCTGCAGATTGCAGTAGTAGCCTACACATCCTTTGGTATCACATGTTCACCTTTCACCATAGTTTCAAGAAAATACTACACCAGGCAGGTCTAATCAGAGGCGTTTTTTTTTTTTATCTATTAAGATAATGCTTGGGGTGATGTGATAAAAAATGAGGTCACAAACTATGCCAATAAACTCTTTTATCACTGGCCAATTTTTTACAAAGAACAGAGCAGACACCGTCCTATAGCTTTTAAACCTGTTGTGGCTGCTACTTCCTCTGGTCAAAGCCTGCTAAGTACCACTTGATAAAATAGCATGCGTCACAGCTTAAATTACCTTGAAATAAAAAAACTTTTTTTTAACTTTTTAAATCAGATTGGGGTGCTGATAATGTATATAAGACAATCTCAGTTTATGTGAAAAAAGCTGTCCCTTAGCCCAATATGCAATGCCAGAGTCATGCTGTCGCTGTCATTCTGTTTTTGAAAATAAAGTGGAACTAAAGTTTAAAAAAAGAATTGCAAACAGGCAGGCTCTTTATTGCAGAAAAGAATGCAATGTATCTTCTTCAATAAAATACACTTGCCTGCCTGTTTGCAATCCCCTGTAGAATGTACATTCAGCTACGCATGCGCAGCTCAGTTTACTTTCTGGTAGAATGTCTATGTGCCAGGATGACTACACTCCTGCGCATGCATGGGAATGAGATCATCCTGCAGCTGCCAGTCAACATAGCCGAAGACTGGCATCTGGAAGAAGCCAGGGTCAAGATGCCAGTACCCATGAAGGACCTCATGGGCATCGGACCTTTGGAACTGAGGTAAGTACTTTTGCTTTTAGTTCTGTTTTATGGCATTGCCCAAGCCTGTATTTAAAGTATTTGTATATATTCAATGTGAATCAGAAAGTTGAATGAAAATGTATGGGATTGTAGGCTGCAATGCCTGGACATAAATGAAAACTCAAAAAACAACTTCTTTAGCACAACAATTATATTTTATTGGATAAAACTTGTCCACGGCATATATTATTGGTTTATAACCATATTCATAAATATTAGATTAACACACATCTTTTATATCATCATTAAATAACTCAATACACCAAACTTAAGCAAATACAGCTTAATATTAATTGTCTTCAATATTAATTCACAAAACTGTCCCCTCTTACTTAAAAGCAAAAGGGACCCTACCATATAATATAGCCGCGACAAAGGGGAGGGGAGGGTGGGAAGTTCCGCTGTTGATCCTCTTCAAACGACTGGCCCCGGACCCCACGGACTAGCTCTAGCTCCCTTTATATAGGGACCCCTTGGAATTCCATGACCATAAATGACCTATTTTGAACCCCAATTTGGTCCAGGGGTCACATGACCCCAGTTGTCCTATCCTAGTTCAAAAGGCTCAAGAATTCTATAAAAATTCCAGGTCAGCTGACCTTGGAAAACTAATCACAGGCTTTCCCGCTACAGTATTTTACCACAGCGGGGAGCCTGGAAACTGCTCCTACCACAATCCCATAAGGAAAAGGGGGGCCTTAACAGGCTCACCCCCTTTTCCGCATATTCTTTACTTTTACTTTTTATTTTGTCATTGGTACGTGTTTTCCACAGCAGTGGCATCCCTTACCATTTGTTTCACAATCACTTACTTTTTAGCTCTACAAATGACCAGAATTTAGTAACAAGACCTGCCCCTCATAGAGTTTAATGGGATTTACCGAAAGTTCAGGTTCACTGAATATTTAGCAAGATTTTTCAAACTGTTCGCAAATCAAACTCAGACATGTTTGACCATCACGAGTGTTATTAAGTTTATATGTTATGTTTACTGGTATACACACACACATATATATATATATCCATATATTTGGCCACCCAGGAAGATCAGACCACTCAGTCCATGTTCTTGACTGCTGGTGGCCTCATCTGTAAATAATTTAGGCTTCTTTGATGGCCAAATATAATAAATAAAGAAGTTTGACATGTATGAGCAATGGTAAAAGCTATTGTACATAATTTGCATATATACACACCAATACAACCCTCGTAAAAAACGACGTCTCTCATTCTGACCAAAGGTCATTTGCGCAGAAGCAGTTAGTAGGATCCTGGATTGCTGTACTACAAAACATAGAAGGCATCTGTATCCCATTCTGCAGACAGCATTGAAGAGATTAAAGTTCACACAGGTTGATGCCTGAGGCTTTTGGGCATGAAGTGGCTTTGTTAAGATCGCAGTAGATTGGCTTGGGAATTGGGAGTCTGGTTTCCAGGAGTATTCACAAACATACCCAGTGTTACCAGATGACATACTGTGCTTTGTGTACTGGCATAAATGTGACTACACATATTCAGTATGCCCTGCCAGTTAATACAGATTAGCTGGTCTTGTGCCAGATATGTCCTCTAAACACTAACAGTCATCTGGCATGAGATTTGAAAACCTGTAAAACCTAAAAGGTCATATTGGCAAGGACAAACAATGATTCCTATTCAACGTGACCCTGTACTGTCACTTAAATCACCTAGTTCAAGTGTATGTCGAGCCAAAAACATATTTTTTCTAGTTAGAGTAGGAAAAGATCAGAACCTCTGTCAGATTTTAGTCCTATCTGGGGCTCTGCCAGAGAGATTCACTTGCACTTCCTGTCCTGTTGACAACATTTTACCACAGGAAGTGCAGGACACTCATAGCAACACAGAAAGATATGACATTTTTTTCTTTTTTTAATACTAGGCTAGAACTTCTGTCAGATTTTTTTTCTGTCTGTCTTTCTGTTGCAGATTTTCCCTCATGTCCTATCTTCCTGTCTGGTAAGAAGATAATGAGGGAAAAGAAGCAATAGGAATTTGCAGCCACAGACAAGAAATCTAAACCTTCCCCATTCTAACCAAAACTAAAATCCATTTTTATTTCTGTCTGCATTGCTGTTGTAGATTTTCATTCACTTCCTGTTTAGTGACATCATTGTCAGCGGAAGTTATAGTAAATCTAATGGAGCCCTCATAGCATTAACAACCTGACAGGGGTTCTAACCCTTTCCCACCCTATCCAAAAAAAATTGAAAAACATTTGAACTGAATATACTCTTCAAGCTACCTACCCTTGCATATCAGCCACCATTAATTTTATCAGGCAGTAATTTTAGCTTGTCTGGAATCCTTCTATTGTTGTTCCTGAAGCCCCTGTGAACATCTCATGCAAATAATTATTTTTTAAGTTTAGTATCTGAATATGCTTAGGCACACCTACCTGCCCCCCAAGGTGCCAATTCATTTGGCTGAGGGTAAGACACTCAGGCACTGACTGCTGTCACGCGGAGGGACATGGCTTGGAGCACCATGCTCTTGGCATCTTTTGGGGTGAGGGGTTCTAGTTGCACTGAGAGGAGAAATATTAAAAAGTTAGAAGGCCTTGAAAAGTTCAGGAGTACTATCTGGCAGGTTATGGTAGTTGGTATAAAGCAGGAGGAATAAGTGATACATTTTAGTACAGTCTGCTACAGTCTAGGTAATGTGTAACCCTCATCAAAATTTTTTTCTTTGTTTTGGATATAAAGGAGACGGTTGATTGTTACCTAATAAGGGTTCATTGTGGAGATTTCCCCTCAATTGTCAGTATACAAGGAGCATATTCTGGTCTCTGCTCCATCAGCTGACAGTACATGAGGAGTGTATTCTGGTCTCTGTTCCAACAGTTGACAGTACACGAGGAGTGTATTCTGATCTCTGTTCCATCAGTTAACAGTACACAGGAAGTGTATTCTGGTCTCTGTTCCATCAGTTAACAGTACACAGGAAGTGTATTCTGGTCTCTGTTCCATCAGTTAACAGTACACAGGAAGTGTATTCTGGTCTCTGTTCCATCAGTTGACCGTAAACAAGGAGCATAGTCTGGTCTCTCTTTCATCAATTGACAGTACATGAGGAGCATATTCTCGTCTCTGTTCCATCATCTGACAGTACACGAGAAGCATATTCTGGTCTCTGTTCCATTATCTGACAGTACACGAGGAGCATATTCTAGTCTCTGTTCCATCATCTGACAATACATGAGGAGCATATTCCGGTCTCTGTTCCATCAATTAACAGTACATGAGGAGCATATCTGGTCTCTGTTCCATCATCTGACAGTACATGAGGAGCATATTCCGGTCTCTTTTCCATCATCTGACAGTACATGAGGAGCATATTCCGGTCTCTGTTCCATCATCTGACAGTACATGAGGAGCATATTCCGGTCTCTGTTCCATCATCTGACAGTACACAAGGAGCATATTCTGGTCTCTGTTCCATCAATTAACAGTACATGAGGAGCATATCTGGTCTCTGTTCCATCATCTGACAGTACATGAGGAGCATATTCCGGTCTCTGTTCCATCATCTGACAGTACACGAGGAGCATATTCTGGTCTCTGTTCCATCATCTGACAGTACACGAGGAGCATATTCTGGTCTCTGTTCCATCATCTGACAGTACACGAGGAGCATATTCTGGTCAATGTTCCATCAGTTCACTGTACTCAAGGAGCATATTCTGGTCAATGTTCCCTGAGTTCACTGTACTCAAGGAGCATATTCTGGTCTCTTTTCTATCATTTAACAATAAACGACAAGCATATTTTTGTCTCTGTTCTGTTAGTATAACAGAACACAAGAATTATAATCTTTTCTACACAAGAGGGGCGTATTCTGGTCTCTGGTCCATCAGTTAACAGTACTCGTGAACCATAGTCTGGTCTCTATTTCGAATGAATACCCCAGTATATAACAGGCTAAAAATCTCCTGGCAGAAAATTTTCAGCTGCATTGCATGAGTCATACCTTGTGTTTGATTACTGCTTTGCATGCTGTCATGCTGGAGATTTCATCATTGTGAAAATATACTTCCGCTTTCTGAAATGAAGCCTTCAAAGAAAAAACAAATGTATCCAAGGAATGTTGCATGCTGCAAGCTACATTTAAAAGGCAAAAAAAAATTAAATATGGAGTAGCGCTCTCCTCTAGTTAGGCTTGTTTTTGGCTTCAATGTAGTGGAAGCAGTGGTTGTTTGTTTGGTATGTTCAGGGTTTCCTGATCTGAAGATTCGATTCTTCCCTCCTGCCTCTGAAAGAAATTTCCAGAGTATAAGGCAGGGAGTTTCAAATGATTAGGGTGAATATGTATCTTGCCCCAGCCAATCCTGGGAAGGAGGCATCCAGAAGGTGGCCGGGGAAGTGATAAATGTTTGGGAAGATTTGCCAAAGTTTTCTTTTCCCTCCAAGGTGGGTTTCAGGTCTCTTGGGGCTGCTGCTCCTGGAGGCAGCTTTATTGAGACAGGAAATTGCAGTCTGGGCTTCAGCAGCTGCTGGACTGGGGGCCTGGAGAAGATTGTCAATGGAAATTTGCTAAAGGGCACTGTACTGAAGTCCTCGACTGGAAAGGGACCTTGTCATCTCCCTCAGTCTCCCTGAGAATCTACTTGTGGATTCTGGGTGACTGACAGCTCCTGGACACTATGAGTAAAGACCTGGCTGTAGACTATTGGCTGTGCAAGTGTCAGAAGGGAACTAAGTGCCAGAAGTGGCTATATGGACTGCTGCTGTAGGGTCCTAGATATACTGGCTTTCTGAGGTACCTCCAGAAAAATCTACTATTAGAAGATTAGTGGGAAGTTTGTCCTCCCATTATTGCTATTGATTGGTTTGGTGTATTATGTGACCCTACATCCCTCGCGTTAAAGTGGTTGTGTCTGGAGAGCATGGTGTTGTTTACACAGTCATTGGCTTTGGAAACAGGGGATGTGAGAAAATAGCAACTCCTTTGTGGATAATCGTCACATTTAAAATAAAACAAGTTCACTGTTAAATATTTCAGAACATACATACAGTACTTTATAAGTAGCCTGTTAACTCAGGTCTAGGTGCCCTTCACATTGGGCATTCTTTACGCTTTTGTTATGGCTTTGGGACCACCACAATCTATTGGGATAGCCAAAATAAGTACAGAGTGTGTTAAAGTCTTGAATGGATCAAAGCTGGTCAAAAGGGAATGAAAATTTGAACAAAAATCTAAACGTTCTTTCGATCTAACATTTGATGGCTCAATCATTGTATCATACAATTTTCAGCAAACTTCAAAACTTTTCCAATCATCTTCAACATTAAACTTTGTTTTCTTCCTATTGATTTCTACTACTATCCCTACCATTCCTCTTACATTTTTATTTTCAAACAATTGACCTACAAATGATTAGAACATTGTTAATTTGAGATAAATTTCCAACATGTTCAATCATTCATTTTAAATCCTGAAAAGGAAATCAACTGTAGCAGTAAACATATTAACCATACAAAAATGTAATGATTGGTCTACCGACTCGATTTTTTGTTTGCTTTCTATACATGTATGGCTAGTTTAAAGTAATTGTAAAAGTAATTATTTTTTTTTTAAATAACAAGCATGTCATACTTACCTGCTCTGCACAGGTTTTTCACAGAATGGCCCCGAGCCTCCATCTTATGGGGTGCCCGGGCGGCGCTCCTCCTCCTCATCGAGTGCCCCCTGGGGGCACTGGTGCGGGTGCACTCCCGAGTCCTGCTGCTGTGTCCATTGACACAGACAGCAGGCCTCGGCCCCTCCCCCGACTCCCGTGTCACTGGATTTGATTGACAGCAGCGGGAGACAATGGCTCCCGCTGCTATTAATATATCCAATGAGGACTCGAGACAGTGGCTGGAGCTGCTGGGCTCGCCCTCGATGCTGGAACGAACTGGTTCAGGTAAGTAAAAGGGGGGCTCTGGGGGGCAGCTGCAGCATGGGAGATTTTTCACCTTAATGCATTCTATGTTTTATGTTGCTATCTTTATTATAGAGTGTATCTTGTTTATGCCATAGCTAACAGGTCAAGTGCAAAAATTTTTTTTGTGTTCAGTTCAGTATGTTATAAATCATGGGCATTGTTTAAACAGGGGTATGAAAGTTTGTATGTTCTTATTAGCCCTGCAGTATTGCCTTTGTACTATTTACATAGACTTCAAGTGTAATAAAGTTACTTATGAGTTGACCCTTTAAATGACTTGGCTGTCCATTTATGGCCTATAACTCAGGCTAAAAGGCATCCTATTGTATTAAAGAAGAATTCCAGGTATGGATATTTAATATATACAGTAGTTACATTGATTCAGCCTGAAGCAATGTAACTATTTTGTTCCTTACCTGACCGATGCTCCTGGAAGCCAGAAATCTCCTGGAGTAGAGGCCCCTGGAAACTGCTACTCCAATAATCACCACTTGCTTTTGGGTCATGTGCCAAGCGGCTACACTTCTGCTTACTGAACATAAGAGGTTGGCCGTTTGGCACGCTTAGAATACTTTGCATTGAATGAATGCAAAGTGTTCTCTGATTGGACAAGGTAAAGAGGTGGGATGGTGACATCACACTCTCCACCTTGTCCAATCAGAGAACGCTTTGCATTCATTCAAGGAATGCAAAGAATTCCGTGAATGGTGCCCATGCAGAGTGCCTGACCTCCTGTGTTCACAATGCAGCAAGACAGATCCTTTGAGAAAGCCCGGAGGGATGTAACGCATCAGGTGGTCGGTGCGGAGTGAGGTCAGCACTCTGGCCGGGGATCGGGCGCCATCTTACTGATGTCTAATTTGCCATTGTGAGAGTATAATGTGCTTGTTACCACAAATGTGATGTGTTATTTTATCCTGTGAATGTTATTTTCACTTTCATCTTTAAATAAATCAAGCAGTTTACACTATGAAGCCCCTTTTTTTGTGATTTACATGTTCGGTACATGCTGAGAACTGGAGAGCTTGAAACGATATCTGCATGCTGACTAGCTGGTTGCTCTAAAATTGGCTTATTGACCTCTTTTCATTAATGAGGTCTGCTTTATAAGGTGAGGAGAAATATTCACTGTGAGCGGTGGTGGTCACTTTTTGTCCAGGGTGTTTCTGCACACGTTTAGACTGAATAATTGCTGAAGTTAACGGGCTATTTGCCAGATCAAGATAGCTTAAAGATTTAAATTGGACCGTGTATGAGACTTTTACTTTGTCACTTTATATTCCACATGTGTGGCATTTGAGACTTTGTTTAGGATTTATTTTTTCTTTTGCATTATTGTATTTTTTTGCTGTCTCATATTTACTTTTAGGTTTGGTGTGTATCTGAATGAATGCTGCAAGACAGCCACTCTGCACAGGACCCAGAAGCTAGTGGAGATCACTGGAGTAGTGGTATTTTCTTCAGGGATTTCCAGCTTCCAGTGGCATCGACCAGGCATGGTATATACCAAGCTGGACCAATGTAACCATATATTAACTATCCATAGCTGCAATTCCTCTTTAAGTTGCCTATGCAATATATAAGACTAAACAAAGAGAGAATGATATCCCATATTTAGTGACTGTAAGAACACAGACAATCGCATGTGAATCGCACCGGATTACTGTGCAGATCACATGCGATGTCTGTGCGATGTGAATTCAGCCATACAGTTTGTATGGCTGAATTTGCATCACATTCGGACCCGCACAGGATTGGCAGGGTTTCCCGCATCGCACCAGTGTGAACCCAGCCTTATTCCCAATTATAATTTTATGGGTGAGTTTTCTCCGGTAATACTGTCCTTCTGGTCCCGGTGGCTCCTGTCCATAAAAGAAACAGTAAATGTATTTCATCATTACAAAGAACATTACAAAGAACACATAGTTTACTGCTCACAATCTTGTTTAACAGGTCCATAAATGCATACGCACACCCAAATTCTCTCTAACTATCTCATAATAATTTAAAACATAAAAAGGTAATGATTGAACAACTAGGAAACAAAACTGTCAGTAAGTTTCAAATATGATGAAATATTTATCATTAGTAATAGAAAACGCACTCACATGTGCAAAGAAGCTGCTGGCAAAGACAGTCAGACACACTGTGCAATCAACCAACTAAACAACATTTTGCCGCGCTAAAGATATATTGTGATACAAAACACATCAATAAAGTAAAAAATATGTCTGTGACAAAAAATACATTACAAGTCCATTTTAAATGTGCAAATATGGTATCAACAGTCCCAATCAGACGATGCATGCACCACTGTGTAGTGAAAGGTATCAGCAAGCTTCTATGTTCACCAAGTAGGCCATCACCAGTAAGGTGGACTCTTACCAGAATCTATGGACTCTATTACAGAGTCAAATTGGCCTGCAAACAGTATCCTAGTGTTTGATGCTAAGACCCAGGTGGTTACATCAGATCCTCATGATATCTCTGATTCCCCAATGGTATATTGCAGTGATGGCGAACCTTGGCACCCCAGATTTTTTGGAACTACTTTTCCCATGATGCTCATGCACTCTGCAGTGTAGTTGAGCATCATGTTAAATGTAGTTCCAAAACATCTGGGGGGCCAAGGTTCACCATCGCTGGTATATTGGATATATATGGCAACAATGATATTGCAGGATTCCTCAAAGAAACAAAATAAATATGCTCACATAGTGTGAATCCGTAAAACACATTTATTAAAAGTAAAAAGCAAGGCTACTCACATATGAGTCATAAAAACAGCGCTTTGTATACAAAACATTCACAGGCAATGTAGTAAGTGATACCAGGTAACACAAAGATTCCATACAAGCGTGGCAACGTCACATGCGTTAGCTCCGCCCAATGTGTTTCGTCATAACAGATGTCATCAGGGGCATTACCGTGACAGAGCGCTGTTTTTATGACTCACATGTGAGTAGCCTTGCTTTTTACTTTTAATAAGCATCTGATGTAACCACCTGGGTCTTAGCATCGAACACTAAGATACTGTTTACAGGCCAATTTGACTCTGTAATAGAGTCCATAGATTCTGGTAAGAGTCCACCTTACTACTGGTGATGCCCACGTTGTGAATATAGAAGCTTTCTGATTCCTTTCACTACACAGTGGTGCACGCATCTTCTGATTGGGACTGTTGTTACCATCTTTGCACATTTAAAAATGACTTATAATATATTTTTTGGCACAAACATTAACTTTATTGATGGGTTTTGTATCATGATATGATGAAATATTTATCCATAAGGAAACAAAAAGTGGATGTTAGAACAGATTTGTCACCGTCTGGGTATTATACAGTATATAGTGCAGCTCATTTTTAAAAATAAATCCCTTAATGTCCAGTGATATCCAAGCTGTTGCTGCATTATTGCATAATGCAGACTTAATAAAATGAATATGAACTCTTAAAGTGGTTCTAAAGTCAAAATGTTTTATACCTTAATGCATTAGGTTAAAAAACGCTCTATTACATGTCCAAGTCCCCCCTGCCCCTAAACACTTACCTGGCTCCATGTCACCACTCTAGCACTGTCTCCATCTGCAGCGCTGCTCCACTTCCTAGTCTCGCAGGAGACACAGGAGACACAGGCAGTAGCAGGAAATATAGGCTTCTGCTGCTTTCAGTCAAATACTGTTAGGAGTGACCAGGGGAGTGGCTTTCCTGCACTGTGTGTGCCTATGGATGCACACAGCCTGGTTCAGGAGTGCTTGCTCAGGGGGCACTCAGAATAATGAGTGGAGAGTGCAGGCAGGGGACTCATGAAGAGGAGGTAAGGGACTGCTCTGTGCAACATCAAGGCACAGAGCAGGAAAGTATAACAGCTTTTTTTAATTTTAAAGCAAAAAACAATTGATTTTAGTAGTAAACTACTTTCTTTTTTGTTGGTCTTCCTCTATTTTATAAACAAGCAACATAGTGGTTTCGTGATACTTTTCTGCAGGCTTACAGTGGTTGAAAAGCCAATTTGTTATCTTCCTAGAATCCCCTATGTTCCATTAAGTTATATACCCCAGTGCATGTGCTATATAAAAAAATACGCCGCTTTACACCTTATTTCAGACCTCAGACTCTCCTCTCCCGATCTGACAACTACAAAATGCTTGTATATACCTGCAAAAACGCTCAAGTAAAAAACACCTGAAAATCGTGCTATTCAGGTGTGAATGCAGCCTAAATGCAATCAGCTAAGTTCACATCTATGTATTTTTTGTGTGTTTGAAGAGCCACAGAAACGCACTACATGGGATAGAAGGCAGCAGACATTTTGTTAAGTTTTATATATAATAAATTCAGTCAAGACAAGCAATTTTAATTTTGAAATAAATAGATTTTATTGGATAAAATATTTCGGCCAGGGTTGTTTTTATTGGTTTAATTGGCCACTACGGCTCAGGCTGAATAAATTCTCGCTTCTGAGTAAACAAAAACAATTTACCGTATATACTCCAGTATAAGCCGACCAGAATATAAGCAGAGGCACCTAATTTTACCACAAAAAAATGGGAAAACTTATTGACTCGAGTATAAAGTATAATAGGGTGAGAAATGCGCAGCTACTGTAAGTGTAAAAGAGGGTCAACAATGCCCATTTGCAGCCTCACTGTGCCCATTTGCAGCCTCACTGTGCCCATTTGCAGCCTCAGTGCCCATTTGCAGCCATATTTCCACCGAACTTTAAACTTGGTAGTTAAGGGTTCCTAGATGCCCCTAGCTGCAGCAAAAATGTGGGGTCTCTGGACCCAAAGGGTCCCGAAATGTCATTGCTGCAGATGGACACAGTTGACCAACTTTGGGGCCCTGTATCTCGGGGTTCCTAGCATCAAGTAGCCCCGAGATATGAGGCCCCAAATTCGGGTCGGAAAAATGTCATTCTCTGCTGCAGAAAAGTACTTGACTCCAGTATAAGCCGAAGGAGGCACTTTCAGCACAAAAAAAAATGTGCTGAAAAACTCGGCTCGGCGAGTATATACGGTACCCCAAGGAAAGGATTGTACACCACATAAAAAAGCTGCGACAAGGGAGAGAGGGTGGGGAGCTGTCCTCTATAATATATAATAGCCCCTATTTATAGGGGGACCTTTGCTGTATTTAAACATTCATTGGTGGGTTAAACTGACCTATCTTTAGTTAAATTTGAAATTGTATAAGATGTTATTGGATAATTCATGCCATCCTATAAAATTGTCTTAATTTCAAAACTATTTAAAAAACAAGTCGCTGCCTCAGATCTCATGAGGAAAGGGGGGGCTATAAAATAGGCATATTTCCCCCCTTTACAAGCCATTTAACCTTATTTCCTATGTGTCCGATTCACATCTATGCAGTTTCCTGCAATGCGTTTTTTGGAAAGTTGTAGAGACTCTTTTACACGCAGCATGGTGCATTTTTGACTCCCTAGACTTCAGTGGAATTGCATCAAAAATGTATAAAAAAAATGTGTTTTTGGTGCGTTTTCCTGCATGACAACTGACACGTCCTCCTAGCAACATCAACACTACTCTTGAAAAAAACACAAAATGCGCTGCTAAAATGCATCAACCGCACATGCATAAATGTGAACCTAGCCTAACAAAGCCCTGAAAACCATCTAACCTACTTTCTATGCGTTTTGGATTAAAAAAAAAAAAAAAGACACTGGAACGATTGTGGTGTAAACTAGCCGCATGACATTACAAAAGACACAGTCCAATGTGACCGCATCAATTTCAGGATACAAAGCACAGTGATTGGCTGAGGTAGCAAAATGAGACATACAGGAGACATGTGAGCCCAAGAAATGTGTATTTTAAAGGGAACAAGAAAAGAGAACCAAAAGTTGTAATACTTTCTTCCTTTTTCTTTGTTTGATAGTCTTTCTTTAGTCACCACAGTATCATGTGTGATTCAGAAGTGGAAAGAACATAAATTAAGATAACAAAGTGTGCACTGCCATGTAACCTCCTCAGGGAAAGTCTCCAATTGTTTTGAAAAGTAGGTCACGGTCTATAGCAACTATATTTTTCACCATGTAGCAAGGCTGAGGGCCATTTTAACTCAATGCATTAACACTTGCTTTTGATGCGGAGTAATACGTTGCATTTATGTGTGTTTTAAATGTTTATTTATGTGCATTTTAAAGCCATGTTTTATGCAAAGTGAGGGCAAACAACAACAATATAGGATTTCTAAATGTATTTAAAAAAGCATAAAAAATGCATTTTATGTGCTTTATTGTGCATTTTTTAACATGCATGAACAAAAAAAGTGCTTTGTATCCTGTTTTTTTTTTTTTTTTTAAATCACCCTGCACATTATTAGCATGTCCTGTATATGACCAAGGAGAAGTTCATAACCAGAATTGTTCTCATGAATATCTAACCTACACCTTTTCTACATAGTTTAAGGTTCACCATACATGCCCAATATAGGCTGACCATTCTAGCAACCATGCATGTCAAAAATATGCCTAACATTGGACATCATTACCAGTGTGGTTCTTTGTTATCAATGGGACCCCCAATAGGTTCATACCTTTATCTTAGGTCAGAGAGAGGCATTGTCTACCATCTTTGCCAGGGTTGCCAAAATAACTTGACTCATCACACCATTGTGATCAGCATACTGATTTATCTTTGCCTATATGACAGATTATTGTTTGATGTTAATATAATAAATGTAAACCTTTGGCTTGTAATATATAATATCTATTTTTAATAAATATACAGGGGGTCCCCGGGTTACGAACCCGTTAGGGACTGTCCTCCTGTTTGTAATTCGGAAATGTTCATAAGTCGGCCGCGCATGCGCAGAACGAAAATTACGGACATTTCCGATGTTCCGTCGAATGCCGTTTTGCGCATGCGCGAAAAATTACGGATATTTTCAAAATTTTCCGTAATTTTCCGAGGCTCCATCTGGCCGTGCATGCGCAGAGCGGCCAATGTCCACGCAAAATGGCAGAGGGTCCCCGCAGCGCCCGATTCGTAAGTAGGAGATGTTCGTAGGTCGTGCGTTCGTGAGTCGGGGACCCCCTGTATATATTATATCGGAATATATATTTTCAATTAAAAAAATGTTTTCTATTAAAGTAGAACTATAGGCAATTTTTTTTTTATTTTGGATAGAGCAAGGGAGGGTTATAACTCCTGTCAGAATTTTTTTCGCCATCTGTGTCCCATTGTGGAGATTTCCCTACACTTCCTGTCCCATAGCCAAACAGGAAGTGAGAGGAAATCCCTGCAAATTAAGGGAATTCTTTGGGGACCCCCAGGTCACCATAACTAGTGTCCCCGTTGGAAGATTTTCTCTCTATTATTTCTCTGGGGACAACCCAAAATTTATTTTTTTACGTTCACTTTTAGGCCTCATGCACACTGGACGTTTTTGGACATTTTTACAGCAGCTGTTTTTGGCAGTAGACGTTTTTTTCTACAGTCATTAAACTCTCCATCATGTGTTCATGCACACATAGGCTGTTATCAGCAGTTTTGGGCAGTGGCGTTTTTGAGCAGTAAAAAAAAAGTGTTCTAATCCTTCTCCACTCTATCCAAAACTAAAAAAAAAGTTTTGCCTTTATAGTTATACTTTAAGTTTTCCAGTACAGTGGCTGAAGCTATTGTATATGATTTAATAGAAAACACATGTTTTAACTTTGTTTCAAAGGTAAATGTGATATGTAATGTAATTTTGGCCTGTATTTACATTTTAGTTTTGTGGATCACAGAATTCTATTTTATAAGGTAAAATAAGGTTAGATTCCAGATTTACCATTGCAAATAATGATGGTAGTTTATAGATGGATTAATCCATCTTTAAAATCATAAGCCCATTTCCTAACAACAACATTATTTGTTGGCAAAATGTATTTTAGTTTACTAAATTGAAATGTTTCAGAATCTTTTTTGTTGCTCTCTCAAGTCAATTTTATATTCTCGGAACCCTTTAAAATAAAAGCATATTGATTACTATTAAAATATATGCACAGGATATAAAACCGCCTTAAGAGTTCCCTTTACTGGAGCTAAGGGGCCAAGCCCAACCTCTGAAAAACAACCCCACACCATAATTTCCCCTCCACCAAATGATTTGGACCAGTGCACAAAGCAAAGTCCATAAAGACATGGATAAGCGAGTCCTGACCTCAACCCAATTGAACACCTTTGGGATAAATTAGAGTGGAGACTGCGAGCCAAGCCTTCTCTCTAACATCAGTGTCTGACCTTACAAATGCGCTTCATGAAGAATGGTCAAACATTCCCATAGACACACTCCTAAACTTTGTGGACAGTCTTCCCAGAAGAGTTGAAGCTGTTATAGCTGCAAAGTGTGGGCCAACTCAATGTTGAACCCTACGGACTAAGACTGGGATGCCATTAAAATGAATGTACGTGTAAAGGCAGGTTTCCCAATATTTTTGACAATATAGTGTTAGCCATCGATTAATGCAGAAAATTTGGAGTTTAGGTGATACTCTTTTTTACTATCTTAAATTATCAAGGACGCAAGCTTTTGGGACACCTTAGGCCCCTTTTTCAGGCTTTATACGTTTGTATAATTATGTACTGCTTTTACCAGAGACGTACAGGTACTTTGATGTGCCTGTAGGAGCCCACAATGCGGACGGGCAGTCCTAAAGAGGTTAATGACTTACAGTATGGTAGCCAATAAAGAGTATGATGTTAACGTCAGACTTTCTATAGAAAATTGTCATATTTGTCTGAGCGAAAGGTTCACAAATCTGTAGTGGAACAATTCTGGGGTTTGAAAATGCCAGGTCTTTGGGGAGTTGTAGATGGCCCAAAATTCACAAAAGTGACTCCCAATTTCAGTATCCTTTGCAGTAAAACCATGTGTGACCTCCCTTTGGGAGCACACAGGACTGGCTGTAGAAAGTACGGGGACCGACCCCCTCTGTTTCTTTGGATAATAGAGAACAATCAATTTTCTACATTTTTTTCCCCCTTATTGGCAGCACAACCACTAACTTTATATACCAACCTGTTGTTCTCAGGAAGATATCTGTGAATTTTGGCACAGACAAGAGAGAAAGCTCATAATCTGAAGAGGAATGCATATCAGTCACTCATCACCCAAGGCAGAATTTTTTATTTTTATTTTTTTACTTTACTGGTAACATAAGATGATAATACATGGTAGTTAGACATTAGCAAGCATGACAACTGATTGCACATGTCTTACAAGAATGCATGAAAATGTGTACAGCAGAAATATTGGAAAAGTTTGATCTCAAGAGAATAATTGGCTTTAGTAAAAAAAAAAAAGTCCTTTCCCTAAATGAGTGTGCAGGGTGTCTGTTGAGGTCTGTGATTGCTCATAGACATCACTGGTTCTTGAAAGCTCCCCAGTAATGTCTGACAAAGTAGGGGTTATTTACTAAAACCGGAGCATGCAAAATCTGGTGCAGCTCTGCATAGAAACCAATCAGCTTCCAGGTTGTATTGTCACAGTTTAACTGAATAAGCTGACATTAGAAGCTGATTGGCTACCATGCACAGCTGCAACCGATTCTGAATGCACCAGTTTTAGTAAATCTCCCCCAGTGCACCTTCCCCTTGGTCCTTGGTACCCCTAATTTTTTTGTGGAATTGTTTACAAGCATATGACTGTTCCATATTACTTGTAAGACTCAAGTCGATAGGCTATAATGATAGGTTTGACATAAATATGTATTTTCAACAATGAGAGCCAATTGTAAATGATATTGTATATCTGTTAAAGCTTAGTAAATCAGGTCTATAGAATAGGTTTTCTTAGGTCGGTCATAAACGGGCCAATAATTACAAACATACTGTATCTCACATATTTTAAACAGGGCTTGATGTGCTTTCAAATAGTTCAGAGGTAATCAGACAGATAACACAGTGTTAGCATACAGGGAAGTTTTTCAACTGGGCGGCGGCACAGTGGTGTAGTGGTTAGCACTCTCACCTAGCAGTAGCTAGGGTCACTGGTTCAAATCCCAACCATGACACCACCTGCCTGGAGTTTGCATGTTCTCCCTGTGCCTGCATGGGTTTTCTCTGGGTACTCCAGTTTCCTTCCACAATCCAAAGACATGCAGGTAGGTTAATTTGCTTCTGTCCAAAAATTGGCCCTAGTATATGAATGGGGATCTTGGATTGTGGCCTCCTTGAGGGTAGGGACATGTGATGTGAGTGTGCAATGTACAGGGATAGGGACAATTGTAGACACTCAGGTTGAACTGGATGGACTGGTGTCTTTATTCAACCTTACTAACTATGAAACTATGAAACTGGGTGGTCCTCTTTAAAGTAACTTGCGTATGCCCAAATCTGCCTTGGGCTAAAAATGTAGCAGGCACAGGAAAAAGCATATATATCCTAGCACAGTGTTCTCATGAAGATATCTGTCTGCTCATGGCAAACTTTAGGGTTTTTACCTGAAATGGCAACCTGTTTACAAATGGCCCCTGAGCCAAGCAAAAAACATAATCTGTCCAATCACAATTATTCCTTTTGATAAGCCTGCTCCTTATTCTGCCCCTCTCTGTAGAAGATACTTGTAAGCTTAGGGCTCCGTGGGCCACATGTGGCCCCCCGGGCCACTGGTTGGGCACCCCTGCTGTAGATGATACTTGTAAGCTTAGCTCGGCTGACCTTACATGTAATGGAGAGTTCTACAGTGCTCTTACTATAGGTAATTGGTCGAATGTTTAGAAAGGCAGTAGTTGTAACTTGCAGTTTAATAAACAGGTGCATTGGGGTTGATTTACTAAAGGCAAATAGACTGTACACTTTACAAAGTGCAGTTGCACTCTACAAGTGCGGTTGCTCCAGAGCTTAGTAAATGAGCAGCTCTGCTGACTTCAATCATCCAATCATGTGCAAACAAAAATTATTTATTTTTTTCCTTGCACACGATTGGGTATTCTTTACCTCATTTACTAAGCCTTTGAGCAACTGCACTTGCAAAGTACACATTCTATTTGCCTTTATTCAACCCCAAAGTGGGAAGCAATAATGCAAAACAAGTTCAGGACAGCATGTATACACTGCCAAATAATGAAAGCTGCACAAACATGGACTCTTCAGAGCAATGTATCTGTGACTCAGTTAGGGTAACACAGGTCTGCCTAACATAGGGGTTGATTTACTAAAGGCAAATCCACTCTGCACTACAAGTGCACTGCAAATGCACTTAGAAGTGCAGTCGTTGTAAATCTGAGGGGAAGATCTGAAATGAGGGAAGCTCTGCTGATTTTATCATCCAATCATGTACAAGCAAAAATGCTGTTTTTTTTTTTTCCTTGCATGTCCCCATCGGATCTACAGCGACTGCACTTGCACTTGCAGTGCACTTGTAGTGCAAAGTGGATTTGCCTTTAGTAAATAAACCCCTAGGTCTCTCTAAGATTCTATAGCAACAGAAAGTCCAAGCTGAGAAGCACTACTTCAGTAAAACAGTTCAGAACACAACTACTTGTTGTTATCCTCATAAACAGCATTGCTCTCAGTGATTTCCAGGGTAGCTTTGGTAACACAGTTGATCTGGAGGAGTCCAAGGCCCAAGGATAAAGGGCCCACCCCACTGGAACTGCAGTGCTTTGGTAGCAATTAGGGAGGGACTCCACAGTAGCTGTGCCTTCTGGAAAAACTGCATGCTATTAGGCGTTGGCCCAGCTGTGGACACCAGTTCTGACAGTGAAGGGCCTCTTTCCTGGTCACAGATCACTTGTGCAGCTACTTCTGCCTCATCAGGTGTGGCCTCTCTGAGCTACAGAAGGGAGGCAGCTGAAGAATCTATAGTCCCTGGCCATGTCCAGGCCCCCAGGGAGAAGGAAATATTAAGATTAAATGGGCCTGCATCTGAGCATGTAAATGGCCACTTTGCTACAGAACATGCAATAAGGGCAACCAAAACACCCCCTAAAGTTACTGTGCAACTTTAAACTGGAAGGTGGGGATCCATGCAATATCCAACCACATTCAGAGCTCAACGGATGAAATATGTTGCAGGTTGGTCTGGAAAGGAATGGAGAGTGGATATGGAAGGGGCAACTACAAACATGAGAAAACAGCTCGATTGATGACATGAAAATGACCAAACATGAAAATGCCTTCTCTTTTCTGTGTGCACGTTCATTAAACACTTTTTGACTGTGATGTAACCACAAAATTAGCTAACCAATCATCAATCCAACTAGTATTTTCTTCTCTGCATTTCATATTTGTAGCCGTTAATCACATTTTTATTCCATAAGTATTTTATTGTGGCAAATAGTACAAATATATAAACATCTTGTTGTTAGGAATACTCAAGTCGCATCCACATTTTCACATTCAGGTAATGTTCAATGCCATTTAATCTCCATGGCACTCCAACACACTATTACAGAAGTGGGTATTGCACCATCACAACAGTGCCCCACAACTCAAAAAAAAAGGTCAGGTCTGTTTGTCATGCATTGAGGTATGCTGCCAGCCCATGCATTGAGGTATAGCTGCCAGCCACAATAGGCAGCCTAGGCTGCCTATTGTGTAATAAATATGTTGCATTAACCAGGGGCATTGCTAGTCCCTGCACCCAGAGCCTGTGCCCCAGATCCCTTTTATGATACATTCTATGCATTATACAGTTTTAGAACCTTGTATTATTTTTATAATGTTTAATCCATGTATTAAATATTTTACTGTAATAATGTGGCATTTCACTTTTTAGAACAATTTAATTTTGTTCAGTTAAAAATAATTTATTAGTCTTTGATTTGATCCAGAGTGGTCATCATGGTATCCTACCAGTCCCTTAACATTTTACCTTGTGTGCCCAGAGTTGCTTCTGGTCCATTAGGACCCTAGAAATGCCCCTGGCATTAACATAAGTGCATTAATGAAACACATTCTCTTAATTGGCCCTTAGAGAAAGGAGAAAAATTAGAAGTATTTTTATCTAGGTAAGGGGTGTTAAACTCAATTTCATCATTGGCCGCATCTGCAGTGGTGTATTTTGGTTTTGTGCTGCCCTAGGCAAGACTAAAATCGGGCACCCCCCCCCATTTGTGCAGGGTCTCTGGTTGACTGTGCAGACTCTCAAGTGGCTATGCAGGGTCGCTGGAGGCCATGTGGTGTCTCTGGAGGCTGTGTAGTGTCTCCGGTGGCTGTGCGGGTCTCTGGAGGCCATGTGGGGTCTCTGGTCACCGTGTGATCTCTCTGATCGCCATGTGATCTCTCTGGTGGCCATGCGGTGTCTCTGGTGGCCATGTGGTGTCTCTGGTGGCCATGTGGTGTCTCTGAAGGCTGTGTAGTGTCTCTGGTGGCTGTGCGGGTCTCTGGAAGCTATGTGGGGTCTCTGGTGGCCATGTGTAGTCTCTGAAGGCCGGGCGGTGTCTCTGGTGGCTGTGCGGTGTCTCTGGAGGCTTTGTAGTGTCTCTGGTGGCTGTGCCGGTCTCTGGAGGAACGTGATGTCTCTGGTGGCCATGTGGTGTCTCTGGTGGCTGCGCGGGGTCTCTGGTGTCCGAGTGGGGTCTCTGGTGTCTGTATGGGGTCTCTGGAGGCTGTGCAGGGTCTCTGGTGGCCGTGCGGGGTCTCTGGAGGAATCTGCTTTAGGGCAGTTGTGAACTGGGTAATAATAGCCGCCAACATCAGTGCCAGCTTACGCAATAACAACCCACAGCATTGGTGTCAGTAGCTGCAATAATAAGCCCCCAGCAATAGTGCTAGTTTCTGCAAAAATAACCCCAGCAATGGTGCCAGTTTAAGAATAATAATAACCCCCAGCACTGAAGATAGTTTTTGTATTAATCCCCATGTGACCTGACATGGGGGTGTGCTGGGGGTTAGGGGAGGTTAATTAATTAACTAAATGTAGCGGTACCCCCGTGAGGGCTGCTGATTGACTCTGTACCCCACTGGCTACCCCGACTCTTACCTCTGACACCTTGGGTTCCATTCTGCAATAGGATGTTATTAATAAGAAACTCACACAATGTCAATGAACCACTCAGAAAGTTTACTAGAGTGAATAATAAACACAATGAACAATGTGAACAATGTGAATAGACACAAACAATAAATGACAATTGGTAGCACTCAATTTAGATATGATAACTGTGGACTGTATAATCACCGTTGGGAGTATATGTAGACAGGTGTACAATGGGACAAGTGTTCAATATCACTCAATACCTATATTAAACACTTTCCCAATGAGGCCTCAATACACACAACAAATTACCATATAATGTTCCTTACATTCAATAATACAATGCAATATTTAACATGTACTCAATGGCTCCCCCTAGGTTGTATTTCAAAGTTCAAGCTACAAATAGCACAGTAAGGCTTTGCAGAAGATGATAAAAGTTCCTTGACTTCAAATATCTTAAGCTAGCCTGTAGTTTAAAGGGGTGGGCCAGCTGATTTATTTTATTTTTTTAAAGTCAGCAGCTACAAACACTGTAGCTGCTTACTTTTAATAAGCACACTTACCTGTCATGGGTGCCCGCGATGTCGGCTCTCTCTCAGCTCTCTGCGCCGCCATTCTATCTAAGGGAAACAGGCAGTGGAGCCTTGCGGAAGGGAATTCCACATGTTTGCCGCTCTTACAGTAAAGAACCCTCCATGTAGTTTAAGGTTAAACCTCTTTTCTTCTGTAGCTGCCATAACCCTCGATGGGGCGGCCTTGACTTTTGGGCTTACCGATCACCTCCGCTTGGCTTGTTCTTCCAGGTCTAGGGGTTCCCAGGGTCAGTACCCAACGACTTTGGACGCTGACACCATAAAAGTCCTTTAGAAAGGTTTTTATTTGCAGGGGTAACATCCAACAAACACAGTCTTGTATGGGAACAGAGGGCAAGGGTGAAGAAACTCAGGCACCTTGAACTGCTGACTATTAGAAAGTCTCTAATGCAAACCCAGAGAGTAGCCACTCGCAGCTGCTGGGCGCTTCAAAGCTGAACGAATCTCTAGCCAGAGATTATATTGGTCAGCACTTTAATCCAGAACTTGCAAAGTCTCTGATCTTGAATAAAGTTGCAACCGAAAGTGAACAGGAACCTTTCCTGGAACGTTCTCTGTCTCCTTGGCAGTACTGGGAAAATGTGGATTTGTGGATTCGTGTCCTTGACAACCCAGCAACCAGGCACTTCTTGGGATGCCAGCTTGTTGGCCCTCCTCAGAAGAATCCTCCCCCGGTCGCTTACATGAGCTGCGGTGCCCCTCCAAGTTGAGAGCACACCCAGACGCCTTAAATCCTCCCTCAGTTACTGCGCCTCGGTCCAGACGGTTCCGAGACTCGGGAACAGATGGATCCTTGCCCCAGACCAAGCGGGTCTGATGGGGCTAGTCAAACGGACCATGTTGCGGGGCGGCACACGCTCCCGGTCCTGGGACCCCTCGCGGGACTACCCCGGTCCAGATTCAGGAACAGGCAGCTCTGGCCGAACGAACCCCCGAACATGTGACTTCAGCATCTTAAGTACCCTTCCCCAGACTCCTCAGCGGAGCCAAACGCACCCACAGATTGTCTCCGGGGAATGCTGATACTCAAAACGTCCAACCAGGCCTGGTTCTGGGCCTGTCATGTGCACCTAACAGTACACATGACCAGGCAGAACCCTACACAGCCCAGCCAAACTGATGCCAAAGTTAAACCTGCACAATTAACCCTCAGAACCCCTTTACTGTTCTGAGAAAAAAACTAAATTTACACTAAAAACTAAATTTACACATACTAAATATTACACACACTTCTAATTTTAATAAGTGCCCACGAGTCTTGTTAAACTCCCTTTTGCGGAAAAGTTTTATCCCTATTGTGGGGTGACCAGTATGGTATTTGTATATTGAAATCATATCCCCTCTCAAGCGTCTCTTCTTCAGAGAGAATAAGTTCAATGCTTGCAACCTTTTCTCATAACCAATATCCTCCAGACCAGTGTTTCTCAACTCCAGTCCTCAGGGCACCCCAACGGGTCATGTTTTCAGGCTTTCCATTATTTTGTAACAGGTGATTTGATCAGTTTCACTGCCTTAGTAATTACCACGGCCTTTTCTTCTCAGGGAAATCCTGAAAACATGACCTGTTGGGGTGCCTTTAGGACTGGAGTTGAGAAACATTGCTCCAGACCCTTTTATTATTAGCTTTTTTGCCCTTCTTTGTACTCGCTCCATTTCCAGTACATCCTTCCTGAGGACTGGTGCCCAGAACTGGACAGCATACTCTAGGTGCGGCCGGACTTTTAGAGTGGGAGAATTATCGTTTTATCTCTGGAGTTGATCCCCTTTTTAATGCATGCCAATATGTTTGCTTTGTTAGCAGCAGCTTGGCATTGCATGCCATTGCTGAGCCTATCATCTACTAGGACCCCCAGGTCCTTTTCCATCCTAAACTCCCCCAGAGGTTCTCCCCCCAGTGTATAGATTGTATTCATATTTTTGCCACCCAAACGCATTATTTTACATTTTTCTACATTGAACCTCATTTGCCATGTAGTTGCCCACCCCATTAATTTGTTCAGATCTTTTTGCAAGGTTTCCACATCCTGCGGAGAAGTTATTGCCCTGCTTAGCTTAGTATTATCCGCAAATACAGAGATTGAACTGTTTACCCCATCCTCCAGTCTAGGTGAAACCCAATTAAAATTACCCAGTATATAGATACATGCTTAAAATTGGTGTCCTGTAAAATTTATCATGCGCAGAAGTAAACCAATACACTTTTCTTTTAAAACTGACCCCGGAGGGTATGCATATTACAAGAATTGTGCAAGCATGGTCTGACCACCCTCAGATTTCACGGTTGAGCACTACATGCTCTTTGCTAGTATTCTCTTCCATTGATGTTGCTGTCATGGTGGCTGTGTGTGTACCAAAGGAGTATATTTGCATTATGCTATGTAAGAGTTCCTGTCACAAAATAAACAGAGTTGGTGGGAATGTTCTGCCTGCTTATTTAGATAAATATTTATGAATCCACTACGCAAAAAGGGAGACATAGTAAATACATACAAGACTGTTCTACTCTACTCAACTCCACTCCAAAATGCGGGCACACTTCCAGACATGGTAGAATGGGTTTATCTGTGATCCACTTGGTAATCTGTTCCTTTTCTGGATTTCTTCTCATGTTACTATGTTAAGGTGTACTTTTCCTGATCAAACAGAAGATAAAGCTATGCACACAAGCACTGTGTTTGTCTTCGTAGCTCAAACACAATTACATTTCCCTCTAATATTGGAGCATTATACCTGAAGGAACAGGCTGTTGTTGAAATGTCAAGATGACTAGACTTGTGTTTTCTTTTGAAATGATAGGTTAGAAAATAGGAATATGAAATGTGCTTAGTTTGTTCTGTTGGACATGAGAACTAGAAGATTTGTTGGCCCTGCCTAAAAATGTTATGTTTTCCACTTCAAATGATTTTTGAGCACCAACAGTGCACTTTGTTTCTCTCTCCAGCTTGAACAATGCTTTTTCTGCAATACAAGGTGTAGTTAGAAGAGTATACCCTTTTATTGGCTGAGTTTTATTTTTCCATGCAACTTGCAGTCAAAGCGGTATTAAACGTAAAATGTATTATATTGCAGCTTACCAATCCTCAAATGTGGAGCTACATTTATTTTATTAGGCCTTTATTCTTTATTTTCACCTGGCTGTCTCGCCAATAGAATACTTCCTGTCTTAGGGTGTCTCCACTCCGGACGGAGGAGCAGTGGAGCGCAGAACTTGCTGTACAATTCAGTATGCTCAGTACTCCTTAAAGGGGTTGTAAAGGTTTACTTTTTATTTTCTAAATAGGTTCCTTTAAGCTAGTGCATTTTGGTTCACTTACCTTTTCCTTCGATTTCCCTTCGAAATGTTTTTTTTCTTTGTTTTTTGACCAACAATGAACTAGCTTAAAGGAACCTATTTAGAAAATAAAAAAACAAACCTTTACAACTTAACAACACGACTTCACATCATATCCCATTCATCTCCTTAAACTTTTGAATCAAAAAGGACTTCACAATAGTTTTCAGCACTGACATACCTAAATACTCTCAGTGATGATGCTCCAGCCTCCCTGTGGAATATGTATGGTCATAAAGTGGTTAAAGCGGAACTCCATGCAGACGATGCCATGCCACCCAACACTATTATCTGTCCCATTGCTTGCATAGATGGGACTAGATATGGGTGGCCATGTATTTGAGTTGTGGAAGAAATTGGAGCCTCCAGAAGAAATTAACTGGATCATAAGGAGTACAATGAGCAAGGAGCAAATGTATGATGTTGGATTGGGATTGAGCCCAGGACCAAAGCAATGCAATCCAATGGTGCTATCTACTTTTTTCTTGTTGTTGCTTTTGACTCCATGTTGTTATATTCAGTTTCCATAGCTATGTGTAGGCTAATGCCACGTACACACGACCGGACTTTTCGGCAAGCTAGGTCCGACGGGATTAGTCCTTTGGACAATCCGATCGTGTGGGCTAATCCATTTGTTTTTGAGGAAAAAATTCCGGCAGACCTAGAAATAGAACATGTTTCAAATCTATCCGATGGACTCAATTCCAACGGACTAAAATCGTGAAAACGTTAGTCTGTGTGCTGGTCCGATGGACCAAATACGACGCAAGGGCAGCTATTGGCTACTGGCTATTTTTTTGTCCCGTTTACGCCACCAAGTCCGTTCGTTCGGAAAGTCAGTCGGAACTCCGCCGAAAGTCCATCGGGAAGACCGTCGGACCTAGTTTGCCGGAAAATCCGGTCGTGTGTACGTGGCATAAGGCGGACCTTCTGTTTGGGTGTACAGGTCTCGTTCCAAAAGATAAGGTCTGAAAGAAGTGTTATGAACTAAGTGGCCCCAATGGTCAAGTTTTTGTTATGGTAAAGTAAAAATAAAAAGAAATTGTGCCTACAGACTCTGCAAGGTTTTGGCATTGTAATTTATTTCATATGTCTCACTTGCTTAAAAAACGGATCAGCAAGATTTGAATGCATGAACATCTGAGCCACACTTTGTTGGTGTGGCTGTTGGTGTTGGTGCTCAAAAATCATTTACAGGGCCAAAAAATCTTCTAGTTCTCATGTCCAACAGAACAAATGTACCTGATGCTCATGTATACCAGTCCTTACATAGCTTTTCTCTAGTGACCAAGTCACTCAGTAAGCGTAATCTGTCTATTAATATATCCCAAGTAGCATTGCTATATATGATGAAATTAGCACAGTTAAAACTGTATAACTACATTAAAGTATATATACACCCTAAATGAATAACTAAAGCACCATATACCTTAAACGATTACCATGTTTAAAAAAAATGCTTACGTACATAAAAATACTTCTTTTACCCTTATTTCATCCTTTGTTGTACCTCAACGCTGCTGATCTACTGCAGTCTCTTTGTGGTCACTTTCTGTCTATATGCATGTAGTCTGATGATGACTTAGGGCATACTCACAATAGGGGATCTATGCCATGCCCGGTCACATTTGATCCCCAAATTAAAGTTTGTTTGTCAAGTGTAATTGCTCCACACTGTGCTCAGGCACGGTTCAGTGTACTGTGCCCTGCCCTGAGGTGGGTTCAGACAAAGTTTAGTTGGATTTGGGCACAGTGAGAATCTATGTGAGGCAGAGGTGATGATGTACACATGCGTGGCCCTGGCACAATGTGAAGGCAAGTCAGCGGGATAGTGGGGAGAGGGGCAATCATGTTCAAGCATGGTACGAGGCAACCATACCTAACGTCAGAACGCTCTAAATGGCATTTCTCAGAGTTAGTTTCCTTATGGTGACAACAGAGGACCGTGCCTTTATGTTGAAATGGCCACTTATAGTCTCAATCAGAAGTCCATCTGACAAAGTCACAATGCAAGAGCATAAATGGAAGACTGGGACAAGCAGTTTTCTCTCTATAATGGAAGGTGTTTGAATAGGGACCTTCTTGGCAGGAACATCATGCATTATTTTAATGAAAGACGAAAATTTAAAAAAAGAATGAATTTTTTTTTTAATTACATTAACCTCCCTGGCGGTATGATTCTGTCTGGAATTTTGTGCTGAAAGCGGTACAATTATTTTGCATGGAAATTTGGCGTTTTTATATTGTAGACATGCAATTCTTATGAATAACTCACTTAAATCTGTCCGAACCAGAGTCTAGTAGACATCCTGGGTATAATAAAGTTTGAAACACAAAATCATAAATTATAATATAATAAAAATATATATAAAAATTATTCAATAATGTAATCAAATCAAAAACACTGAAATTTGCTCAGTTGCAGAATAGTCGCTGTCATCAAATTTAGTGTTGGATGATAAATTGTGATTCTAATTTATTATCGTTGTTTTCTAGCTGGTCTAAAACCACTTTTGACATAAAGGGACACTTTTTGGTTGCTATGGACAATCTCCAGTTTCCAGGCAAAAAAAAATTTTTATTATCTAAAATTACATGCAGGGCACTGGGCAGACCACTAGGGACAAAGGGGGTGTGCATTTTTTGTATACAGTACTGTAATCTGTAATATTACAGTAGTGTATGTGTTTTGTGTTTTTAAACTTTTTTGAATTTGGCGCCGATCTCCGCTCCCGTGCGTCGTAACGTCGCAGGGAACGGAGATCAGCGGCACTCGGCATTGTGTGAATCTAGCGAGCAGAAGGCTCGCTTACACAGCGGGGAGACATCGCAGGATCCAGGGGATAAGGTAAGTAACTTCCCCCTGTATCGTGCAACGCAAGCCCGAGTCTGGCTCGGGGTTACCGCTTTTGGTACTGAAGTTCCCACCCCGAGCCAGACTCGGGATTACCGCCAGGGGGGTTAACAAATTTGAGGTTTTAGGAGATTTTAGTGATTGGGTTTACATTTACTTTATCCACTTGCCGACTTCTGCTGGTCGGTGGCTTGAGCAGGCGTTGCCCCGCTTATGCGCACTGCTCGCCCCCTGGGATCACATGGTACCTGGGTCAACCACAGCACCCTGTATCATGTGGTGACTGTGGCCAATCATGGCATCATAATAGTAAACAATACAAAGTACAAATGTTTTTTTTTTTTTAAATGTACACTGTACTGCACTAGTGATTATGTAAAAAAAAAAAAAGTGTAGAAAATATTTTTTTATTTAATTTCTTCATTTTAAAGGAATTGTGACAAAAAATTACAACTTCGAAAAACATGTCATGCCTCTTACTAAATACCTTGGACTGTCTACTTTCCAAAAAAGGATCATTTGGGGGATATTTGTATTGTCCTGGAATTTTTGGTCCCCAAGAAAGGAGATAGACCATCATTTCATCAGAATTGATAAATTTTCAAATATATATATACCATAGTTTTTAGACTCTATAGCTTTCACATTGACTAAAAAATATACACTGATTTAGGTTATTTTTACCAAAGAAATGTAGCAGACTACCTTTCGGCCTAAATTTATGAAGAGAGATTATTTATTTACAAAATTTTATACCAGAAAATCCCGTGGTGATTAAATACTACCAAAAGAAAGCTCTATTTGTGTGAACAAAATTATATAAATGTATTTACAAAATTTTATACCAGAAAATCCAGTGGTAATGAAATACCACCAAAAGAAAAAAATGATATAAATTTCATTTGGTACAGTGTTGCTTGACTGAGCGATTGGCAGTTAAAGTAGCACAGTGCTGAATAGCAAAAAATGCAACATACAGAAATCCAAGTTCGGCTAGTCTCGGCTCTGCTCATATTCAGGGGCAGGACTGCAAGAGGAGCCGAGACTAGCCCAACTTGGATTTATTTATGTTGTCGGCGCTCGGCTCCTCTCGCAATCAGTGGAGGTGTGCGGGACTGCGAGAGGAGCCGAGACTAGCCGAAAATACACGCGGCTTTCGGTATATCGGCTCCGCTCGCTCCCTTCTCAAAAATCAGTGGGAGATCGGCGGGGATCGGCGTATAACACGCACCCACGATTTTCCCCTAATTTTAAAGGGGAAAAAAGTGCATGTTATATGCCAATAAATACGGTAGTTAAAATCCCTGATGGCCGAAATCAAATTTTGAAAGTTTATTATCATCTGTTGCAACTGTATTTACATCTGTATTTATTAGGGAATGGTTCACCCCCAGAGTCTTTCCATCTATTTCAATGGCCCTAGTTCACACCAGTATAGTCAGTTCCAGCGTAGTCAACAAAAGTAGAAGCTGCTGCATTTTTTTCATGATGGAATGCATCTAGAATGTTGTAAAATGCATGCAAAGGCACCAGAACGCATGTAAAGGCACCTGAATGAACATTGTCCTAAATTAAGATAAAGATTATTCAAATGTAAAAATAAAAATAAAATAAAAAAATTCACTGAAAATGCATCAAAAATGCATGCAAGCACACATGAAAAAATTCATCCGGATACAGAAATTGTGGTGTGAACCAGCTCTAAGGGATTTTAACAGCGCGTGTAAAGCGTGTGTAAATGTGATGATTTTGGTGTAAATATTTTAAGATGAAAACCTTGCATCTTCTATTGATTTTAGCTACTGTCTGATTCTTAGAAATATCAGCTGTTCTGTTATTCCTTTTGGGTATTGCTATCATCCACTTATCTCTGACTAATAGATAATAGTTCATGCTGTAGACCTATGTGGCTGCATTAATTGTCGGTGAATGTTGAAAAAGGGAACAATGTACAAATGACTACAATGTCATTCCATGGTGAGCTGTACCAAAATTAGGCATTTCTTTCCCTGTTTACCCAAACCAAAAATAAATTAATTTACTATTTGTTTAACCACTTTCAGACCGGACCAATTTGCAGCCAAAGGACCAGGCCCCTTTTTGCGATTCGGCACTGCGTCGCTTTAACTGACAATTGCGCAGTCGTGCGACGTGGCTCCCAAACAAAATTGACGTCCTTTTTTTCCCACAAATAGAGCTTTCTTTTGGTGGTATTTGATCGCCCCTGCGGTTTTTATTTTTTGCGCTATAAACAAAAATAGAGCGACAATTTTGAAAAAAATGCATTATTTTTTATTTTTTGCTATAATAAATATCCCCAAAAAATATATAAAAAAACATTTTTTTTCCTCAGTTTAGGCCGATACGTATTCTTCTACATATTTTTGGTAAAAAAAATCGCAATAAGCGATTATTGATCGGTTTGCGCAGAAGTTATAGCGTTTACAAGATAGGGGATAGTTTTATAGCATTTTTATTAATAATTTTTTTTTTATTATTAATGGCGGAGATCTGCGATTTTTTTTGTGACTGCGACATTATGGCGGACACATCGGACATTTTTGACACATTTTTGGGACCATTGTCATTTTTAACAGCAATTAATGCATTTAAATGCATTGATTTCTGTATAAATGACACTAGCAGTTTAGGGGTTAACCACAAGGTGGCAGTGTAGGGGTTAAGTAGGCCTAGGGGTGTTTTTTTACTGTGGGGGGGCGTGGCTGTCAGCTAGTGAATGCTGATCTCTGCTCCAATCACAGGGAGCAGAGATCGGCGTCACTAGTTGCTAGGCAGAACAGGGAGATGCTGTTTATCTCGGCATCTCCCCGTTCAGCCGCTCCGTGAGACGATCGTGGGAGTCCCCGCGGCGATCGAGTCCGCGGGGACCGCGGCCGGACTCACGGGGGTCCCGACCGGCGCGGGAGCGCGCCGCTCCCGGCGCGCTCCCGATGGCACCGACAGGCGAAAGGAGGGACGTATATATACGCCCTCCTGCCTGTACGTGCCATTCTGTCGACGTATATCGTCGTGCGCCGGTCGGCATGTGGTTAAACATGCAGATAATTGATATGAGTCGTGCTTTCACATACATATATAAGGGATATTATAATGTAAACTGGTCATAGTGGTTATTAAATAATACCTCTGCCTCCCAGCCCTGGAGCATTAATTTTCTAATGTCCTATGACAAGTTACACATCTTATTGGGCATGAGGTCCATCCACATAGACACAAGTATAGACACACACCATTGATCTATTATGGGGGAAAGAGGGCTCATCTAGCCTGGTAATACAGATGAATAGGACTACAAGGGTTGATTTACTAAAACTGGAGAGTGAAAAACCTGGTGCAGCTCTGCATGGTAGTCAATCAGCTTCTAACGTCAGCTTGTTCAATTAGGCTTTGACAAAAATACCTGGAAACTCATTGGTTTCTATGAAGAGCTGCACCAGATTTTGCACTCTCCAATTTTAGTAAATCAACCCCACAGTGTCATACATGGACAGACTTGGACATTAGGGTTGCCACCTCATCCCTTTAAACCCAAACACATTTGAATTACACAGGTTCTGAGACTAATTTAGTGCAGATAGGGCACCAAGTGAGTTTAATTACCACCTTAAAGCGGTTCTGCACTGTGTGTTGTTTTTTTTTTTTTTTTTAAATGCAATGCAAAGGATTAGGAGGTAAATTGGGGGACTCACGTGTTCCATTTTCCTAATTTATTGCTGCCGGTTTTTTTCCTAGAAAATAATTTATATAAATGTTTCCTGCTGGGTGCCATCTTGCCTGTGGGCATGTGAAACCACACAGGCACTTCAAATGGCCCAGCATGCACCGCCGTTACTGCGCCGATCTCGCGCGTGCGCAGTAATGCCAAAGTGCAGCTCGCGTTCTCCGAAATCTCGTGAAATTTCGGCACTGTGCCGAAATCTTGCGAGATTTCGGAGAACGTGAGCTGCACTTTGCCGTTACTGCGCACGCGCGAGATCGGCGCAGTAACGACGGTGCATGCTGGGCCATCTGCCTGATTTGGAAGGCAAAGAGATTTACTAAATGAAATGTGTGCACAACCACTTTAATCAGCCACAGAACCTGTGTAATCAATATGTGATTGGGTTCAAAGGGATGAGGTGGCAACTCTATTGGTCATTCATGTTCGATTTAAAACACCATTATAGTGTAAAACAAGCAAAGACTTTGATCAGTGCTTGTGTTTATTTTACTTGTGCTCCCATTATATAGAAAGCAGTGAGAAGGGCAATGGAAATATGTAAAGTGCAGTAGCCAATAGGGGTCAAAAATCATCCTTCATTATCATTCACATTAGTGCGATTTCTCCTTCATCTGCCGTCGTGCTGCACGGGAGGACAATAAAAATCACTTTACTCCCTAAGGTGCCCCGTTCACATCAATACAACATAGTACAATGCAATTTTTGAAAGAGTGCGGGTGCTTCTTTTGGTGCAACCTTTTTGGACCCATGAATTTCAAGAAATTTTGAGAAATTACCAGTTGATCCTGCCAGTCATGGTGACTTTCTTTGTCTCGATGGCAAAGATCTGCAGGTTCATAGAATCTCTGCAACATTGCCACGCCAGTGCGCACGCCCCCATTCTTTTAATAAGTAAGCAATATCTACTCATGGCTTAAATCTCCTAACCTCCTATGTCAGCATGGACCAAGTCAGAGACTTCACTACGCCGCAACCCATCATATGTCCTGGTGATGTAGCTCCAGATTTCTGAGGCCTTCCCCTCCCAGGCCATTAAGAACAGAGTGGGGCAGTCAGTCAAGCAGCTGATCTGCAGGGCATTGTTTTAGGGCAGCCTAGAGGCTGTTAACACACCAGAATGAATCAAAAATTTAACAGGCGTCATTTTATTACAACCCATGTGATTTGGAGGGGTATTGGGGTGTCTTTGACAATAAATGGCACTCAAACTTGCTAATGCAATGCACTGAACTGGAGAAGTCTTAATAGGCCCCCAACTTTATTTAGATCTGTTGTATATGTAGCACTAGCACCCCGAAGGAGCTGCTGGTTTTTGATTGGGCTTAACGTACCTCACCGTTCCACCGTATCCGTCATAGAGGTCCCATTAAAGAGTTGCTCACAGATTTTAGCTCCAACACTTTTTTCAATGCTTTAATGACAGAAAAGACATTCCAATAGAGGGATGGAGGGTTTAGGGGGATTTAGGTAGCTTGTAGTTGCGGGTCACGGGTACTTCTTGATCCAGAGGACAAAACAACTCCACAACTGGATCCAGCAACCACCGGATAGGCCTCTCTCACTGACCTAGCAGCCGATGCGATGCTCGGTCATAGTCTCTGCCACAGACTTGAAGAATTAGTAGAACCGTTGCACAATCCTCTGCCACAGGATTGTGTAACCAATGACTTTTGTAATATCAAAGTACAGCCACACAGTACCAGTTTCTTTCAGCCGAGCCGGCGATACTGTGAGGTAGATGACCCGGGATGTGTCCTCCAATTGAGTCTCCAGGCTCTTCTAGAGGTACCAGCCTTGTTGCTCGGTCCTTTTTCTGAAAAGTCCTCTCCTGGTTTCTCCAATTGCTTGGCTTCTCCCCGCAGGCAGGACAGCACAGGACCACCCCTGGATCGGTAGGCCCCAGGACTTCTGGGCCTATCTTTCAGTAACGAAGCCTCGGGCCAGCCGGCCCGAGACAGTTTGAATGGCAGCAGCACACCGTAGGCCAGGAGGGCCATCAGGTCGGAACACACACCCTATCACAGGGTCTGTCCCTTAAGTACCCTCTCCCAGAATTCACAGTGGGTAGACTCCTAACCCCGGAAGGAGCTGCTGGTATTTGATTGGGCTTAACGTACCGCACTGACTGTTTCCGGGCAAAGAGGCACTCAATACACCCAGCTTGTTGCAATTTCCAACCCTGGTCAACAATGAGAGCGCCACCCCTTGGCCAAGTGGAAAACCACGTAACCCAGCTGAACTGCAACAGAACCAGAATTTTAACCTAATCAGTCTGAGCTAAACTACAGCTCAGACAAACTAAATTTCCACTTATAGCGTCTGCTCATCAGGAGCAGGGCACTACATATACATTGATAGTGTATACTTTCAGAAACTAGATAGGAGAATATGCTATGTTCTCCAACACTTCCTATTCTAAAGATATGGATAAAATAACCAAAGAATTATATATGATTCTGATGGTAGATTTCTTTTTTTAAACAACAAAACAATCAATTCAGCTAACGCTAACGTTGCTATATCTGTGATATCCATAAAAAGACTAAAATATTGCACGAAAAATCGGAAATGGAACACATGATATAGACAATGTTAAAAGTCATTCATTGTATTGCTGCCATTTGTGCAAAAGCATTTATCACTGTCTGTGGCTCTATCCATTCAGCTAGGCCCCAGGTGCGTTAAGCAAATTAAATAACACCTCTGTTTATATTGCAAATCTAAAAGTGTGATGTAGGCTAAGAATCGGAAGATCTGACATTAGAAACACTTCATCACCCTCCAGCCTTGTTTGTAACATGGAGAGACATATTAGACATGGAGCACTAATACTTTTAGACTTGCTTTGCTGTCTGAAGTGTGATCCACGTTCAGGTCATGCTTCAGACAGCAATAGATAGGCAGTGAAGAGGCATTGGGGTTCATTTACTAAAACTAGAGAGTGCAAAATCTGGTCCAGCCCTTCATGGAAACCAATCAGCTTCCAGGTTTTATTGTAAAGCTTCATTTGAAAAGCTGATGATAGAAGCTGATTGGCTACCATGCACAGCTGTACCAGATTTGTACTCTCCAGTTTTAGTAAATCACCTCCATTGTTTTGCCTCTTCCCTGCCTGTTTTAACCCCCTAATTACTGGACAGCCATACTGCAGGCACATGAATTGTGTGTGGGTGCAGGGCGGTTGCAGTGCACCACCAATCACTTGAATGGGTCACGCTCAGTGGATAGTACCACCCGCTGAGCTTTACAGGTATAATTCCTGCATGTGTACACCCCAGACTGCTGCGTGTACACATGCGTAACCACAAGTCTAAAGGAGGCCTAAATGATTACTAGTATTTTAAATATTAGGGACTAACAATGTGAAGTTTCACTGCATAACAAGCAAATTCATACAAAGTAGGGGCTTTGCCACATAAATCCATCAGAATAGATGATTTAGGAATCCACGTATGGTTTACTATGGTCAAGCATGGATCAAGCCATGTAACTGTAGCACCATCTACCAATAGGTAGATGCTAGTAAGGTTTATTTTTACTAGGTTATCCAGCACAGGCAAATTTAGGCAGGCCTATGCTGCATGCTAGACCTGTCTGTTTTGATCTGGGGGCTGGGAATGGTCAGAGTAGCAATGGGTGTGATCACCTGCACTTCAGTTCTGAGTCGTCTCCCTTGCTTCCAAGGAGAATATTCTGGAAGAAGGGCTGGGCCTGGAATTGGAGTGGCAGGCAGCTTGTGTGTAAGCCCTGACCAATCCCCAACTGGTATTGGCAGGGGCGGGTCTCATTAATAAGCTGAGGTGATATACCACTGGGGGGGAGAAGTTGGCTGGGTGAAGTGAGGAATGGCATGTTAGACAGTCGCAGGAGGCCATCCCCATCTGGAAAAAGGCCCGGGGAGAGCGGTGAGGGAACATTGCCTCTACACGGTTATTGGCAATGTCTTTGACACCACACGGTCGGATTGCAGGGAACTTCTGGAGCAGAGGGGCAGGTGAAACTGTCGGTACGCATGGTCCAGTCAAAGTCCCTTATCATGGACTCAGGGCTGTTGGAAGGTCAGTGAGTGTTACCACAGTGGAGGGCTGGAGGTGCAAAGGAGTCTGTGAGGGGACTCTGCTAGTACACGGTCAATAACAGAGTCTGCATCAAACACACGGTGGATGATGGGGAGTCTGTGGGGATCTGTGTCAAGTCGATGTGGCCTTCGGGGACATGATTTGCAGGTTGGGCTGGCTGGGAACAGTAGTCCATATTCCCTAGAAGACATGCTTTTAAACCACTAGGCCTCCGGGGGGGGGGGGTTTTGCAGGCCTCAGGCCTAGTGGCAGCGAGCAACCAGAGCCACAGTAGGGAAGCTTATTCAGAGTGGGCCCCTACTATTCAATAGAAGAGGATGTGTCATATTTCAAGTAGTAACTTCAAGTTTGTGCAGGAGGAACCAAGTGTACAGGAGGAAACAAGTTATGGGCAGGAGGTGAAAGAGATCTAAGAACTCTGCTTTTACACAGTCAAAAGTGGTGTCTCTATCCTTCACACGGTGATGGATGGAGAACTCTTATGCCGCGTACACACGGTCAGAATTCTCGTCGGAAAAGGCTCTGATGGTTTTCCCGTCGGAATTCCGACGGAATTTCGCTCAAACTGTCTTGCCTACACACGGTCACACCAAATTCCGACGGTCAATAACACCACGCCTTAAAAAAAGTTTGACTGCACTATAAAAGGGAAGTTTAATGCTTCTGAGCATGTGTCGAATTGTTTCCGAGCATGCGTCGGAATTTTGCATGTCGGAATTGCATACACATGATCGGAAAATCCGATAGAAAGGTTTTCCGTCGGAAAAATTAAGAACAGGTTCTCAATCCAAAGTCCGTCGGAAATTCCGACAGAAAATGATGGGCATACACACGGTCGGAAAATCCCATGAAGAGCTCCCATCGGACTGTTTCCATCGTAAATTCCGACCGTGTGTACGTGGCATTAGAGATAGTATTCTGCAGAGGCTTGCAAAAGACTTTTTATTGTCTCTGGATGTGATGTATGAAGTCTGGCAGTGGAGTGATTTGGCGGATTGTGTTGTTACTAGCTGCAACACCATGGCTATATAACACTTTTTTTTAAATACACTTATCCCTTAAAGAGGTTGTAAACCTCTCTGTGGAAGTTGTACCTATAGGTAAGCCTAGAATAAGGCTTACCTATAGGTACTGTAAATATCTCCTACATGTGTGCCATATCCCCGGTATTGTTTTTTTCATTAAAAGCAATTAGAGCAGCTCACAAGCTGCTGGAATCATTTCCAAAGTTGCTGACGTCACTTCAGGTTCAGGCTGGAAGTAAATAACTATTTTTTTTTTTACTTTTGCTTAGAGGTCTTTTTGACCCCAGATCTATAAAGAGGACCTGTCATCCTTATTTCTATTACAAGGGGTGTTTACATTCCTTTTAATAGAAATAAAAGTGATCAAAAAAATAAATTAAAGGGACAATGTCAAAATAAAAAATAAAAAGTGAAATAAAGAAGTAAAAAAAATGTAAAGCACCCCCATCCCTCCATGCTTGCGCACAGAAGTGAATGCATACTTAAGTCAAGCACGCATATGTAATCAGTGTTCGCACCACACATGTGAGGTATTTCCATGAATGTTAGAGCGAGAGCAATAATTCTAGTGCTAGAACTCCTCTGTAACGCTAAACAGGTAACCTGTAAAGGCATTTGAACGTTTTTTAAGATTTTTAAGTACCATAGTTTGTCGCCATTCCACAAGCATGCGGAAATTTGAACCGTGACATGTTAGGTATCTATTTTCTCGGCATAACATCATCTTTCACATTTTACAAAAAAATTTGGGTATATATTGTGTTTTTTTTTTTTTTTCATTAACCACTTAAGCCCCGGACCATTTGGCTGGCCAAAGAACAGACCACTTTTTGCAATTTGGCACTGCATCGCTTTAACTGACAATTGCGCGGTTGTGTGACGTGGCTCCCAAACAAAGTTGACGTCCTTTTTTCCCACAAATAGAGCTTTCTTTTGGTGGTATTTTATCATTTCTGCGGTTTTTATTTTTTGTGTTGTAAACAGAAAAAGAGCGACAATTTAAAAAAAAAAATTTTTACTTTTTGCTATAATAAATATCCACAAAAAATATATAAAAAAACATTTTTTTTCCTCAGTTTAGGCTATACGTATTCTACATATTTTTGGTAAAAAAAAATCGCAATAAGTGCATATTGATTGCTTTGCGCAAAAGGTATAGCATTTACAAAATCGGGGATAGTTTTATGGCATTTTTATTAATATTTTTTTTTTACAAGTAATGGCGGAGATCAGCGATTTTTATCGTGACTGTGACATTATGGCGGACACGTCGGACAATTTTGACACATATTTTTGGGACCATTGGCATTAATCCAGCGATCAGTGCGATTAAAATTGCATTGATTACTGTGAAAATGTCACTGGAAGTGAAGGGGTTAAAACTAGGGGGCAGTGAAGGGGTTAATGTGTGTCCTAGTGTGTGTTCTAACTGAAGGGGGGATGGGACTGTGCAGGGAAACTAACAGATCGCTGTTCATACTTACACACATAGCTCCCATTTATCTGTGTGCCCCGAGCGATCGCGGGAGCCCGGCGGTGATCGAGACCGACGGGCACTCGCATCGGCTCGGGGAGCACGCGCGTGCGCCCCCTAGTGCCCATTTATGTTACCGACGTAACATAGCGGCGATCCGCGCAGCCGAGCCATGTTGCCGCAGTACAGCTGCGGCGGCTGGTCGGCAAGCAGTTGAAAAATGTTTTTTCCAAAGATATTGCATTTGAAAAACCGCTGCTCAAAAACCGCGTGACATAGAAAATTACAATGATCGTTATTTTATTTCCTAGGGTCTCTGCTAAAAAATTTTTTTATAATGTTTGGGGGTTCTAAGTCATTTTCTAGCAAATACTGATTTAAACTTACCAGAAAAAGTCTAGTCTTAAAGTGGTTAATAGCTGAACGAAGCGTTTACTGAAAATAAACTATATTTTCCTTTTAGTTATACATTTTAAAAAAATGCAGGGTAAAGGAAATAACTACCCTTTCACCATTGTGGCCACAACCAGGACAAGGTTCGGTAGTGAGAACAATGATTGTGTGAACTACCACAAATATTTTTCTTATTAACAGACACTTTTGAATGGCGGAAAATGACATCATACGACTCTGACAGTTTATTTAAGAAAGTACCTTAGCATCATTTTGTATGATTAGGAAGTCAGATGACTCAAATCTAACACAAGCATTTCAGATATACTATAATGAGAAGGAAAATATGATCTCATATCACCCAAGGACATATGTTTCAGCATTACACAGTATGCTATTTCCGCTGTGATCACCTTCCATTAAAAACTGTACTTTCCAGTTCAACCTCATGTTGAAGCATATAACATTGTTCCTTCAGAAACTGCCTGTCACAAGTATGGAAATAGATGAATTTTAATTGCTAATGTATCCTACTTTAAGAAGATAAGCAAACAGAAATTAATACATCACTGAATATCCTAATTTTTAATGTAAAGCTGGGGATAGTATTTAGCAAAGCTTATGTCAAACTGGCAGGCCTTAAAGCTGAACTCCAGGCAAACAGCTAAATACACAGATAAAATACGTATATGCAAGGGAGCTGTTTTACCTGCCGTGGGATTTGTATTTCTGTCCATCCAGTTCTGAGATTTTCCCACTCTGCCATACAGCACAGCCCTGTCCAGTAGGGCAGGAGACCTGTTTTATTTTTTTTAACAGTGCTGAATGCACATTGGCTGTGCTCTCATCAAACCATCCAATGGCTGGTGTCATAACGGATCACATGTGCAGCACTGTGGCAGTTGAAGATTAAACAGAGGCAAAGATGGCAGCTTCCACTTTAAGGCCTCATGCACATGGGCAGATTGGTCCACACAGTGTAAAAAAACAGGGGTATTTTGGCACCCAGGAAGCATTTGTGCAGCATACAGCTAGGGCCGGTGCTAGACTATTTTGTGCCCTTGGCAGGACCAGCTTCTTGCACCCACCCTACAAAAAATAAAGGCTGCAAATGCAGCCAGTGCTGGGATGCTTTCTCACCCCCTTGCCAATGTTAGTTCCATGTAAAGACTAACTGGGGAGCTGGGAGTAAGAGATGTTGCGCGCAGCACGGCTCCTCATTGGCTGCATACCTCTTCTTCACAGATTGGCTGAAGTTTGCAGGAGACGTCTTTGTCTCCAGCTAACATCATCCAATCCTGCAGTAGTATGTGGAACATTGGCGCAGTGTAAGGGGAACAGGGCAGCCATTGGAAATTTTCGGGCACCTTACACAGCTTTAGGCCTGGGCCCCCTGGGCGTGACCCCCTTACAGTTTTAAAGTTTACCCCTTTCATTAGGGTCCCCAAAGTCCCCACCCCATATGTCAGGGTCCCCCTCCTTTCCTCAGTGTCCCCAGAGTCATCCCCCTTATATCAGGGTCCCAAGAATCCCCTCTCCTTAAATCAGGGTCCACAGAGTTCCCCCTTACAGAGTCTTGTAGAGTGGGAGAATTATTGTTTTATCTCTGGAGTTGATTCCTTTTTAATGCATGCCAATATTCTGTTTGCTTTGTTAGCAGCAGTTTGGATGCCATTGCTGAGTCTACTAGGACCCCCAAGTCCTTTTCCATCCTAGATTCCCCCAGAGGTTCTCCCCCTATTGTATAGATTGCATTCATATTTTTGTCACCCAAATGCATTATTTAAAATTTTTCTACATTAAACCTCATTTGCCATGTAGTTGCCCACCCCATTCATTTGTTCAGATCTTCTTGCAAGGTTTCCACATCCTGCGGCGTTATGTCTCTTGTGATGATTTTTCTGTTTTTAGTTTTAGCTACACTCAGGCTTTCTCTTTAAGTGAAAAATACTCCTTAAGGCTCTGTTCACAATTAACATTTTGGGATCTCGGGCAGATTCACTGCAATTTTGCCCGCAATCTCAAATCTCAATGCAATCGCAAAATGCATGTCCGGGTGCCATTCATTTTCAATGGCACCTAAATGTAGTACGATTTTTCACCGATTACCGTTCGATGGATCATGCTGCAATCGCGGCAAACCTCAATGCACAAAGCTTGTCGCCCAAGAGAAGCTCCTGCTCCTTTTTGGGCAACCAGCTCCATGTGTTGCGGTTTGCTGAGATTGTTGCGTGACAAAACCGCACCGCACTTTAGGTGCCATTAAAAATAAATGGCACACAAACACGTACTGTATGCTATGTTTTGTGAACGTTGCAGTGGATTCCGCCTGCATCTAAAATGGCTAGATACGAATGGGGCCTTAGTAAATTACAGTACAATCTCTAGGAAAGAAAGAAAAGGGCAGACGTGATTGAAACCTTTAAATACTTAAGGGGTGTAAATAGGGTTCAGGAGGGCAGTATTTTCAATATGAAGCTAAGATCAAGAACACATGACCTCAATCTACCAAGAGGAAAGCTCAAAACGAATCTTAGAAAGTATAATTTTTTTGAAAGAATAGTTGATGTTTGGGATAGATTCCAACTAAAGGGCATTCAAACATGCTTTGTACCAACATAGATCAATACTCTGAAAATAAAGTATAGTATAGTATATACTGCATACAGCATATATAAAAGGAGGCAGACTTGATGGACCATTTGGCCTTTTTTTCTGCTATTATACTTTTATGATGCTATTACTCTAGAATAATCCTTGTCTACATTACCAGAGTGCCAGGACCCACTGTTACCCTCTTCTCCACTTGGACAAAGTATGGATATTTTGCAAAATAACAGAAAATGTTGTGCTACCAACTGCATCTGAAGCACAAAAGTGCTTTCTAATGCCACCCTGTCAATTCCCAATTGGCCCATCAGTCTCTAAGTTGTTGCAATTGTTACATAAACCTGTACTATTTGGATGCTGCCACCATTGTGTCTAATATAAACACATTGGCTTTTTGACATAGCTAGAACCCATAGAACTGCAGCACTACTTTTTTTTTTTTTTTACCACCAACAGATAATATTGGATATGTGTGAGTATCTGATTTAAATATCTTTCTTCTTTGCCTTGCCATTGTCCCAGGGCTATATTTTACAAGCATTTCTACCACATATATATATTGACCAACCTTTGCACTGGCAAGGTATTGCCGAAGACAGTGGTCATCCAAGTGTGGTCACAGACAGCAATACAAATTTTAATACTTCCACAATCTATCCAAACCAAATAAAACTGGTGATATCTCTTGAGATAGCCCATAGTGCGTTGTCAATTCTTTGTCTTGTATTAAATGTTTATTTGTATAAAAAAAAAATAAACAATTGTGTATAGATAGTTAACTGATATAAGGTAAAATGCACAAATAATAATAAAAAATAAATACATAAAATTCACCCCAAATCATAGCTTTCTTTAAAGTGTTTGTAAACTCTAACAACGAATTGCTCTTTTTTTACTAATATATTTTCAGAAGTTGGAAAGAAATGTCAGCTTCTAATCCTCACACTATGTGATTAATTTAAGTGCTACATAACTGTTAAAAAAGGAAACAATTTACTATGACAGGTATAATTAATATGCCATTTAAATTACTGGCTAGCTGACACTTTTGCAGCACAAACATGTGATATAAGTCTTGGGTTTTCTTTCTTTTTCACTTATCATAGAAAAGATGGCACCCAATGTTGCGTCATCCGCTCCGACGTCTCCCATTCAAAACACAGAAGAGCTACAGAGGAGGAAAATGGAAAAGAGAGGCAAGATTATCTCAGAACTGATCCAGACAGAAAAGGACTACTTGAATGACCTGGAGCTTTGTATCAAAGAAGTTGTTCATCCACTTAGGGAACATCATGTGAGTTTTTCATTGTCTGTGTTTGTGGAATTCTTATCTAATAAGATGTTATCTACTAACCAATAGGGTCATATGCCAATCAATCATTAAAGTAGTTGTAAACGATCACCTTGTAAAAAAAAAACATTCAGCTTAAAATATATAAAATGAAAGGCAAAAAATTTGTTTTAAGATATACAAAAACATTATAAATACCTTTTTCCCTTTTTTATAAGTAATCACATTCTCTCTGTTCTCAACTGCATAAGAGCTGGTTGGAGGAGAAGCAGCAGCACGCTGAGCTTACCAGTGAATGGTTGTGCAATGAGGTGTGTCAGGACAAGTCTGATCATTCGAGGAGAGCGCACTGAGTTCCCAGCACAGCTAGAGAACTGACCATGGTGTGCTCTCCTGCTTAGTGCGGTCAGTTTTTAATAGTAATGTAGAAGGACTGTCGGGAACACCAGGGATTTTCACATAACGGGAGCAATACAAAGACAGCATGATACCTTCTCATACAAGTACATGGTACAGCAGGCACTTTTCAGGATTATGAAGTGTTGGGGTAACAAACGCTTTAAGGCACAGAACTATTTTCAAATTTTAGTACCAAATAGTACTCTGTGATAGTGCAACTTACCTAATTCTAGGCAATACTGTATCATTAAAATTGGCATTCTTGATACTCCTGGAAGTCTTTCACAACCTGCCCTGTAAATGGAGATTATCATTATGTCTCCTTATGTTATTCCTCTGCTTCGTAAGGCTTCTGATGACCTAGCAATCATTAAAAAATTGTTATGTTACACAGTGCATTATACAGTATGTTGCCACCATTATTCTGGACTCACAATATTGTGTGAGGCACATTTAGTTCATTTGTTTTCTAGAAAATGATGAATCGCATGGTTTAATTTACAAAATCACTTTGTTCCTCCTTTCCATTATGAATATTGTGGTAATGTGTACTGTAACCAGTGGCGGTTGGTGCTCAAAAATTTTTGGGGGGCGCAAACAAACTGAAAAATACTGAAACCCCCCCATCAATTGCAGCCTCACCGTGCCCATCAAATGCAGCCATTGTGTCCATCAGTTGCAGTCACTGTGCCCATCATATGCAGCAATTGTGCCCATCATATGCAGCCATTGTGCCCATCATATGCAGCCACTTGTGCCCATCATATGCAGCCACTTGTGCCCATCAAATGCAGCCACTTGTGCCCATCATATGCAGCCACTTGTGCCCATCAAATGCAGCCACTTGTGCCCATCAAATTCAGCCACTTGTGCCCATCATATGCAGCCACTTGTGCCCATCATATGCAGCAACTTGTGCCCATCATATTCAGCAACTTGTGCCCATCAAATGCAGTCACTTGTGCCCATCATATGCAGCCACTGTGCCCATCATATGCAGCCACTGTGCCCATCAAATGCAGCCACTTGTGCCCATCAAATGCAGTCACTTGTGCCCAGTATATGCAGCCACTGTGCCCATCGCCCCCCCCCACTCGCGTGGCTCCTGGCTCTGGCAGCACCCGCCCCCACGCGTGCGTGGCTCTGACAGAGGGGACTTACTGCAGCAGCTCCTCTCCAATTCACCAGAGCTGCGGCGACCTCCGCTCCAGCGCGTCTCCTCCGCTCCTCTTCCTAAGCGCCAGGCATCCAATAGGCTTTGGCCAACTTAGAAAACAAAACAGGTCTCCTGATTGCCGGGGAGGAAGGTTAGTGTGAAAATAGCGAAAGTTTATTTGCTATCGTCACACAATTGGGTGGGATCAGGGCGCACACTCTGCGCCCCGTGCCCACCCCATTTTGAAGCCTATTAGAGCCTCTGGCTCTAATCAGGTGCTCAAAAAAGTACCACCCCCTCCCACCCTCACCATGGGAATCCATGCGTCCGGTGTCCTGAAGGGGGCCAGGCACATGGATGGGGGATATGATTGGTTATTATGGGTAACAGCTCATTGCACTTTACTTCCTGTACCATTTAAGAATGATAATACCCATTGATATTGGTCAGGAGTTTAGATTCCAGTCATTTCCATCATCTGAGAATTTAAGTTATGTGGATTACAATGAACCAAGTAAAAGAGACATGGGACGAGAGATTTTTCTTCTATTAAGTCTTAATTGCTTAATAGTGATAACAGGCATCTAGGACCCAAATATTCCATCACAACATACATTCCTTCAGCACAGGAGTAGTTTTATTCTTTGCTAAATGGGACGAATGTGAGGACTACTTTTAAGGTTTGTTCCTTTATCCACATTACAAGTAGGGAAAGTTGGATGACTTCCATATTATTGCTGGTGACATCATCTATTTGCTGATCCGTGTAACATGGAAATTAGTACAAAAGGCAACTTCTATGGTTTCATTTGACTGTAATGTGATCCACAGAGCGTAGTAACTTGAACAGTGACAGTGTGTGTGTGTGTGTGTGTCCATGTACATGTGTCTCTGATCATATACACACCTAAATATGCACTCGTAAATTGTATTTGTTTGTGCGTGAATTTATATAGATCAGAGAAACCTGCAGAATGTTTAGTTATCAACTTTAATATAGTTATGGTAGCTGTTAAATGGATCTCTTAAAGCAAATAAATTCTCACCTTTGAGCTTGTTTGAAGTTCAGTTTTATCTTTGAAGGGGAACGGTAGGGCATTTGCAGTGACTAGACAGTTCATATCATTATTATATACTTTGTAGTAAAATAGTGACTCCTCCTGCCCCTGGTCACGAGCATTCTGTAGGTGTTTTTAAAAATAAAGTATTTTTAAGAACACCCTTGTCTAGCATGTGACCGCATACAGGGCCTATTTACATATATATACGAGCAGTCTTCAAAAAGTTTCAGCATTTTTATATTTTCGTTGTAAGCGGTGAAGGAGGGAGGAGTAGTTATTGGTTGTGTCATGTCCTGGCCGTTTAGTAGAAGAGTTGTCACGCTGTGGTGAAGATGTCTGGAAAACATATAAATTGAACCAAAGAGGAACACCATTCGGTCATATGCTTTTTGTGGGCAGAAGGTGTGCCGGGAGCACAAATTCATCTCCGCATGTGTGCTCAGTATGGGGATAAAGTTAGAGTTGTTTATGAGTGGGAGGTTATGGAACACCTAGCTTATAGTCCAGATTTAGCACCCTCTGATCGCCACTTTTTTGGACCGCTCAAAGAAGCTTTAAAGCGGAGAAGATTTTCATGTGATGATGATGTGAAAGCAGCGATGCACCAGTGGCTACGCATTCAATCAAAAACTTTTTTGCTGAGGGCATTAAAAAGTTGGTACAACGCTGGGAAAAATGCATCACAAAGGAAGGTTTACTATTTAGAAAAGTGATGTAATTTGTTTTTAAAATTCTTAATAAAAGAGTTAAAAAAAAGAGCAGAAACTTTTTGAAGACCCCCTCATATTTTTGAAAATTAGCCATAGTTCATGATTTAGTAAAAAGGGGACAATAAGTACTTCTTCTGCCTTTAGAAGTTTTTGTCATTGATGTTTATTCTCTTTCCTATAAAGAGAAGAGAAGTACTACTCATTACATATGTAGCCCTACCACATGTCAGAAAGTTTGATAATTGATATTAGTGGAAGTCGAAAATGCAAATATGATTTCTCCTCTCTCTGTGTTGTCCCTCAGCCAGCAGCTCTGTAAACAAGTACACTCAGCTTAGCTGATTTGGCAGGTTGATTCTATGGAGTGGGTGGTAGAGTTTGCACCAGACACTTGTAGTACTGGCTTATTTGGAAACAATAGCAATCCCTCAGACAGGAATGTTTTCTATTTCCCTTAAGATCTGTCAGCCAGGAGTGTCTGTTGCCCACCATAGTCATGAAATTGTCACTATATCTGGCGGAAGCCATCCATATTTTGCAACTGTCAGACGTCTTCATGCATGTTGTACTATGAGAAACCTTTAATATGGTCAGGCACTTTGATTAACCTATTTATTGCTTATGTCCATACAGTCAGACCGCTTTGATGTGGATGCTCTCTTCAGCAACATTGAGTCTGTCTGTCAAATTTCAGCCAAGCTGGTATCCTTGCTGGAAGAAGCCACGACCAATGTGGACCAGGAGCTTCAAGTTATAGGTTAGTAAGGATATCCATAGACAATAGGGTGTTTGAAGGTGCAGACATGATCTAACTGCTCCTAGGGCTCTCTATCATGTGACCTCACATAAACAGCAACACTTAACCTAGCTCAGCAGGGAAGGAGGATAGCGGTCAAGTGTACACCACCAGTGCTGCTCATCTTTTAAGATAACAATAGGAAAACATAATTTTAGTTATGTTTTATTAAAAATAAACATGTCACCTTGTCCCACACCCACCAATGCATACCTTGCATTACCTCACCATCCCATTGACCAGCCAAAGCTCCCTGAAATACAAGGCTAATAATTCAGAGCTTAGGCAGGCAAACAGGTCAGTGGAGAAGGTAGTTATCAGTAGCACAGTGACATGTTCAGTTTAAAGTATACCTTTCTATACTGTAATTTTACTAAATTGGCCCCAGGTCTAAAACTCAGACACCCAGTGGTATATGTGCACATTTTTAGATGAACAAGCATAAGTACCTGAACGACCGCAACATACATGGATATACAATGTAATACTGACATATAATCACACACTTAGGTTGGACTTGATGGACTTGTGTCTTTTTTCAACCTCACCTACTATGTAATTAGGATGCCTGTGAAAAACTGTTGAGATCTTGCCGCTGCTCCAAAACTCATAAGACCAAAGGAGTAACAACAAAAATTCCAACACAAGGAGCGCGGTTCCAGTATATTATTACACAAGCAAAGTGGAGTAAAAAGTATCAATCTTTCATGACAGTTGTATCCATTCATAAACTTAAACTAAACGATCAAGTGGGGGAATGCCTTGAAAGCACAGTAACTCATGGCTAGCTTGTCATCCTCTGCAGACCTGGACGGGATGGATGGCTGTAACAAACCCTGGTACTGTGTGAAGACAGTGAGGCATACACGGAGGGTGTAGATGGTACTCCCACTCTCAAACTGTCAGATACCAAACTAGGGAGGGTGGAGAGGGACCCGAATGCTCCAAGATGTACATTTTCAGCCCAGGAAAGGCACACTCTGTTCCCGATGGGAAGGGAGGGGAGGAGAGGAGAGACAGAGCCGTACAGGGCTGCACAAATCTGACTGGAGGAACAGGAACAAACCAGTAGCTTGTTTGCTGGTCTATGCAGACAAATGTTCAGCAGCGATCACAGGCAGGCTGGAAACGGTCAGGCTGGAGTATTACCATGGCAGCTGTGGGGGACCAGTCACAGTGCTGGAGGGACCCTTTACGAGCAAGGAATATGCTATGATTTCTCCTTAATCCTCTACCTCTAGACATAATGAGCATTTAAGACTTCCAGTGCGAAGGGCCCCACTGCAAGGGTGGATATTTATATTCCTAGAGTTGGGCTTTAAAGTATAACTAATGGCAAAACCTTTTTTTTGGTTTTGGATAGAGTGGAGAGGGATTATAACACCTGCCAGTTGTTTTTTGCTGTCTGTGCACCCATTAGGGAGATTCACCCTTTCTATTTGTCTTGTTTACCATTGTCATTGAAAGTGAAGGTAAAAAAATATGACAAAATATGGTACCCTTGGCTTGCTTATTTAAAGGTCCCGAATGAATGAAACTGACTTTATGCATGATCAATAGAGGATCCCCAGATGGACTTACTTTTTCTTACTTTCTCCTCTTCTCATTTCTTCCATGACTCTTTTGATTGATACGAGCCTTGGCACCATACTGTAATGAATTTCTTTTTCCTTTTTCTTATTTTAGTTGCTCATGTTTGCACTCAGGGGTTAGGAGTCCCTAACGTGGGGCCTTCATTTTGCTGGGCAATGGATAGTTTTCTGGAAGCTGTAGTCACTGGGGAAGGGCTTTCTACATTTTTGGGCCTTTTTACAGTAACTACTCGATCTCAGGATCCTTATGTATCTTATTTTCATACCCTGATTATCTGGTTAATTGTCTGAGCGGCTACCTCCCAATGTTTGTGACGTTATTGACGTCTCATACTTAGTCTATAGCTCAATGCAAGCTCTCTCTGTTTATATGTGCTTATGCCCATGTACCCACTTGTGGCCTTGTGGAAGGCCTAATCCGATTGCCAAGTTTATTTTTTGTTTCCCCTCCCGATTTATGTACCAATTTTGCTACATGTACAAAGCAAGCGAGGACTGTTCGCCACTCTGTTAAGGGATCATTGACTTCTTATTTTCTTCAAACATATTAATAAAAAAACGTTTGAAACAGAAAGTGAAAATAAAAGAAAATCCCAAATTGTGCCCAGAAAAGCAATAGAAGGGAAATCTTCCAATGGAGACACTAGTTTTGGTGACCTGGGGTTCCCCAAGGAATTAATGTGTATGAACATACATCCATTGCTAGGAAGTATTTTCCATGTTTGTATTTACCTCACCTTCTGTTTTGGATGTCTCTTAATTGCTGTTTCAATTAGATAATTAATTGGAAGGTGTGATTTGGCAAACAGTATATATGTTCTGTTTTCAAACTTGAAAATAGTGCTGTGATCAAGGCTTGTAATCCGGAATGTGTGAGTCCCTGTATATTTTTACTCACTTCTTGTATGCACCAATAAAGAAGCAACAAGGACGTCTGGAGTTGCCGACTCTATTCTTTGTATTTAGGTCCCCAAGGAATTCCCTTAATTTACAGGTGTCTCCTATCACTTCCTGTTTGGCTATGGAACAGGAAGTGAAGGGAAATCTCTGCAATGGAACACAGATGACGAAAAAAAATCTGACATGGGTTATAACCCTCCCTTATGCGGCGTACACACGTGCGGGACTTTTCCCGGCGGACCTAGTCCAGCGGACAATCCGCCGGACTTTCCAGCTGGCTTCGCCGGACTTTCCGAGCGTGTGGACTTGCCCACACACGCCCGGACTTCTCCGGCGGACAGTCCGCTGAACAAAGTCCACGGGACTTTTGAAAATGAACGGACTTGCCCACACACGGAGTTCATTTCGAACGTAACTTCTAGCTAGCGTAGGCAGTAAATGCCGGCGCGCTAGCTCCGTCACCTGGCATGGATTTAAAGGGAATCGCCACGCCGTCCCCCCCAAATCCATGTCAGACCCTTATCCGAGCATGCAGCCCGGCAGGCCAGGAAAGGGGTGGGGACGAGCGAGCGCCCCCCCCCCTCCTGAGCCATACCAGGCCGCGTGCCCTCAACATGGGGGGTGCCCTGGGGAAAGGGGGGCCGTGCGGCCCCCCCACCCCAAAGCACCTTGTCCCCATGTTGATGAGGACAAGGGCCTCTTCCCGACAACCCTGGCCGTTAGTTGTCGGGGTCTGCGGGCGGGGGCTTATCGGAATCTGGGAGCCCCCTTTTATAAGGGGGCCCCCAGATCCCGGCCCCCAACCCTATGTGAATGAGTATGGGGTACGATGTACCCCTACCCATTCACCTAAAGTGTAAAATGTAAAGTAAAGAAACCACACTTTTGAAAAAATAATTTATTGCACTGCTCCGGGGGTCTTCTTCCGTCTTGGGGGTCTTCTCGCCGGACTCCTCCGCCATTTACGTAGCTCTTTTACCGAGCGGAGAAGTCCGGCTACCTTCTTCGTCGTCACCGTCGTCTGGGGGTCTCGATCCGCCTTCGGGGTCTTCCGGTGTCTTCCGGGGTCTCTTCTGTTCTTGCCGCTGTCGTCGCTTTCTGCGCCGCCTTCTTCTTCCCCTTCTTCTTCTTCTTCTTCTTCTTCTTGTTCTTCTTCCTCCGATGTTGACACGTCGCTCCTTCTGGCCGGAATGGCAGAGCTGTGCTGGGACTTATATAGTGACAAGGGGACAGGGTCACATGTTCATGTCACATGGTGACCCCGCCCCCTGTGATGTCACAGTCCCAGCATCCTCCGGGACTGTGACATCACAAGGGGGCAGGGTCACCATGTGACATGAGCATGTGACCCTGTCCCCTTGTCACTATATAAGTCCCAGCACAGCGCGGCTCTGCCATTCCGGCCAGAGGGAGCGACGTGTCAACATCGGAGGAAGAAGAACAAGAACAGGAAGAAGAAGGCGGAAGAAGAAGGCGGCGCAGAAAGCGACGACAGCGGCAAGAACAGAAGAGACCCCGGAAGACACCGGAAGACCCCCGAAGACCCCGAAGGCGGATCGAGACCCCCAGTCGACGGCGGCGACGACGAAGAAGGTAGCCGGGCTTCTCCGCTCGGTAAAAGAGCTACGTAAATGGCGGAGGAGTCCGGCGAGAAGACCCCCCAAGACGGAAGAAGACCCCCGGAGCAGTGCAATAAATAATTTTTTCAAAAGTGTGGTTTCTTTACTTTACATTTTACACTTTAGGTGAATGGGTAGGGGTACATCGTACCCCATACTCATTCACATAGGGTGGGGGGCCGGGATCTGTGGGCCCCCTTATAAAAGGGGGCTCCCAGATTCCGATAAGCCCCCGCCCGCAGACCCCGACAACCAACGGACAGGGTTGTCGGGAAGAGGCCCTTGTCCTCATCAACATGGGGACAAGGTGCTTTGGGGTGGGGGGGCCGCACGGCCCCCCTTTCCCCAGGGCACCCCCCATGTTGAGGGCACGCGGCCTGGTACGGCTCAGGAGGGGGGGGGCGCTCGCTCGTCCCCACCCCTTTCCTGGCCTGCCGGGCTGCATGCTCGGATAAGGGTCTGACATGGATTTGGGGGGGACCCCCACGCCGTTTTTTCGGCGTAGGGAGTCCCTTTAAATCCATGCCAGGTCACGGAGCTAGCGCGGCGGCATTTACTGCCTATGCTAGCTACGTAACCTGAAGTCACGTGCTAAATGAACGGACTTGCCGATGAGCGGCAAGTCCGTTCATTTTAAAAAGTCCGGCGGACTAGCCTACTAACGGCGGGATTGTCCGCTGGACTGCCCAGTCCAGCGGATAATTTTAAAACATAACTTAAAACTTAGTCCGCCGGACTTTTGGCGCTAAAAAGTCCGCCGACGCCCACACACGAGGGGATTGTCCGCTGGACTTGAGTCCAGAGGATAATCCCGCGGGATTTTGCCTATAGTTCTACTTTAAATTTATCTTAAAATAATGGTTCTCTAACCTGAAATTAAAAATGTAGGTGTACATTCTTTGACAAAATAAAAAAAAATTATATTCTCCTTGTTTTTTTGTGATGAAAACATCACAGCATAAAAATAATTGTGTACTTTTTATAAAAAATGTATGTACCAATGATTGCACAGAGCAACCAAAAAACTCACATTTGCAAGGTAAAACACACCTAATGTTTAGAAAGGCTGATTTCTGTCCACCAGGTCAGTGCTAACTGCTCAAGTATGAATTCTCGACTCTTTGAAGCCCAGTAGTGTTGAACAGATGTCTCAATGGACTCAGTGATCTGGTGCATGTGGAAATTGCACCATAAATTCTGAATGAGCCACATAATATAGGATTACTCATGTTAAGCCAGGACTTTCCTGTTTATGCAGACTGAAAGGAAAAGGAAGAAAGGAAGAGGATGCAACACAAAACATAATATATTTAATGTAACTATCAGTGTCTTCCCTATACATAAAGAGTCAGTCACCATGGGGGGTAAAGTCATGCAAGCTGTGCATGCATAAAGTGGTTGAAAGAATATTTCATATTTTTTTAGTAAATGCATAGGCTACCTCTTCCAAAATAATGGCAGAACACATACTTTCTCGCAACACAATGACAACACCGATAACAGGTGTTCTTTCTTTTTTTTTGTACAATAGACTAACAAGCAAAGCAGTATAAGAAAAGTATTAAAGCACTAGCCCGTACCGCATAAATAAAGGCACTTCAATTTACTACAATCAAACTGTAAATGATCAAAGCAGATCATTACAATAGGAGTATAGATCTTAGTCTAGTTCAAATCTTAAAAAGAATAGGAACGTTTGGGGCAGATCATTCTTCTTTACTAAATGAGAAGAGGTAAGGGGGCACCATGTATTATACTCAGTGGCACACAATGACATTTCACTAAGCAAAATACTTGTTTGACTCGATTGTGATGGAAACCAGGTGCTGCATTCTGGGTCCAGGGCAATATTCAATATTCCAGCTCTAGTCACATTTTCAGGAAATGCTTGCTTGCATTACTGATGTTTTGCTTTGTGAGTTAAATTAGTTTAGTTTAAATCTTTCACAGGCTAAAAAGGAATTTTTTTGTGTTATTTGGTATATAGAAACGTGTTATAAATTACACCTTTTTGTGCAGGCAGTTACTTCAATCCACTATCGTTTTTATTCATTGTCACCTAAATAGCTCCTAATCTAAATAGGTAAAGAGCAGAGTAGTCTTTGTGCAATCATTTTTCAGCCATCCTAAAGGAAGGACGAGTACATTTGATATTACAAGGCAGAGCAGCGAGATACTGGAAAATGTAGAAAATTATGTTTCTAAAAAAGGAATGGTGCAGTGTATTACAAATCAACAAAATGCTTTTTTAATTTGGCGTGTTTTTTTAAAATGTATCACTAAAAAAACAATGAATGCAATGAATAAAAACATGAAAAAAGTTACAGTAAAATGAATTGTAAAAAAAAAAAACAGCAATATAAACACACTAAAAAAGGAAGATGTTAATTAGAGCAAATAAAGGTGGTAATGAGGGCTAAATAGAAATTAAGTTTATTATTTTTAAACCTATAGGTTTTGATGCAGCTAACTAAATGTAACAAAATCATTACATTATTGCTATCAATAAGTGGTATAACAAGCTGTTCATTCATAACGAAAGCAGGATATGCTGTCAGCGTCTTTTTTTTTTTTATACTGATCAGAACCGTGGATGTTAAAATAAAAGTGGTTCCCACCAGCTGGGGAGGATACTGTAGGAAGCATTTTGTACACCCTGTTAAGCCCCATACACACGGTCGGATTTTCGCATGGATTCTGTCCGATCGGACAATGTTGTTGAAAAATCAGACCGTGTGTATGCACCATCGGACAGTGTACGTCGTATTGTCCGACGGACAAGGTCCTATCTCCTGCTGGATAGATTTTCCGACAACGCGGTCCGATCACACCAAATCCGATCGTGTGTATGGTAGTCCGACCGGACAAAGTGCTACGCATGCTCAGATCACGTTACAAGACCAAAGCTATTGGCTACTAGCCTCTACGTAGTCCCGTCGTAGGCAACAAACGTCGCCACGTTCAGAATGATCGGATTTTCCGACAACTTTGTCCGACCGTGTGTACGCAAAACCAACATCAGACAAAGTATGACGGACATGGTCTGACGGACCTGGTCCTCGGATAATCCGCGCGTGTGTATGGGGCTTAAGTTTAACTAAAGTCCTGCAGGTCCTCAACTTGGTAATATAACACAGACACAGATGTTGTTAAAATTAGGAGCAAAAGGGTGGGACTTTGAACGAAGCACGTGGTTGAAATGAATACAATGGTGGAGATTGAGATATTTAATATTCCGTAAATAACAAAATATAATTTCCATATATCAAAGGACCAAAGGGTCCTGAAATTACATTGCTGCAGATGGACACAGTTGACCGAATTTGGGGCCCTGTATCTCGGGGCCACTATGTTGTAGTGTTGGTTCCACTGGGTTTGCACATCAAATTTGGGGTTCCTAGCACCAAGTGGCCCCGAGGTATGGGGCCCCAAATTCGGGTCGGAAAATGTCAAGCACTTTTCTGCAGCAGAGAATGACATTTTCTTTGGGGCCCCCTATCTCGGGGCCACTTGGTGCTAGGAACCCCAATTTGCATATGTTGTAGTGTTGGTTCCACTGGGTTAGCACACCAAATTGGGGTGCTGGGCCCCAAAGTCGCGTCGGAAAATGTCATTCTCTGCTGCAGAAAAATGCTTGACTCAAGTATAAGCCAAGGGGGGCACTTTCAGCACAAAAAAATGCGCTGAAAAGCTCGGCTTATACTCGAGTATATACGGTACATACAAATAGGAATACACATTAAATGTGGCGTCAATTCCTAAAACAGTGGTAATTGGTAATAACATGGTTAAAAAGGGTAGCATGATAGAGTTACAAAGTCCACCATATATCACAGTGGGGTACAAAAATGTTGCAAGGTGAAATCTGCATGGTCTATGACCTTACTGGTCCCTGTCACATAATGTGATGGTATGAATATATAAATAATAGAAACTGTTAGAGCTGTAGTATACTGGTATACGGCAGTTGTTAGCTCGGCGCATTTTGCGGCTTGGTGCCGCTCATCAGGAGCAAGCACGTGGTGTATCTGCTAATGGGAGATGAACAACTAGATAAATAATCTTGTATCAATAGAGGGGAGGAGAATGAAAATGGAGACCCCCCAATAGATCACTTACAAGTATATATGCAGCTGGAGGCGTAATGTCAAGGACCATGGACCACCCAAAGGCATCAGTGTTGGGAGCTGGGGGGGCTGGTCCAATGGCGACACACATCACCGGCGGCAACCTGGGTGGACCCGGGCACACAGGGCATACCTAAGGTGAAGGGGCGAACATATTACAGCGCACACATTAAAGAATGACGTTTCCTGCAGGGCTAGTTAAAAACACCTGAACATATTCAAAAAATACGGGGGTTTGGTCACACTATATGGTTATATAGTGCTAAGCCCACTTACTGCGACAAAGTACCCCGAATTAGTGGGTCCTACCCTAGTAATAGAATGAAAGATCCTGCGTCTCAACCATGGGAGCCAAACTCCTCTATGTGGGAGAACTGAAAGGATTCCTCCTATACACTGGTGGCCACTAAATAAGAGGTAATGAAGAGGGGAGGGGTGCTCTAACCCAAAAAAAACCTGGTCAGGGTTTATTACAACATACAAAAACATATTTGGGAAGCACTCACCAATGCGTTTAAATTCAAGATGGTGCTGCCATAAGACCAACAAGCAATAGCGAACATATTACAGCGCACACATTCAAGAATGACGTTTCCTGCAGGGCTAGTTAAAAACACCTGAACATATTCAAAAAATACGGGGGTTTGGTCACACTATATGGTTATATAATGCTAAGCCCACTTACTGCGACAAAGTACCCCGAATTAGTGAACATGTGACAATGAGAGTAGGAGGTAATTATGCCAAATAAATGTAGTGCAAAATTGGTGTAAAAGAGGGTGGGATAACAGTGAGGTGTGTGTCGTGTGGTGGGACTAATGTATACAGGGGGAGGGGGAAAGAAAGGGGACTGGTGGGGGGTGAATGAACAGGATTGAGGGTGGACAGCCATGGTGAAGGGTTGCCATCAAGACGCCTGAAAACAGGAGTGTATACGAACGACAACCAAACAAAGTGACTGAAAACTGTACAAAAATTACCTGGTACTGGAGAAGGGGGAGAAAAGAGCCCTGGTCCAGGAGGGACATGAGAACTAGTGTGTGCAGGAGCCCCGTGTGACCAGGCCCGACCAGGGCAGCCGCCTATAAATAAACAGATACAGATGTATTAAAACTGCCATACTAACAATAAGAAAGTGACTAAATTGTTTCTAAATATAAATTGGACTTGTCTTTATGTTGTCAATAGATATGATTACAGCAGTACCTAATCTAATATTCCCCATGCCTATTTTAATTTATCTTTTTACAGGTGAATTGTTTCTTGAGATTAAATGCCCATTAGAAGACGTGTATAAAATCTACTGTTACCATCATGATGAAGCACATAGTTTGCTGGAATCCTATGAAAAAGATCAGGAGCTCAAGGAGTATATGAGGCAATGTACACAATCACTGAAGTAAGATATTTAATATTTAATTCTAAGAGGCTGATTTATAAAATCAGTGGTATGCCTTGACAGTGGCCGTGCCAATTCTTTAAAATTAAAAAGAAAACCTCTGCATTTATAAAGTTAACATTTCGTGAAAAAAAAATTACATTGTATAATTCTCATCTTGCAAATCCTATAAGCTTATGCACAGTACCTATATTTCGAAGTGTCCCAGTACCTTCCAAACTACTGTATGCAGCTGGTGACCTAACCTTGCATTAGCACACTGTGGCCCTCTCCTTCCTGTTTTTTTTAGTTTTCATAATTGCTTCTAGGTGCGATAGGTAGTTTCATGAGCAAACGGGAAGGCTAGAAGGACAAGCAGGGGTGATTTGGTAGGTACCTGGGCATATTGGAAAATAAATAGCAGTGCATGTTGACACCAGGAGCAGAGTAATCCATGATTTAATGTGTAAAAAGCACATGGGTATGCTATAAATCTATTACTCCACAGCAAGATTAAATCAATCAGATGTTCTTAACACTGCTTTGTGCCTGGGAACTGCTTACAATTATATACACCATCCCTAGAGTGCATTTAATATGACGTTGTTACATTAAACTAGACACTGGAATTGTTGAAAATATGTTATTTCCCTAATCATCTTCCAGGATAGCATTTATAAGAGTGGCTTCGCCCACCTAAAACAGCAAACACAAAACTCACATCAAATAAAAAAAGTATAAGCTACATACCTGATTCAGTTCTTCAGCCTTGCAGCAACTTTGAAGCAAATACCTTTTTTTTTGCAGTCTTCATGCCAGGAACAGGTAGTTAGGTGTATTTTAATAGGGAGAGTCTCCTTATCTTTATTTTAGAGGATTTTTTTTTCTCTGAGGTATCCTTCCTCCATTCTATTAATAATACATCCCCCTTCTGAGCATAACTAAGCAAAATGTGGTGATGCCTCAGTCCATTCATGGCCTGTGGACAGAGCCCAGCTTACATTTCACCAAGGAAACAACTTTGTGGCAGAAGACAGCAGTGGCATGTAGGCAGAAACACAGTTCTGACTTTCGGGGCAGGTGCACTTGCAGCCAATGCCACTTTTACTCAACTCACAGTGTTTTGGGACTCACAGACACCAAAGGAGGAGGATATGGGTGTGGGGTAGAGCTGCAGAGGCCGTACTCATCCTAAGAAAACAGTTGGCGGGTGTACTAATACACTGCACCAGGGCCCAAAGATGTCACCTCTGCTCAGATGGACTTCCCTGTCAGTGGCTTCAAGATAAGTGAAAGGGTCTTTTTTCTATGTACCTTACCCTTCGGGGGACATGCAGAGAAATCCTCACAGAGATTCCTAAGGTTTTCCGTGAGAATATTGCACAAAACACTGATAGTTTGAGGCCTAATCCTTCCGAGGGAAAATGTAATATTCTTTGTCCCATACATGGATGATCTCTTATTTTCCCAAACAAAATCTCAGCTAGTAACATTTGAACAAGGTTCTCTATCATCTAAAAATGGGGTGCATCAAAAACACTTTTGAGTATGGTAAGCTGGGTCACTAATGACTTCTTGTTTCTTAGGGACTGCAATGACAAGTTTTCTCTGCCTTAGTTACTAGGTCTGTTCACACCTACCTTGGGGTGTCCCCAGTCCACCAGTAGCAATAATTCACACAGTCAGGTGCAAGGTAAAACTTGTATTGAAGTAATGCAGCAACAGTTCACAATAAACCTGGTGGCTAGGTTACCCAGCTAGGTGCACTCACAGTTTCCAACAACGTGAAGAAGCAAATTCTGGCCGGACTGACATCCTCTCTAGAGAAGGAGCAGAACGTGACCTGCCGTCTAGCACCCAATCGGGGAAATGTCCAGAAGAGATGCAACCCTACTCTCTCCCTCCTCATCAGGGACCTTTCCTTAGCGCTAGCACTGTCCCTTGCAGTCTACTCTACCAACTCACCAAAAGCGCACCAAACCTATAGAAAGGCCCTGCCTGACCTAAGATGGTCACCAGGGTCACATGGGATGGCAGCATCCAGTTGGATCGCTTCCCCCAGTGACCCAGGAAATCATAAAGGAACCATGTTCCTCCTGACTTCCTCCCCAACTACAGTGCCGCTCTGGATAGTACCACTTGCTGTAGAGAACGCAAACTGCACCTGCCTACACACCTGTTTTATTTGGCAATGTAATGCAATGTAAAATAAAATAAAAAAATCAAGCCGAGAATACTCTACTTTCTGCTTACTAAAGATTTCTGTGGAGAGGAACAGCTGCGAGTTTCAACAAATTTTTTGAGGCCTGGTGAGAACAGAGCTAATAAAAGGAAGAGAGAGAGAATTACATTGTAACAGTTCAGATTCTTAAAAAAAATATCAAGTAGAGAGAGTGAGACCCTACTGATTGGCCATAGTATGTGTATAGAACCCAGAAATCTAAAGAGGTACCTCAACAGAGTCTAGACTAAATATAAAAAATATATTGCCATTCTTTACAACATCAGGAATTATATATATATATATATATATATTTAAAAAAAAAAAAGGTATAAAAGGCACAAGAAAATTACTATGATATATTTATACATTTTATAGCATTATCATGTAACCTTAGCTGCATTTAAAAAACATTTCATTATTTTTAAGAAAATTCACAATGGCTTTTATTGCTGTTTTCCTTATATCTGCCTGTCTTCTTTATAGCTTGAACTGGCTTCCATATCATTATGGATTGCACAGTAAGTCATTGATGAACTCCATGCATTATGAAGGATATAGGCAGAAACCAAATGTTATTCACTTTGTTCCTAATCAGTCATACACTAATGAGCAGATACTTTAATATGGTGCCTAAATACTATTTAATTTAAGATGGGAAATAATTGACTTATTTCCGTGCTTGAGGAGGATTAAATTATGACCGCTGCTTCAAAGTCTGCAGAATATTTATATTTAAGCAAGGACAATACACAGACACCTTGATCTGGTTTGATGTACATCCACATTGTATTTGTCTGCAGAGCACATTGATCAGCAGCCTGCACAGGTCCTTCCTAAAGCAAACAAGCTGCTAATTTCAACCACATCACAGGGACGGCTCAGGCTTCTCCCATCCGTTTAAACTGCCTTTTCTCTTTTGAGAGTAGAAAAAGTGCCTGCGTCTGACACCACTGCCTGGATGGCATTGAAATCAAAGAATGTGAAGAAGCTAATTATATTGAATTGCAGGCTTTGAGTAAAATGTTAAATGGAAGCTAAAATGATTATTCATGATAGAATGTGGGCTTTTATGTGACAATGAATGAGATGGACAAAAAGGGGTTTACAGGGATGAGCTACAGAATGATTCTTCTTACTGAGACTTCACAAAACAATGTTATAGTATTATTGTTTAAATGAGGAGTAAGTGAAGAAAAATGTAGATTTTTTTTTGTCTATGGAAATACATATAGACTTTTTTTTTTACACAGCAGTCCACTTGGTGTTTTTAATGTACAATTTATCTGAAGAATTTATAGATCTAGAATGTATATGTATTTCTTAATCAATAGGAGGGCCTAGCACCAATAGACCGCAATTGTTGGAGCAAAAAATACCACGAAGAGACCGATAGGTGGGATCTTGGGCAATTTTTGGTTTTCAAACTGTGACATAGAGTCCAGTTTACAGTCTGGCTTCTGTGTCTGGTGTCTGAGCAGGTGGACCTTAGAGGATAACTAAACCCAAGAACAAAAATACAATATTGTTGCAGCATATAGATGTGATGGCATTCCTTTGATTTTTTGTTTTTCTTTCTTTACGCTAAGAAAAGTTTCAGCAAATACATAAAATACCTGCCCATCTTGCCAGAAATACAGTGTCTTTTTCACTTCCTGTGTACTGCACAGAAGAATATCTTCCTTCAGATGGGCCACCTTCCTTCCTTCAAATGGGCCACTTCATCACTGGAGTGCTCAGATAAGAATTGGACGATTTAGTTTTAAATAGATAAAAAGCACTTGCCATGATGTAAGAGCCTGTAATTACAAAAAGATTTTCCAACTGCATCAGAAACTGGAATTCCTCTGTCATATGACAATGATCTGTCCCAGATATTGCCTGCTATACCTCACTGACTGCAGATCACATGCTTCCTCATACCCAGGAGCATTTGGAAGTGTCGCTAGCTGTGATGAAGGAAGGAGCAGCAAAGGAGCGCAGGCAAGATTAGTATATAAGAGGGTTGGGGTTCCCTTTGCAAGAGCATGGTGACATTGTGTCTTTAAATAATACATTACATAGTTGTTTTCCTAGGTTATAGACACCTTGATGAGAAACTCTGGTATAATACAAAAAAAATGTTGTATTAGGGAGGCCTAGTGATGCTAATACAATAAAAAATAAATAAAATAAAAAAGTTCTATCTATTATTAGTTCTATCAGGTTTAACTTGAGGGTCAAGAACAGTCTGATGGTCAAGATTGGACACATTATTAATCTCCAGTTCTAAACTTTCACGGGAGTTTCCCTTCTGGAGAAATCTATCTTTCAATAACCCGGCCTGCGTCAAAAAGTCCTCTTTTCTTTAACAGTTTCTTCGAATTCGTCAAAACTGTCCCTTGGGGATTGCCTTAAGGCATGTGGGATGGTGACAGCTATCCTGAGGTATAAAACCATTTTGGTCAATACTTTTAAAACGGGTCCTAGATTTTTAAGCTACCATTATTTTGTGATAATAACATTATATGGAAATTTATTAGTTCTGAAACTGATCCAGTTATCCTAGAGATGCAGTATCTAGAATATGTAACTGTATAATTTTTCCTTTGTTATTTATGTTTTGAAAAACTAATAAAAAAAAAAAAAACGGGTCCTAGTGAAAAGCTGATCACCTTCCCTGAACATGATAAGGTCTAAAATATTAATAGCCAAATGATTATATTCAAAGGTAAACCTGACGCCCCATATGTTCGAATTCAAATCTGCCATAAATTGTTTTAAGGAGTCAACGCCCCCCTTCCAAATAAAGAAGGCATCATCTATAAAGCGACACCAAAAATGTAAATTATCATTCCTATTCAGGTACAATACCTGTTCTTCCCACAGCGCCATGATTAAATTGGCGAGACTGGAAGCAAATTTTGCTCCCATGGCTATACCAGTACGCTGTCAGTAAGATTTACCTCCAAAGAAAAAATAATTATGTTCCATCCCAAATTTAATAATTCCAGTATGAATTCTTTCTGAATGGGGGGAATCTTTCCATCTCTCTCCAAAAAATAATTGGCTCCCTCATATCCTTTTGAAAGGGGTTTGATAGTGTAGAGAGATGAGACATCTGCCGTCACAAGCAGTGCCTCATCCTCCAACCTCATTTTGGACACATTAATAATCATATGAGAAGTGTCCCACAAATAAGCTTGTGTGTGTTTAACTAAAGGTTGTAAAAAGAAGTCAATGTATTCTCCTATACGTGCAGTTAGTGAATCAATGCCGCTAACTATTGGCCTACTTGGGGGTTTAGTCTGACATGTATGTATTTTGGGGAGGTAATAAATAATTGGGGTTCTAGGTGCCAAAGGTACCAGATATTCTCTCTCCTTTTTGTCTAGGATCCTATTAGCAAATCCTGTCTCAATGATCTTATTCAGTTCCTTCTTAAACCCAAACAAAGGATCTTTTTTGAGGACTTTATATGTGTTCCTATCAGATAGTAAATTATCAACTTCTACTAAGTAGTTTTTTTTTTTAGGTGAACCAACCCCCCTCCCGTGTCAGCTGGCCTGATTATTAAATGTTTTCTATCGCATAAGGATTGTATCCCAGATTTTATAACCACATCCGATCCAAAACATAATTGACTTCTATCTAAATCCTTCAGGACCAGGTTTTCAAAAATCTCCAAATTGGGCCCTGGATTACCATATGGGTTAAGCAAGGATGCATTTCTCAATCCCGTGTGTGTTACCGCCCCTTCTTTCATCACATTAACCTCTCTTTCACCAGGTTTGGAGAGAAAATTTCACTTGATACCTCATTTTCGCATTAATTTCTGTATGTCAATAAAGGTTTTAAATTTACACTAACTGCACGTATAGGAAAATACGTTGACTTCTTTTTACAACCTTTAGTTAAATACACAAGAAAAGGGAGGTTGGGACTTTAGATTGACTAGTGGAGGTATAGGTTGTAAAAGCATTTAATTGGCATAGATGGATGTAAAGATGGATGTAAAGATACATTACAATTATGAACAGACAAGTAAAAACAGTTAATTTCATTTATATACACACATGCATTCAGGGCATGGACATCAAAAAAATTATATCATGATTGCATAGATATTGGCCTCACGGTATAGGATATAAAATGAATTGATAAGTAAATGTTTGTTGTAAATTCATACATATATACAGACATGTTATCTGAGCGGCACATTGCAATTTTATTAAAGATATGTATACATTGTAAACATCATTGGTTGTAGATAGTGGGTCTAGATAGATTCCTATTGGCAGGCATATGACTGCATTCTAAATCCCTGACGCATTTCGTGTATAGCACACTTCCTCAGGGGAAAATGTTCAATAGTATCTACAAAATATAGAATATAATTAGTGTAAAATAGCACTCGGAGTAACAGGAGCAGGCAAGGTTGTCAATCCAGGGTACTTACATGAGATAAAGTATATTGGTGTAAGGTGAGTATGGAGCCAGGGCCAGAAAGATTTGAGCTGAGGTAGTCTAATGCCCCGTACACACGGTCGGAAATTCAGACGGGAAAAGTCCAATTGGATAATGTTGTCAGAAAATCCGATCATGTGTGGGCTCTAGCGGACTTTTTCCGTCGGAATTTCTGAAGGAAAAAATTTGAGAGCAGGACCTTAAATTTTCCGACAACAAAATCCGATCAGACTTTTTCCAATCGTGTGTATAGAATTCCGATGCACAAAATGCCACGCGTGCTCAGAATAAATTTGGGGATGAAAGCTATTGGCTACTGGCCACTACGTAGTCACCTCGTTCGGAACGATCAGATTTTCTGACAACTTTGTCCGACCGTGTGTATGCAACACAAGTTTCTGGCAAAAACCGTCTGAAAAAATCAGACGGATAAGGCCAGTAGGGCGCACACTCAGGGTCCCCAAGAACACAGATCACCAGTCTTCATGGTGACTGCAAGGAGCAAGGTGGTAATATTCAACAGATCTATGTTCAATAAAAAGTAATATCCACGAATGATATAGTATTTAAATGGGGTGCATTGAAGATAGATAGTCAGATAAGACTGTGGTGACAATGAAACCATGTGCAAGTTAAGTTATGCTAGTGAGCCACAAACCAAGAAGCTTCCAGCGCATTATATCAATACTCTGCACAACAGAAAATACAAAAAAAAACCCACCAATTTGGTAAGCGCTTCCTTGCTTTCCTTGCACTTGCACCTTTCCTTGAGGAACTTAAGATGGGAGAGAAATATACAGTAGAGTGAAGAGGAAGAGCAAACTAAATGCAAATATGCCACAAGAAGAAGCGAGATGATCTGATGTTCCTTCACTTTCCAATTAAAAGTGAGGGGCAGAAGGTAACCAGGCAACATTGCATGAATGTAGTAGAGGAAGGTCAGCTCACCAGCATTGCTGTGATGTCTTTCACAGTTGTATAATTATCAGGACTGGCTGGATAGAGACACAAATCTGTTGGCCTTTGAATTAAGCTGTTATCTGAAGTTCCGCTTTCCAGTCTTGGAAAATTTCCCTGATAAAGATCTATTCAGTGCCTAGTCAGGTTTTTATAGGTATCTTACAGTAAAAAAAAAGTTTTGCCTGGAGTTCAACTTTAATTGTAGTTCACGGTTTGAGTATTGGGTCAATTTTATGTCACGGTATTATATCCTTCAGGATACATTATTTGTCTCATTAATTTTTTCATTTAATTCTTTTATTTTCTTATAAAAAAAATAACACAATAAAAAAAAATGAAATAAAAACATTTGTAGTGCCATGTCCTCTCTATTTACAATGTCATTTCTTTCTTTCACAGGAAAATCTATGAAGAGCAGTAAGTATTATTTCTTTATATTTTTGTTATTATGGATAACAGCAATGTTAGGAAGTACTTATTAACAGGTCAGGTTACTAGAGATGGTAGGCTTTGGTAGATGCTGAAGGAAAACATTGGTTTCTATGTACTTGGGGACCTTGGTGATGAGCTCTCTCTGTTGTTGTTCCATCTCGGAGTCTCATTCTACTGTCTGTAGTAGGGGTCAAGCTGGCCATACACTAGTAGAATTTCATTTTCAGAACCTTCGCTCAATTTTAAGATCTTTAGTGGGGGTCACATCGTTTTCAACCATAGTGAAATTTGAAGAAGTGGAGCAGGGTGAAAAAAAATTCTGAAACACATTTCTAATGCGGCGTACACGCGGTTGGAATTTCCGATGGAAACAGTCCTATGGGAGCTTTTCATCAGAGCGTGTGTATGCCCAACGGTCTTTTTCTGTCGGAATTTCCGACGGACCTTGAATTGAGAACCTGTTCTCAATTTTTCCGACGGAAAACCTTTCTATCAGATTTTCCGATCGTGTGTAGGCAATTCCGACACGTAAAATTCCGACGCATGCTCGGAAACAATTCGACGCATGCTCGGAAGCATTAAACTTCCCTTCTATAGTGCTGTCGAACGTGTTTTATGCCGCTGTGTTACAGACCGTCGGAATTTGGTGTGACCGTGTGTAGGCAAGACAGTTTGAGTAAAATTCCGTCAGAATTCGGACGGGAAAACCATGAGAGCTTTTTACGACGAGAAATTCGACCGTGTGTACGCGGCATTACAGTGAATATGGGTTTCATTTTGGAAATTTAATTTATTCCAAAATCAAATATTGCAAGCAAACAAAATGTTGAAGTACTTTCAAATGACATTCGTCAAGTCTGATGGCATTACGGAATGTACTGACAAGTTATTTCTTATGAACGTTCGTAAAAAAAAAACTACCAGTGTATTACCAGCTTTACTCTTTTTGCATTCGCCACAATATAGGGTGAACAAACGAAAAATCTATCAGGGAGAATGAGACCACCTTGTAGGTTGGCATCTTCACAGCAATGGAAATTGAAACCTTGTGATTCAAATTTCTAGTATCTACTACGGTAAAAACTAAAATGATCAGTTACAGTTAACCGCTTGCTGACCTCCCTATACTGCTACATGGTGGCAGCTGTGTGCGCAGGATCACATATACATGTTTGATCCTGCACAGGGGGCAAAACGGGCCACTGACGGGCCACTTCTGCCGTGATATTTCACAGCAGAACCTGATCTGCAGATGTGGGCACTCGATGTCCTCCAGCAGTCGCCGATCGTTGGTAAATCACAGAGAACTGTGACATGTAAACAAGGCATATGACGGGGGAAGGGATCGATCCTGCGTCTCTTCAAAGCAGGGACTAGAATCGATCTCTTCTCGTAGTGGAAGTAGCACAAAAAACACTGGCTAGGCACACAGTTAACCCTTTGATCGCCCTAGATGTTTAACCCCTTCCCAGCCAGTGTCATTAGTATAGTTACAGTGCATATTTTTAGCACTGATCACTGTATTAGTGTCACTGGTTCCCGTAAAGGGTCAAAAGTGTCAGTTGGTGTCCGATTGTCCACCGCAATATCGCAGTCGCTGATCACAACTATTACTAGTAAAGAATAACTAAAAATTAAAACTCCATAAATATATCCCATAATTTGTAGACTCTATAAAGTTTGTGTTACGCCAATCAATATACGCTTATTGGGATTTTTTTTTACCAAAAACATGTAGCAGAATACATATTGGTCTAAATTTATGAAGAAATTATATATATATTTTTTTTTTTTATTATTGGATGTGTTTTAAAGCAGAAAGTAAAAAATATATAAACCTTTTTTTCAAATTTTTTTTTTAATTTAGTTTATAGAGCAAAAAATAAAAAACGCAGTGGTGATCAAATACCACCAAAAGAAAGCTTTATTTGTGGTAAAAAGTCAGTATGACTAAAATGACAGTATGAAGCAATTGTCAGTTAAAGTAGCGCATTGCCGGATCGTAAAAAATGGCCTGGTTATAATGGGGGTAAATCTTCTGGAGGTCAGGCGTTTAAAGTGTATATTCAGAAAAAGAGTACACTTTAACGGGTCGAGTTATAAAACATTCAGTGCACGAATGTCAGAAGCATTTGTGCCAGGTGAATTTAATGTCCCGTAAAGGTTACCTGTGTTGTCTATGCCATCTAGTGGCCAAATTGCAGTATAATTTTCTGAAATATCTGAATGAGGAAACAATACACCATTTTGGCCACTAGATGGAGCTAACAATACAAGCAATAAAGCGGACCTTCAGTCATTTTTTCAACTTTCCATCTTTTTTTTTTTTTTTTTTTTTAAAATCTTTATTTATTTCAAAGAGAAAAAAAAATTTTTTTGTACACACATATGCACACACATAAGCGAAGTTCGAACAGGACGTGTTTTCGCCTTAAAACAATCTCGTTGATATTTCCCCCCCCCCCTCCCCCTTCCCAGCCAGATCGAAAAAAAGAATAAACTAAGTACCATACAACTTCTATCTTTCGCTTGTAGAAATCCAAGTCATCTTGTTCCTTTTGGGCGCCCTTGTCCCTTTCACCCCCTAACTTGGACTATTCAATAGAATTTGCGGAGGTGGGCATTTCTCCTTACTGAATTATCTCTTCGTAGTATCTCCACGAGTTTTTGAATTTAATCCAGCTTTCCCATCTCCCCTCTCCTACCTCTTCCCTCGATTCCTCCCCTCCTTTGGGTTCTGTTTTTTCCAATCTTTGCTGTATGTTCACTCGTGCTATCCATTCTCCTATCTGCGGACTCTCGGCTTTCTTCCATTTTTTCGGAATTAGTTTTTTTGCCTCATCTAGGAGAACGGGCACGAGGGATGCTTGGTACTGCCCCAGGGGGATATCATTCCCATGGAACAGTACTGCTCATGGTTCTTCGGGGATACTCTGCTTTGTTATCTTTTTAATCAATCCCAGAATTGATCGCCAGAATTTTTTAATTATAGGACAGTGCCACCATATATGTGCCATAGAGCCTATGTCGCCACAGCCTCTCCAGCATACGGGGGAACTATCCTTCTGATATTTACTCATCTTGACTGGGGTTATGTACCAGCCGGATATACATTTATAGTTTACTTCTGTGGCTTTTATATCTAATGCTGCCCCGTGCATAAACTTAAAAATTTTTTCACATCTAACTTGATTGCATAGAGATCCCAGTTCTTTTTGCCATCTTTTGACACCCGGGGGGACTCCACTTGAGCCTTCTCTTATTAGGATTTTGTATATGAGGGAGATGTTTTTAGTAGTTGATCGCAAACAAATCCTCTCTATTTCAGTGTAGTCTTCCCCGCTTCTAATTGGCTGGGGTAGTCTCTCTACGAAGTGCTTCAATTGGGCATATCTCCAGGTGTCAATCGACAGCAAATCCCCCATTTGTCTTAATTCGTGAAGCGTATTTAATTTACCGTGTTTCGTGATATCCCTTAATCGTGCGTCATCTTTTTTAATCCAATTACCCCATGTTTTACTTCTTCCTGGCTCAAAATAAATATTATTTTTTTAAAAAATCAGTGGTGAGTTGTATTCCCATCTATTGTTTCTGTGCAGGTTATTCCAAGCTTTCAAAGTGACTCGTGTAATCTCGTGTATTTCTGAACCTATTTCCCTGAATTCCGGTGGATTCCATATAACGTGACCTAAATTAGTGTTGCTGAGTGTGTTTTCTATATTTACCCATCTTTTTTTTCCCTCTTCTCTTGTCCATTCTATAACCCGAGTGAGTGCTATAGCGTTGTAATATTTTTCAAAATCCGGCAAAGCCAGGCCCCCCGATTTTTTTTCTCTTGTCAAGATTTCCGCTGCTATACGCGGCTTCTTGTTGGACCAGACAAATCTCGAGACAATGCTTTTTAGGGTCCCGAAGTACGCTCTGGGAATTGCTAATGGAAGCATTTGAAGTTTGTAATTTATTTTCGGGGCGATGATCATTTTTACAGCGTTAATTTTTCCAACCCATGAAAGCGTTTTCGTTGTCCACTTTTTTGTCTCGTTTTTTATCTGGTCCAACAAGGGAATATAATTTATCAGATATGTTTTCCTCAATGTGTTTGCCAATCTAACCCCTAAGTAGTTGATGTTCTCCCTCCATGGGAATTGGAATTCCCCTTTTAATTGGGCCACTTCTGTTTTTTTTAGGTTAATGTTCAGAATCTCCGATTTGGCGGTGTTAATTTTAAAATTGGACAACTGGCCATATATGTTCAATACTTTAAGTAGGTTAGGAAGAGTGATCCGGGGGGTGGTGAGGAAGAAGAGCACATCGTCCGCGAATGCGGCAAGCTTTTCAACTTTCCATCTATTCAGGGCCGATCCTAGGGTCACAGACGCCTGGGTGCAGAAATATTTCTGGCGCCCCCACGTGGGCGTGGTCATCTTACCAACTCCTCCCCTTTACAAATGTTTCTATGACAACGACTTCAACACAGAGATGTACCCGTAAGAAGTCTTCGTTACCCTGGGATCCTCCCATGATCTTTTACCAATAAAGAAAATACAGGAAGAGCGTACAATAATGAGACCTGGAGGGGAGTCTCTCTGATGCACACAGAGGGGGCTTCTATTAGAGAGTCTATTAGAAAGAGCCCCCAGACATAGTACAGGAGATGGTCAGAGACTGTAGACATGATACTAGAGACGGTCAGAGACTGCAATCATAGTACAGGAGACGGTCAGGCTGCACACAATACAGGAGATGGTCAGAGACTGCAATCATAGTACAGGAGACGGTCAGGCTGCACACAATACAGGAGATGGTCAGAGACTGCAGACATGTTACAAGAGATGGTCAGAGACTGCAGACATGTTACAAGAGATGGTAGTAAATAATGGCCGATCGGCCCTCTCACCTGACCCAGCGATACAGCAACAACGGTTCCTCTGATCAGGAGTCAGCTCACTCTGAATTGCCCGTGGCGACTCCGCTGGGTAGAGCCCATATCTGTATTCCTGCAATGACTCTATTCCTTCCTCCACCAGGGATGGCGCCAGGCTGTGTGGCTTTTTCTCTCTCTGATGGTGTTCTCTCAGCACTGCCCTCTCCCTCTGGAGTCCTGGGTGCCCTTCCCTGAAAGCCTTCCCCGGGCTCCTGGCTTTCTCTCTCCCATTCAGCTGAGCATGCTGTTTGGGCTGCAGTTTCCGTGTTACAGTGGGGCTGCCAGTCCTTGGGACCACATGTTCCACAATCCTTTTCTTTGCTCCTTTGTTTTTTCTTCCCTGGCCGTTATGAAGGCGGGGGAAGAAACATAGTGCGCCGCTCACTAGTACAGCAGCGCACGAGGAGGAGAGGGAGAGGGGAAATAAGAGCCCGCAGCTGCAGTGGCGTCACTAGAGTTGGTGTCACCTGGTGCAGTAAAACATGGTATCACCCCCTCCACCAACTATAGTCATCCCTCAGTACAGACCCCACTCCATTAAGTATAGACCCCCCCTCCGTCAGTGCAGACCCTTCACTAAGTATAAATACCTCCGTCAGGACAGACCCCCCCCCATAAGTATAGACCCCCAGGACAAAACACCCCCCTTTATCAGTATAGACCCCCCCTCAGGACAAACCTTTCCCCCCTACATTAGTACAAACCCCCCAGAACAAACCACCCCCTCCATTAGTACAGACCCCCAGGACAAACCACCCCCTCCATTAGTATAGACCCCCCCAGGACAACCCCCCCACATTAGTACAGACCCCCCCCCCACATTAGTATAGCCCCCCCCAGGACAAACCCCCCCATTAGTATAGACCCCCCAGGACAAACCCCCCCCTACATTAGTATAAACCCCCAGGACAAACCCCCCCCCACATTAGTATAAACCCCCAGGACAAACCACCCCCACCCATTAGTATAGACCCCAGGACAAACTACCCCCCCACATTAGTATAGACCCCCTCAGGACAAACCACACCCCCCACATTAGTATAGACCCCCCCAGGACAAACCACCCCCCCACATTAGTATAGACCCCCCAGGCCGAACCACCCCCCACATTAGTATAGACCCCCCCAGGACAAACCACCCCCCCCCCCCCCCCACATTAGTATAGACCCCCCAGGCCGAACCACCCCCCACATTAGTATAGACCCCCTCAGGACAAACCACCCCCCCACATTAGTATAGACCCCCCAGGACAACCCCCCAACATTAATATAGACCCCCCCCAGGACAAACCCCCCCTACATTAGTATAAACCCCCCAGGACAAACCAGCCCGCCACCCACATTAGTATAGACCCCCAGGACAACCCCCCCCCCCCCACATTAGTATAGACCCCCTCAGGACAAACCACCCCCCCACATTAGTATAGACCCCCCCAGGACAAACCACCCCCCCCCCCACATTAGTATAGACCCCCCAGGCCGAACACCCCAAATTAGTATAGACCCCCCCAGGACGAACACCCCAAATTAGTATAGACCCCCCCAGGACAAACCACCCCCCCACATTAGTATAGACCCCCTAGGCCGAACCACCCCCCACATTAGTATAGACCCCTCAGGACAAACCACCCCCCATTAGTATAGACCCCCCAGGACAAACCACTCCCCACATTAGTATAGACCCCCCCAGGACAAACCAGCCCCCATACATTAGTATAGACCCCCCAGGACAACCCCCCTACATTAATATAGACCCCCCAGGACAAACCACCCCTACATTAATATAGACCCCCAGGACAAACCACCCCCCACATTGGTATAGACCCCCCCAGGACAAACCACCCCCCCCCACATTAGTATAGACCCCCCCCCCAGGACAAACCCCCCCACATTAGTATAGACCCCCCCCCAGGACAAACCCCCACATTAGTATAGACCCCCCAGGACAACCCCCCCCCCCCCACATTAGTCATTAGTATAGAGCCCCCAGGACAACCCCCCCCCCACATTAGTATAGACCCCCCAGGACAACCCCCCCCCACATTAGTATAGACCCCCCCCAGGACAAACCCCCCCTAGACAAACCCCCCCCCCCCCACATTGGTATAGACCCCCCAGGACAAACCACCCCCCCCACATTAGTATAGACCCCCATGACAAACACCCCCACCCCACATTCGTATAGACCCCCCAAGACAAACCCCCCCCCCCACATTAGTATAGACCCCCCAGGACAAACCCCCCCCCCCACATTAGTATAGACCCCCCAGGACAACCCCCCCCCACATTAGTATAGACCCCCAGGACAACCCCCCCACATTAGTATAGACCCCCCCCCCACATTAGTATAGACCCCCCAGGACCCCCCCCCCCCCCCCAACCCCCCCCCCCCCACATCCGCCCCCCCCCCCCCCCCCCCCTAAGTATAGACCCCCCCAGGACAAACCCCCCCTAGACAACCCCCCCCCACATTGGTATAGACCCCCCAGGATAAACCACCCCCCCCCACATTATTATAGACCCCCAGTACAAACACCCCCACCCCACATTGGTATAGACCCCCAAGACAACCCCCCCCCCCCACATTAGTAGACCCCCTAGGACAAACCCCCCACACATTTGTATAGACCCCCCCAGGACAACCCCTCCACATTAGTATGGACCCCCCAGGACAAACCCCCCCCCACATTAGTATAGACCCCCCAGGACAAACCCCCCCCACATTAGTATAGACCCCCCCCTAGACAAACCACCCCCCCCCCACCACTAGGCTAATTAAAACCACCCGGGCGGCAGCTGGAGAGGACAGTGTGCAGCCACGCCGCCCGGGTGGAGAACAGAGCGCGTGTGAGGCTTGTGCTGGTGGGCAGAAGGCGGAAGTTAAACACAGGACTCCTCCTGTGTTTAACTTCCGCCTCCCGCCCATCAGCACAAGCCTCACACGCGCTCTGTTCTAAACAAGTCGGGCTCGGCCACGGAGCGCCCCACACCCCCCCCCCCCGTGGCGTCACTGCGCGGCCGCTCCCGCGGCCGCGGCCGCGACAGGCGGAGAGAGCCGCGCCGCCTACGGACAAGGAGAGGAGGAGGGAGTGGACCACTCTGGCTCTCCAGCGCCCCCACCTCTGTGGCGCCTGGGTGCACTGCACCCCGTGCACCCCGGGAAGGACCGGCCCTGCATCTATTAAACCTTCTGCCCTTGTTGTTTTAACTTTGGATAGTAAAACATTTTTTTTTTTTCTGCCAGTGAATTACTTATACAGCCCACTTCCTGTTTCTTGTCTGATCATTAGCCTAGGCTTATGACATCATGCACAGCTCTCTCTCTTGTGAGGGTTTGCCAGGAAGGGAGGCGGAGTCATAAGAGGGCCAATGGAAGCTGCAGGGCTGAAGAGCTGGAGGTGTGCCTCTGTGTGTCTGTGTAAATCCAGGAAGTGAACAGGCAGCAGCTTCAGCTGCCCACAGTTAAAATGGCTGCAGCCAGACTTAGCGGAGGGAGATTTCTGCAGCATATTTGGCAAGTACAGAATCACAGTATATATAAAATAATATGCAAAGTGGTTGGAGGGAAGCATAAAAATGGCAAAGATGCTTTTATTACAAATTATGTGAGCAGACTGCAGTTCCTCTTTAATCTCTTAAAAAAAAAAAATAATTATGGGACATTTTATTCAACTTGCAGGGATGCTTCTGCTGCATCTCACATTCGTCCAACAAATGTTTTATAAATGGACTCTGTGTAATAAATTAAAATCTCTAAGCACAGTGTACATCATGCAGAAGACTTCATATTATGTCTGGATGATGCTAATAATTACATTGATATATGTAAGGGTCAGCATTGATTACACTGATGGATGGAAATGAAAGCACCCTGTGTTGAAAGCATTTTGAAAGTCTAAATATTTACTTAGAGTTTGCAGTTGAAGTGACTTTGAATTGAAATTTGACTTTACTGCTTACTACATTACTTCTTTGCTATTTTCCTTTGTCTGTTAGAAGAGGTTAGTGCATTGGGTTGGTTTACATTCATTTATTTATGTTCAGGTGAGTTAAAGGTGTTTTGCTGTTCGTGTTTGCCATGTTGGAAAGCAATATTGTTGTTTGCTTACCCTTTGTAAATTTTCATCCGGTGCACAGAGCTTGCTTTCACTGAACAGGCAGCATCTGGAGACACCAAGTGGCAGTAACCGATATAAAAACCAGGAAGATTATGCTGATAAACACTAAAAAAAACATTTGAAAATGTTTTTTTTCTATTGCTGGCCTCTCCTTGTATATAGGCCAGAAGTCAGGCTGTGGTGTTGTTCCTCCTGTCCTGGTGCTTTAAAAAATGCAAAGCATTCTCTGAATGGAACCCCTGCCAAGCAGCTGACCTCCTCTGTTCACAATGCAGCAGGGCAGCCATTCCGCACAGGACCAGAGCGGTGCCTACTTCAGTGATTTTAATATTCCATGGACATTTGCCAAGCATAGGATAGACTGTACATCTCTAAACGGTAGATATTGTGAGCGCTAAGTATTGGAAAGCCGCTTGCACTAGCGGATTACCATATTCCACTTGACAAAAACAGAAAGAACCCCTTTCACACTGGAGGCATTTTTCAGTCGCTAAAGGGCTAAAAATGGGGCCTGTAAAGCGCCTGAAAAATGCCTCCCCTGCAGCCCCAGTGTGAGAGCCCGAGTGCTTTCACACTGGGGCACTGCGCTGGCAGGACCGTAAAAAAAGTCCTGCAAGCAGCAGCTTTGGGGTGGTGGAGGAGTGGTGGTGTAAACTCGGCTCCTAAACCGCCCCTGTACATTGAAATGAATGGGCACTGCTGCCGAAGCGCATGCAAAGTGGCGCTTTTAGGGTGCATCTAACCCTTTCTTCGGCCGCTAGCGGGGCGCTATTAACCGAATAGTGCCACTAAATATCACACCATATGAACTAATGTGGCCTTGTGAAGTAAACTTAAAATGCCATAATTTGTGCTAAAGGTAACCAACAATACAAAAGATTAAAGTGCAAATAGAGCACTATAATATCAAAGTTTGATATATAAAAAAAAAAAAAGGCCACATCAGTTCATATGATAGGATATACATAGTTACATTGGTCCAAGCTGCAACAATGTAACTATGTATAAAATATGAATACCTGGAATTTTTCTTTAATTATGCCATTAAATCATTTTGTTATATCTTTGATAAGTGCAGAAAAAAACTCTGTTGATTCTGTCAGTAATCACTTTTTCTCTCTGCCCGTACAGCACTGTTCTCAGTATTGTTACACTGTTACAGACCCCCCCCCCCCCCCCATGTCATGGAGATGAGGAGAGGGGGAAGTGTCCAGTAGTCTTAATAAACTTCCTGTCCTAGGTTGGCAAAGCCTCTTCTCCATAATATAGACTATTGTGTCACCCTAGAACAGAAAGCGTGTTACTAGCAGAGGAAGACAACGAAATATATTGATTTAAAAAAGAAAGCGAATCCACCCACTCGAACTAAAGACTGGTAAACTGCAATAATCTAAATTTTTGTTGTTGGGTTTGGACACACTTTAAATTAGAAGTTCACCCTAAAACGAAAATCTGTAAATCTACAGGCATCCACAATCTAAAGGCCCGTACACACGGTCTGACTTTTTGACAACTAACCTATCTAGCCCTGTAAAGAAGAATTCGCTATACATACCTTTTCTGAAGCCACTCTGCTCCGGTCCCCTGTTGAGCCATCAGCAGCGGCTTCTCTGTGGTGGTGGGTACAGAGGAGGCAGCCGACAATGGAAGCAAGGCCACCTGGAGCCCAGGGCAAACATGCCAAACTGTGCACCTGCCCCCCCCCCCAAGATATATTAGCATTCTGTGTTATCAAAAATCCCCCCTCCCAAAAAAAAAATGTCAGCACTAATCTGCATGCTTACTCCCAAACCATTTGTCTAAGCTATCTATACATATTTAGCATTATGTATACACGAGCAGAATTTACGTCGGAAAAATCTTGGATGTTTTTTCCGACGGTATTCCGCTCAAGCTTGTCTTGCATACACACTGTCACACAAAAGTTCTCTGAACTTTCGACCGTCAAGAACGCGGTGACGTACAACACTACGAGGAGGCGAGAAAATTAAGTTCAATGCTTCCGAGCATGTGTAAGAATTTTGGGCGTCGGAATTGGTACAGGCGATCGGAATTTTTTCCGACCGAAAATTTGAGAACAGGCACTCAATCTTTTGCTGGCTGGAATTCCGATCGTGTGTACGGGGCATTAGAATAAATTCCCTCTTCTCCAAGGGCAAATCCGTCCCCCTGCAGAAATCCCCCCTCCCAGCATAAATCTTTAACCCCTATCCCCCCTCCCAGCTCAAATCCTCTCTCTCTCCCCAAATCCTCCCAGCACCCCCCCCCCAAAACTCCTCTTAGAACAAATCCTCTACTGCTCAAAACCCCCTCCTCTGAGTATACATCCTCTCCCCCCACTCCAAATACCCCCTCCTAGCACAAATCCCCCTCCTAGCACAACCCCCCCCCCCCCCAAATACCCCCATTCATTCCTACTGGCACAAACCCCCCCCCCAAAAAATAAATCCCCCCCTAGCACAAATCCTCTCCCCCTCTACAATATCACCTGTTCTAGCTCAAACACCCCAAATCCCCCCTTCTAGTACAAATCCAATTCCCTCACCCCCAACACAAATCCCTCATAATCACCTTCCGTAGCTAACCCCCCCAACACAAATCCCTCATAATCACCTTTCGAATCTAACCCCCCCCCCCCAATTTCCCCTCCTAGAACAATTCTTATCCCCTGCTGCCCCTAAATTCCCCCACCCAACACAAATCCCCCCCCCCCAATCTCCTTGTGGTGCCCCTCCATCTCACATGATACCACAGTGCCCAGGGCAGCTTCCCCTCCTGCCCTCCCCTTGTCCAGACCCTGAACGGAAGCCCCATAGTAACTGTACGGGTGACATCACTTCCTGGGCATTTCACAGCCATTGTTGGCTGTCTCCTGTACACAGGATCTGCCACTGGAGACCGGACCAGGGTGACTTCAGAAAAGGTATGTATAGCGATTTCTTCTTTGCAGGGTTAGTCTTAGATTGTGGGTGCCTGTGGATTTAGAAATTTTAGTTTTAGGGTGGACTTCTACTTTGACATGCCTCCCGGCTATTGAAACAAAATCCATGGTGGGCTACACTTATTTATTTATCCAATTTTTATACAATGTCTGTTTTTTTATATTGCCCTTTACACTATGGCATACATAGAACAATTTGTCTAAGCTGTCTATACATTTTTACCATTATAAACTATTTAAAAGTCTGCTGTTGACATTTTTCTATAGTTCTTTATCGTGAGCAGATGTTCAGCAATGTAAAGACAGTAAAAAATAATAGATGTGTCTCTTGTTTGGTGTCTATCATTTTAATTTTAAGCCAAGCTCTGTGTAGCGTGTGTAAGCCATATCTTCATTCTGGCCAATTAGGGGTAAACCGAATCTGCTGGACATGGGGTCCCTGATGATTAAACCTATCCAGCGAGTGATGAAATATCCCTTGTTGCTATGTGAGCTGCTGAACTCCACTCCCCAGTGTCATCCAGACTTCAAGACACTACAGGATGCATTTACAGCTATCAAAGACGTTAATGGCAACATAAACGAGCTGAAGAGGAGGAAAGATTTAGGTACAGTAAAACATCCTACAATAAACAATATGCTGAAACAGTCTTTTTAGACAAAATACATTAAAATAAAATGTATCATTGCAATACAGCTATAACCCGTTGACCTTGTAGAATTTATTCATGTATTATCTATATTTAAAACAAATGGCAGACAATGAAATAGGAAACTTTGTAGGACTATTGCCTTTAAATTATTTTAAAGTATCTGTTATGCCTGTTGAGGAATATTTTGTTTTTTAATAGTTAGTATTGATAGACTATAGATTGGTGAAATGTAATGTATGCAAAGTATTTCAGTCAATTGTAGATGGAAGTAGACAGTTGTAGCCAGACCTCAAATGCAACATGAAACATTTGACCATTTCCAGTTACAGAGATACTTTAACCTGTCTATGTAGACATAAGGAACAGTGGCGTCGCTAGGGGGGTGCGGGGGTGCGGTCCACATCCAGGTGACACCCGCTAGAGGAGTGACACCATCCGACTCTTTCGAGGGTGAGGAAAGCCCTGCCATTTTTTTTTTTTTGCAGCTGGCCCCGCCGGAACACCTCCAGCACCGCGGCTGCGCCTGGCGTGTGTTGTTCTTCCCTTCTGGTGGAACTTTAGTCATAAAAATTAGGTCCTGCTAGATCACTTCATACTGGCCCCTGTTTCAGGTATAGATATAGTGTTTTGAAAATTTCCACATTTTGTCATGTTACAACCAAAAACGTAAATATATTTTATTAGGATTTTATATGATAGAATAATAAAAAGTGGCACATAAATGTGAAGTGGAAGGAAAATTATAAATTGTTTACAAATAAATATATGAAAAGTGTACTATGCATTTGTATTCAGCCCCTTTACTCTGATACCCCTAACTAAAATCTAGTGGAACCAATTGTCTTCAGAAGTCACCCAATTAGTAAATAGAGTCCACCTGTGTGTAATTTAATCTCAGTAAAAAAAAAGCTATTCTGTGAAGCCCTCAGAGATTTGTTAGTAAACAAACAACATCCTGAAGGCCAAGGAACACACATGACAGGTCAGGGATAAAGTTGTGGATATGTTTAAAGCAGGGTTACTTTATAAAAAAAAATATCCCAAGCTTTGAACATCTCACAGAGCACTGTTCAATTCATCATCCGAAAAATGGAAAGACTGCAAACCTACCAAGACAGGAGAACATTAATCAGTGAAGCAGTCAAGAGGCCCATGGTAACTCTGGAGGAGCTGCAGAGATCCACAGCTCAGGTTGGAGGTTCTGTCCACAGAACAACTATTATGTGCTCCACAACTCTGTCCTTTATGGAAGCATGGCAAGAAAAAAAGCCATTGTTGAAAGAACGCCATGCAGTTTGCGAAAAGCCATGTGGGGGACACAGCAAACATTTGGCAGAATGTGCTCTGGCCAAATTAACTTTTTGGCTTAAAAGCAAAATGCTATGTGTGACGGAAAACTAGCACTGCACATCACCCTGAACACACCATCCCCACTGTGAAACATGGTTGGTGGCAGCATTATGTTGTGGCAATGCTTTTCTTCAGCAGGTACAGCGAAGGTACAGGGAAGCTGGTCAGAGTTAATGGGAAGAAGGATGGAGTCAAATAAAGGGCAATCTTAGAATAAAACCTGTTCGAATCTGCAATATACTTGAGACTGGGGCAAAAGTTTACCTTCTAGCAGAACAATGACCCTAAACATACAGCCAAAGCTACAATGGAATGGTTTAGATCAAAGCATATTCATGTGTTAGAATGGCCCAGTGAAAGTCCAGACCTAAATCCAATTGAGAATCTGTGGAGCTTGAGCTATTTTGCAAAGAAGAATGGGCAAAAATGTCACTCTCTAGATGTGCAAAGCTGGTAGAGACATACCCAAAAGACTTGCAGCTGTAATTGCAGCGAAAGGTGGTTCTACAAAGTATTGACTCAGGGAGGCTGAATACAAATCCATGCCACACTTTTCACATATTTATTTGTAAAAAAAAATTGAAAACCATTTTTTTATTTTCCTTCCCCTTCACAATGATGTGCCACTTTGTGTTGGTCTATAACATAAAATCCCAATAAAATACATTTATGTTTTTGGTTGTAACATGACAAAATGTGGAAAATTTCAAGGGTTATGAATACCTTTTCAAGGCACTGTGTGTAAAACATTAAAAATAAGTGCCTATACTGTTTAAAATCCAGTAATACACTGTCTTACCCTGCTCTGCACATGCTCAGTTGTGCTATATTTTTCGGCAGTGTGCCGAATTTGTAGAAGCCGTTTTGCTGACAGCCTGAAGATTTACAGTTATTCATGGGCTCTGGGCTTCAGCAAAATGGCAGCCTTCGGCAAGAAGAGACAGGGGCAATGATGGAGGCAATTTACAGCACACTCATTTTTGGTAACATACAGTAATTATTAATGTAGAATGTTTGTTCCTTGCTAAAGAACATGATTTTTTTATCAAGTTGTTATGGGTAAAGTTCCACTCCAGGTTATATATGTTTTTGAGGAGCACCTGTAGTGCCAGAGAAAATGATATGTTGCAAAGGAGGGAAGTAGGGACAGTTGAAAGCTCTGCCTCCTGATTAAATCCTTACACCAAAAACAGTGTATATGTTCATAAACCAAAAAGAGTGTATATGGACATAGACCACTAGCTAATCCACACACTGTACATGGCTAAACATCACACATTTTCATGTGACTGCTGCCCTAGAGTTTGGTTATGGAATTGTCTTACACTGATGTTCTTGGGTACCAAATAAGAAAAACAGTACAAGAATTGCACCGTACATGTGATAATTTTAGTATTAAGGTAAACCTTAATTTCAATCTCCTATATAAAATACATCAACAAACATGAGGTGTGACAAATTTTCACATGCAGTAGAAAGCAATGCTTATACTTAACAAAAAGCATCTATTCGCAGAACTGTGGTTATTAGAAAGTCAGAATTAGAACAGTTCATTAGAAAGCAGTGACATCACTGAAAGAGAGAGAGGTGTCAATCATGGAAATTACACATAATGTAATAGAGTCTCATTACAATTCAAAGTTGTGTTGTAAAAGAAGCTGCATAGAAAACCTCAAAAAAAACTCTACCGTCACATGGCCATGAATAGGCATGAATAAATACCTAAATAATAAATCAACTCCTTTGTGTATTATAAAATAATAAACTTGCACTCTACTGTGTGTAATTTTGTTTTTAAAAATGATAAACCATCAACCTACGATGAATATAATCAAAATAAACTCAGAAAAGGAAAAAATATATAATAAATGTATAGTGACCGTGAATTGGCTGTAACCACTTGGTAGTGTACCCCAAAAAAAAGACATAATCAAATGTAAAAGGAAGAAATAAGAGTGGTGCGCTTATTCAATAACGTGCCATGAATTAATATACTTCAAAAATGAACATGATAAGTATCCAAATAAATGCAATGCAAATAAATAAATGTGAATAAAAGTCCAACGAAAGCCCAATGGTAGGAGTCAGTTCATATAGAGATAAGGATCTCATGGGAGTAACTTGATAGAAGAAAAAACACATCAATCCAAACATCGACTGTTATATTTATGAATTGGCCGCTCACCTTCAAGAATGACCCCAAGGGCAAACAAGGCTCATCAGATAGTCAAATAAGAAATCCTGCTGTTGGATCTGTAGAGACATCCAGGTCCCAAGCAAAGAAAAAAAACTATGTCTAGATCTTGGTATAAAAACGTCTTAGGAAACTCCATATGTAGAGGAAACAGCTCACTCCAATTAATGGCACTTCTTGTATAAATGGCGCTCAAAGGAAACAAATAACAGCTATAGTGCAATATTGCCAAATAAAAAGTCACTGAGGAAGTCACGTGACCAGTGATGCAACGCATCGGGTCGAGCCTTGTGACATCATTTCCGGTGCGGTGAGGAGGCGAGTGCGTCACTCTTTTACTAAATAAATTAACTTTTTATTTGGTAATATTGCACTATGGCTGTGCTTTGTTTCCTTTGAGTGCCATTTCTTGTAGCGAGCTGTTTCCTCTACATATGGAGTTTCCTAAGACGTTTTGATACCAAGATCTGAACGTAGTTCTTCGTCTTCACTTTGGACTTGGATGCCTCTACAGATCCATCAGCAGGATTTTTTATCTGACTATCTGATGAGCCTTGTTTGACCTTTGCGTCATTCTTGGAGGTGAGCGGCTAATTCATAAATATAACAGTCGCTGTTTGGATTGATGTGTTGTCTGTTTTTTCTTCTATCAAGCTACACATATGAGATTCGTATCTCTATATAAACTGACTCCTACCATTGGGCTTTAGTTGGACTTTTATTCACATTTATTTATTTGTATGTTTTTGGATACTTATGTTCATTTTTTAAGTATATTAATTCATGGCACGTTATTGAATAAGCGCACCACTCTTATTTCTTTAACTCCTATATGTAAACCACGGACATTCACCCCCAAATACCATTAATTACACATGTATAGTATACCAATTGTCACTCTCAACCAGTAGCTCAGAGGCAGTGATGTAAGTAACTGAGTTAAAATAAACTGAGTTACCTAACGCAGTTACTTTAGAGGGTAACTAGTAATCTAACTGATTACTTTTCCCCTCATGGTAACTCAGTTCCCATTACTTTGGCTTAGTTACCCCAATTACATCTACCGCCACTAGATGGCAGTAGTGTAATTCCGGTGTCCTGCCGAAAAAGTTCCCCCGCCGGATAAGGACCCCCTGTACTGCGCAGGCGCAGGGCTTGCGCAGTACGAAGGACTACGGAGCTTCCGAAAATTGCCGAACCTAAACAGCTCTGAGTGAACTCTACACCGCGCAGGTGCAGTTAACATGTAATTGTACGAGGCGATGCCGCACGCTCCTGATGCTCGTGCTACTCTGCAAGGGGCATCTATCGTGTAAGTAAGGGGCGGGTCTAGTATTACTGTAACCAAGGGGCGCATTTATTATTATTGTTATATATCGAGCTCTGCCCATTAATTTAACATTCGCCCTCTTCTGTAGCCATCCGCCCCTTACACGATATAATAATAATAGACCCGCCCCTTGCTTACACGCTATAACAGATCTGCCCCTTGGTTAGAGTAATAATAGAGCAGCCCCTTGGTTATACAATATATAACGATAATAATAAATGCGCCCCTTGCTTACAGTAATACTAGACCCGCCCCTTAGTTACACATATAGAATATTTTAAAAAAAGTCAGTTACTTTGCTGCGTAACTAATTACTTTTACAATGTAGTAACTGAGTTACTAACGCAATTACTTTTTGGGAGAAGTAATTTGTAACTTAACTAATTACTTTTTTAAAGTAAGATGACCAACACTGCTCAGAGGCACATAAGCCTGTTAGCAGATGCTGAGTAAAACACCTAAATACAATTGCTGATTGGTGTAAAGTATATCAATGGTAACCTGCAGCCAGTAGCTTGAGAACAACATAAGGCTGTTGACTTGTCTATTATGAGATGCTGATGCTATATGTGTAAAACCAAGAAGGGCTGACAAATGTACATTCTTTTTATTAGAGTTAATATCATTTCTCATCCAGATATAACTGAGAGTTTTTTTATAACTTATTATATTTTTTATATTTCTAAAATCATTTGCCATAGCTGAATGTATTTAACAAGCTGTAAAATGTGGGAGATCATTGTTTTGTAATATGTTTCAAGGATAGTTCTTTATAACTTATTCTCTAGAGTTAGGATACACATCATAGTTTCACAAAAGATATATTTTTAATTCCTGGTTCTCTAGCTCCCTCTCAAAGTTTGCAACCCCTAACTGGTCCCTCAGCTGACGGTCTTTGATTACCAATTGATTAATCATCATCTGTGTTTCCTGGGTCATATTTTTTGACAGGGATGTCAATATAACATTACAGGAAGGGTTTGCCCTTTAACATCAGCCTGGTAATATTTGATGCCTTTTGATATACTTCCAGTGCTGAAGTACAGGAGGGTAGATGAAGAAGAATCACTGAAAGACAAACTTTCCAAGCTCAGTATTCACTCAATTACCAAGAAATCCAAGAGAGTGACCAGCCACTTGAAGATACTGACTGGAGGGGAACAGGTAAGCTGAGATATCTGGGAGATTCTGTGTATCACATTTGACACTAGTTGAACTAGTGGACTGCAAAATACCAAATATACATTTCTTTTTTTTTTCACTGTCTTGCATTGCCTGTGTTTCCTGGATTTTAACTGTGAATATTAGACATGTGCATGGCCTTCAAATGCCCACGTGCTTTCTACATATTAAGATCTGAGATGGGCAGTGCTTTCAGTACACATCCTTGAGTGGTCCAGTAGGTAAAATATAGAGAGCCAATTTTGTGATGTTGCATCATGGACAGTTTTAAAGGAGGGACATTTTTAAATTAACTGGAAACCCCCTTAAATCCTGGGTTTTACCCAGGATGGTTCCATGCCATTGTACCAACTGAGGCACTGGTTAAAATTCCTCCTTTTGCCAAAATAATAAGTTCAAGTCTAATAATTTTTGCTGCTATGGGCAATTTATCCACTGTTTCCTCAGGTCCTGTAATAGCAAGTAAAATGTAAAATGACAGCACATGAGGTGGAATTCTCATTTACACCATTCCTACAGACTAGAACGTGAGACAAAATCTCACCTACATCATCACAGGAATAGGACTTCACCTATTAAACTTCACCTATAAGACATACTACCCAGGGTCCTGGCTCCATAGAGATGACTGTCTACACACCATAAATGATGCCAGCCAGCATACCGCAATAGTGTTCAAATATGATTAACACCCTTGTATTTTGGAATACATTGTAGGTGAAAGACCAAATATTTAACAAGGAAGAAAAAGTATTCAGAAATTTGGAGAAGACTGTTAGATTGTGTGTGAAGAACATTTCTTGCACCCTACAGCATATGCAAGTGAGTTCTTATGTGATGACCTTTTTCCTGTGCATTAAAATACAACTAAGTGTAAAACTTTTTATTTTTTTATTTTGGACAGAGTGGAGATAGACTAGAACTCCTGTGAATTTGTATTGCTGTCTGCATCCCCGTTAGCGAGATGCACCCTCTCTATTTGTCCTGTTTACCATTATCACTGGAAGTGAAAGTAAAAAGAAATCCCAAATTTTGGGTTGTCCCCAGAAAGGGGAAATCTTGCAATGGGACACCAGTAATGCTGACCTGGGGTTCCCCAAGAGATTCCTTTAATTTGCAGGGGTTTCCTCTCACTTCCTGTTTTTGGTATGGTACAGGAAGTGAAATGAAATCTCCCCAAAGGGATACTGATGACAAATAATAAACTGATAGGAATTATGACCCTCCCATACTCTATCCAAAATTAAAATAAAAAGTTTTGACTAAGTTTCTGTAGTCTTATTATAGAATTATATAAGTTACTGGAATATACATTTTCAATTCACACTGCACCATATATAATTATTTATTTTAAAATAATAAAGAGAGTATATGCAATAAAAAGGTATAGATTACAGATGCAAATACCTACACAAAGTACATTTTTTTTTTTTAAAAGAGCGCGTTTTCTATAGATATAGCATTGCACTAATTTTCTGCAGTTGCAATAATTTTTTGTAGCTCTTACAGTATAGTTCAAGTACAAATATAAATGTGTCCAAAGGTTTTGCAAACCACAGAAAAAAACACAAACCAGCTCCCCAAATGCCTAGTCAAACATGCAAATGCAAGAACAACCATGCAGACAGTGATAAATGGATATATTGTATATTGGATACTACAGTGTTCTTGTTAGTAATAACAGGGGCATAATTAGGGCCCATTCACACCAGACCACACTATGCTACAGTGCACACATTTTGGTGCGACGAGGCACTTTGGGGATGGGACAGTCCTGTGTAAGCTGTTAAACAGGGCTCATATCCTGTTATTGTGATTTTGCACCACGTTACTGAATATGCCTGATAATGAGATAATATACTCTTGAAGGATTAACTGCAAGGGTTCAACCAAAAACCAAGTATGGTAATTATTTTTTGGGTGAACATATAATTAAAAGATAACTAAAGGTTCATGGTTTTTTTTAAACAAATATACAGTATCTCACGAGTACACCCCTCACATTTTTGTAAATATTTTATTATATCTTTTCATGTGACAACCCTGAAGAAATGACACTTTGCTACAATGTAAAGTAGTGAGTGTACAGCTTGTATAACAGTGTACATTTGCTGTCTTCTCAAAATAACTCAACACACAGCCATTAATGTCTAAACCGCTGGCAACAAAAGTGAGTAGACCCCTAAGTTAAAATGTCCAAATTGGGCCCAATTAGTCATTTTCCCTCCCCGGTGTCATGTGACTCATTAGTGTTACAAGGTCTCAGGTGTAAATGGGGAGCAGGTGTGTTAAATTTGGTGTTATCGCTCTCACTCTCTCATACTGGTCACTGGAAGTTCACCATGGCACCTCGTGGCAAAGAACTCTCTGAGAAAAAAAGTATTGTTGCTCTACATAAAGATGGCCTAGGCTATAAGAAGATTGCCAAGACCCTGAAACTGAGCTGCAGCACGGTGACCAAGACCATACAGCCGTTTAACAGGACAGGTTCCACTCAGAACAGGCCCGCCATGGTCAACCAAAGAAGTTGAGTTGACGTGCTTAGCATCAAATCCAGAAGTTGTCTTTGCAAAATAGAAATATGAGTGCTGCCAGCATTAATGCAGAGGTTGAAGCGGTGGGGGATCAGCCTGTCAGTGCTCAGACCATACACCGCACACTGCATTAATGGCTGTCATCCCAGAAGGAAGCCTCTTCTAAAGATGATGCACAAGAAAGGCCTCAAACAGTTTGCTGAAGACAAGCAGACTAAGGACATGGATTACTGGAACCATGCCCTGTGGTCTGATGAGACCAAGATAAACTTATTTGGTTCAGATGGTGTCAAGCGTGTGTGGTAGCAACCAGGTGAGGAGTACAAAGACAAGTGTGTCTTGCCTAAAGTCAAGCATGGTGGTGGGAGTGTCATGGTCTGTGGCTGCATGAGTGCTGCTGGCACTGGGGAGTTATAGTTCATTGAGGGAACCATGAATGCCAACATGTACTGTGATATACTGAAGTAAAGCATGTTCCCGTCCCCGTGGAGACTGGGCCATAGGGCAGTATTCCAACATGATAACGACCAGGGCCGGTGGTACCACTAGGCAAACTAGGCAGCCACATAGGGCTTCCTACTCTCTTCTCTTTGCAGCAAGCAACTAAGTCTCAGCATCAGCAGGCAGCCGTCGCTTCGTTCGCACATAGTGTCAGAGGTGCATCGGCGGCGGAGGACTGTGTCTGTGTCCCAACTCCCAAATGAATGGAAGCAAGCAAACATTCATTAATGGGCACTGGTAGGCTTCATTGATGGGCGCTAGTGAGGCTGCATTTGATGGGCACAGGTGGGCTGCATTTGATGGGAGCTTCATTAAAAAGGTGGGGTATACACGGCAAGGCAAAGGGGGTGGAGTCAAGGGTGGGGCCAGGGGGCGGCAAAATTAGGTTTCGTCTAGGGTGTCAAAAATCCTTGCACCAGCCCTGATAACAACCCGAAACACACCTCCAAGACGACTACTGCCTTGCTAAAGTAGCTGAGGGTAAAGGTGATGGACTGGCCAAGCATGTCTCCAGACCTAAACCCTATTGATAATCTGTGGGGCATCCTCAAACGGAAGGTGGAGGAGTGCAAGGTCTCTAACATTCGCCAGCTCTGTGATGCCATCATAGAGGAGTGGAAGAGGACTCCAGTGGCAATCTGTAAAGCTCTGGTGAACTCCATGCCCCAGGAAAAAACTCAAGACCCACCTCTTCTAAGAAGGAATTAACGCAGGTCGGATCAATCGCCTCGAGGCGATTCAGTTCGCAGTTGCAGCGCTATACAAATCATCATTCATTCATTCATTCAGAGGGTTAAGGCAGTGCTGGAAAATAATGGTGGCCACACAAAATATTGACACTTTTGGCCCAATTTGGACATTTTCACTTAGGGGTGTACTCACTTTTGTTGCCAGTGGTTTAGACATCAATGGCTGTATGTTTAGTTGTTTTGAGGGGACAGCAAATTTACACTGTTATACAAGCTGTACACTCACTACTTTACATTGTAGCAAAAGTGTAATTTTTTCAGTGTTGTCACATGAAAAGATATAATAAAATATTTACCAAAATGTGAGGGGTGTACTCACTTTTGTGAGATACTGTATGTCATTTTTGATTTTGCATTTAGTACCACTATAAAGGTTTGTTCATACTTGAGTGGAGATCAGCATTTTTTAACACTGGAAAACTGGGTCTCCACAATGGCTCACAGAAAACAATTGTTTTCTATGTATCCCGTTCACACTTTTGTGAGATACTGTACTTACCTACTCTGTGCAGTTGGTTATACACAAAGGGGCCTAGATCCTCCTCTTCTGGGGTCCCCCAGAGGCGCTCCTGGCTTCTCCGCTTCTTGAGTGCCCCATCTGAGAAGCGCTCTCCCTTGGGCACACGTGCAAGGGCGCTCCCATGTCCTGCTGCTGCGTCCATTGACACAGATAGCAAGACTCGTCTCCGCCCCGGACTCTCGCGTTATTGGATTCGATTGACAGCAGAGGGAGCCAATGGCTGCGCTGCTATCAATCTATACAATCAGGACCCAAGACACTGGCTGGAGCGGGTGTGCTAGTCCCTGGCACAGGAACAATCGGGCACAGGTAAGTAAAAGCGGGGTTCTGGGGGGCTGGTGGACTACAAGAGGTTTTTCACCTCAATGCATGGAATGCATTGAGGTGAAAAACCGCAAGGGTTCACCACCCTTTTAAAGCAAACATAAAATCAGCCAATTAAATACCCTAGGAGTTCTGTATCCTAAGGCACCATGGTGCCTTAAGCCTAGTACACACGGGCCGAATGTCGGAGCGGCATTGGCTGCTTAAATAGAAACCAGGCTACATTCAGCCTGTGTATACTGCAGCTGGTTCGACAGAAGGGCATGACTGAGAAAAGGTCTGACAGGTGTTCTCCTGTCAGAACACAATAGCACAGCAGAGGAGATCACTGTACTAACATCACATAGTTTGTACAGCGGCTCCTCCTGAGCTGTCAGTTTTTTTTAATTCAGCCCTGTTGAGTTGAATGAAAATAAACTAGTAGTGTGTACCAGGATTTAGGATATCAGCTTGCATAGTTGAGAACTAATAGTTACAGTAGGTGCAGGAGCAGACTCTCAGCCACCGAAGCTGGTTGAAGTTTGCATGCCAGAACACTATTGAATTTGGGACAAGCAAAAATAAAGATCAGGTACCACCTGGATCAGCCTGTCATTGCATACCAAATTACTTTATAAATATTTTAAGCTCATTGGATGCATTGCATTCAAATAAGTAGAAAGAAAAACCTGATGTATACTTATACTGTTAGATTGGTCTTAATGTGTGAAATACTATTAAAAAACCATCAGCAGGGGTGCGCTAAACTCACCATGACCTAAAACCTAGCTTTTATTAGACAGCTATAAAAAGCTAATCATTTAAAATCATTCGAAATAAGGAAGTCACAAAAAGAACTGCCAGGTGTGTGACCTGATAGGGCAATGTAGGACTGGTGCATGTCTCAGAGCATAAAAGATATACAGTGCCTTGAAAAAGTATTCATACCCCTTGAAATTTTCCACATTTTGTGATGTTACAACCAAAAACGTAAATGTATTTTATTGGGATTTTATGTGATAGACCAACACAAAGTGGCACATAATTGTGAAGTGGAAGGAAAATAATAAATGTTTTTCAAAATGTGGAATTCCCTTCCACATGCGGTGGTCTCAGTGGGGAGCATCGATAGTTTCAAAAAACTATTAGATAAGCACCTGAACGACCACAACATACAGGGATATACAATGTAATACTGACATAAAATCACACACATAGGTTGGACTTGATGGACTTGTGTCTTTTTTCAACCTCACCTACTATGTAATATTTTGTAGAACCACCTTTCGCTGCAATTACAGCTGCAAGACTTTTTGATATGTCTCTAACAGCTTTGCACATCTAAATGTGAAATTTTTGCCCATTGTTCTTTGCAAAATAGCTTAAGCTCTGTCAGATTGGATGGAGAGCGTCTGTGAACAGCAATTTTCAAGTCTTGTCACAGATTCTCAATTGGATTTAGGTCTGGACTTCGACTGGGCCATTCTAAAACATGAATATGCTTTGATCTAAACCATTCTATTGTAGCTCTGGCTGTATGTTTAGGGCCGTTGTCCTGCTGGAAGGTGAACCTCCGCCTCATTCTCAAGTCTTTTGCAGACTCTAAAAGGTTTTCTTCTAAGATTGCCCTGTATTTGGCTCCATCCATCTTCTCATCAACCCTGACCAGCTTCCCTGTCCCTGCTGAAGAAAAATATCCCCACAACATGATGCTGCCACCACCATGTTTCACAGTGGGGATGTTGTGTTCAGGGTGATGTGCAGTGTTAGTTTTCAGACACACATAACGTTTTGCTATGCTATGCTATGTTCAAAGCTTAGGATATTTTTTTATAACTTAACTATGATTTAAAATTCTCCACAACGTTATCCCTGACCTGTCTGGTGTGTTCCTTGGCCTTCATGGTGCTGTTTGTACACTAAGGTTCTCTGACAAACCTCTGAGTGCTTCACAGAACAGCTGTATTTATACTGAGATTAAATTACACACAGGTGGAATATTTACTAATTAGGTGACTTCTGAAAGCAATTGGTTCCACTAGATATTAGTTAGGGGTATCGGAATAAACGGGGGCTGAATACAAATGCACGCCACACTTTTCAGATATTTATTTGTAAAAAAATGTAAAAAAACATTTATCATTTTCCTTCCACTTCACAATTATGTGTCACTTTTTGTTGGTCTATCACACAAAATCCCAATAAAATACATTTACGTTTTTGGTTGTAACATGACAAAATGTGGAAAATTGCAAGGGGTATGAATACTTTTTCAAGGCACTGTATACAACTGCGTTCATTATAGGGAGAAAACACCATATCCCAACACACAGAAAATATGATTTTAGCTGTTGTTATCAGTCTGAGCGGAGATATGTATAAGGTAAGGTCAATATCCTGACTACATAACATTACCCACAGGCGTGGATTGGTCCTAAGGGTTACTGTAGCTATACACTGGATAAACTGCCTATTTGAAATCAAATATACCACAGTACCTGTTCCACCCTGATAACAATACTCTCCTTTTAATCTACTATCTCTGCCATTCCATAAAAATCTCCCTTATTTCTCCCGCAAATACTACCACATTGTCCCAAAAATCTAAGTGCTCTATAAAGTGAAAAATAAAGAAAAGAGTTAACCACTTACAGACCGCTGCGCGCCGATATATGTCCTAAATTTGAAGAGGAATATCGTTGTCATGGCAGCAGCTAGCCGCTATAACCCTGGTATCCTCTTCTTTGGTCGGTGGTCCGCTTTCCGAATAGTGGTCTCTGCGGCAGATTCTCAGCGAGATCACTTTTATCGGCGCTCCGGTGCCCTCTGCCGTCGGCAGTGGCGGGGGGGGATCGGATCTTCTCCCTTGCTGGGTATGGAGACGAGTGAGGGGAAGATGGCCCCCACCCGTCTCCATATAATTGCAGGGCGGAAGCAACGTCCAAACATCCCTTCCGCCCATAGCTCTTAAAGGAACTTTTTTTTTTTTTTTAAATGACAATTTTTTTTTTATTTTATTGAATGTTAGTGTATATATTGTGACGATCCGGGGTGATTAGATTCAAGTGGTGCATGCGATTTTTCAGAAACGTGCCACTCCAGACTTGTGTTTTAGGGCATGGCAGCCCACTTTTATTTAAAGGAAACAAAAAAAGTTCAAATCAACAGAAATCTTCCTTCGCAGGGGGTTCCACCATCACTGCATAACCAAACGATAGCCTCCTGGCTTACTCATTGTCAGCTTCGTCCTGCTTTAGTCGCAGGCTACACCTGCCTGCTTCAGACTGCCACCTCCAGTCTTAGGCTCCTGTCTCTATCTCCTGGAACTCTCCCAACCTCCTGGCCAGACTTCCTGTCTGCTGGGCGGAGCCGTCTCCAGGTCTGTGCCCTGACTGCATTTCCTGGGATGTTTTTGAACCCAGCCCACAGGTGTGCAATTAGCATTCCTGCCAAAATCAGGCATGTGCTGCTTGTCTGCACCTGTGAGATGGGGCGCATCTCCACAATATATATAAGATCTGAGGTATCGCCACGATCGGTAGAGCGAGAGCAATAATTCTAGCCCTAGACCTCCTCTGTAACTCAAAACATGCAACCTGTAAAAGTTTTTAAACGTCGCCTATGGAGATTTTTAAGGGTAAAAGTTTGTCACCATTCAATTTACTGTATCAATTTACTCGACGTAACATTATCTTTCACAATATAAAAAAAAATTTGGGCTAACTTTACTGTTATCTTATTTTTTTAATTCAAAAAAGTGTATTTTTTTTTTTCAAAAAAGTGCGCTTGTAAGACCGCTGCGCAAATACGGTGTGACAAAAAGTATTGCAACGACTGCCATTTTATTCTCTAGGGTGTTAGAAAAAAAATGTATAATGTTTGGGGGTTCTAAGTAATTTTCTAGCAACAAAAAATGTTATAACAAATCTCAAAAAGAGGCTCGGTCCTTAAGTGGTTAAAAAACACAAATAACCCTTAACCCAACATGTTTCGCCCCAAAACAAGACTTCATCAGAGGTGTAAAGTGTGCAAATGTGTTTCAAAAAAATCAGGATACCAGCTTGCATAGTTGAGAACTAATAATGAGGTGCAGGAGAAGACTCTCAGCCGAAGCTGGTTGAAATTTGCATGTTAGAAGACTATTTTATTTGGGACATAGTAAAAAAGCAAATGTAATGGTCAGGTACCACCTGGATCTGCCTGCAGTTGCATACCAGCTGTGCTTTCCTAAGAAGGTAATGGCTTTATAAATATTTTTCTCTCATAGGATGCCTTGCCGTTGGCTGGCCTTAACGTTGTGGAATTACAGGACGTACTGCATGATGAATCCCAGGAAAAGCACCAAGACCTAAACTTGCAAAGCAGTCTGGGAGTACAGTATGAGCAGCTGGTGAGTCTAACATAAATGTGAGAAAAGAATGTTTTCAAACAGGTGATAGATGCAGTGCCGGCATTAAAATGTCATTGTTTGCACATTAGGTGCATTCCTGTTGAGTAATATACATGAACGGGTTTTCAGAGTGAAACGCATACAGAAAATGCCGTCCACATTCATTTCAGCTTATACTTTGCTGTATTCTTGAGCATACTTATCTATTCTGTTCAATGAGAGTGGAGGGGACTGAATTCTGGAGCCCATACAGAATGTTTCTTTTCTGTGTGCACAAAGCTTTAAATTGATGATTTACATTTTTGGAGCATACGCACTGCCTGCCTTCAGGGGGTAAGGGGGTGCTTTATAGCTACCTGTCTTTTAAGCGCAATGGCAGTCAAATGCCACATACACACGAGCGGACTTTTCGACGGACTAGGTCCGACGGTCTTCCTAACAGACTTTCAGCAGATTTCCGAATGAACGGACTTGGCCACACACAATCACACCAAAGTCTGACTGATTCGAACGTGATGACGTATGACCGGACTAGAATAAGGAAGTTCATAGCCAATAGCTGCTCTAGCTTTGGTTTCTGTCTGTCGGACTAGCATAAAGACGAGCGGATTTTTCATCCGGAATCGAGTCCATCGGAAAAATTTGAAACATGTTCTATTTGTAAAGTCCGTCAGATTTTTGGACAGCAAAGGTCAGATGGAGCCCACACACGATCGAATTGTCCGATGGATTCGTTCCGTCAGGCCTTTGCTGTCAAAGTCCGCTCGTGTGTACGCGGCAAAGGCGATAGAAAGGATAATGGCACGTACACACGATCGGAAATGCCACCAGCAAAACTCTGATGAGAGCTTTTTGTCGGAAAATGCGACCGTGCGTATGCTCCATCGGTCTTTTGCTGGTGGAATTCCAGCCAGCAAAAGATTGAGAGCAGGTTCTCTATTTTTCGGGAAAAGTTCTTATCCGAAAATGCGATCGTCTGTATGCAATTCGGACACGCAAAAAATCACGCATTCTCAGAAACAATTCGACGCATGCTCGGAAGCATTGAGCTTCGTTTTCTCGGCTCGTTGTATTGTTGTACGTCACCGCGTTCTTAACGGTTGAAAGTTCAGGGAACTTTTGTGTGACCGTGTGTATGCAAGCCAAGCTTGAGCGGAATTCCGTCGGAAAAAACATCCAAGATTTTTCGGATGGAAATTCCGCTCGTGTGTACGTGGCATAAGAGCTTTTTTCTCATGTTTTTACTGCTGTTTATATCTCTTTTGGAGAGATTAGCCCTGTCAGGACAGGAAGTGATGACAAATCTATCCAAAAGGGGCACAGACAAAATAAAAACATGTTTTTAATAGAGTAACTTTTTTATTGCTGTCTAGGCCTTCCTGTCCTAGTGACAATGGAACCTCCCATTTCTTGTATCAACTCTTCCCCACTCTATCCAAAATTTAAATATAAAGCTGAAGCTAGGCTTTAATATATTCACTAGTGCTAACATTTCATTAGAAAAAAAAAACCTCCCAAAGTCTTTACTTCTTAAACATAAGGCTTTAAATCATAAAGCTAAATTAATTAAAGCATTGGATGGATTTCTAGATAGGTGTCTGAATTAATGAGTGTAATAAAAAAAAATTCCAAAAGAACATCAACCTGAAATTCAAAATGAAGGTGATTAAGACTGACCTATCCGCAGATAGATTTGCATGCATATCTAGTTTAATGAACATGTTACTATAAGATTACAGCAGCACAACACTCTATTCCATATTCTTCAGAAATGTTTTCATATTTATAGGATAAGGCAATTATGACATGGTTTGCATTCCTAAAGCTCTAATCATGTCAGCTTGAATGGAGTCATATGACAGGTGCAAGTGACCGTTTAAATCTGGCTTTGATTGCTGTGTAACCAAGCAAGAGCAGCAACGGTACTTTCGGAAATGTGTTTGGGGCTGAATTTATGTTCACTCAGGGTGTGAAAAATTAGTAGTGTATAGTGCGAGTAACATAGTATAAATGCGTTTTGCAAGAGGAGAAACATTTTATTTTAAATTCTAACTTGATTTACGAGCGTGGTATTGCAATACGAGCAGTAGAAGAATCACAATTTTAATGTAAAAATAAAAATGGAATGACATTCACAATGTTAAAAACAATATCCTGCATTAAGGAATCTAATGCTCATCCGTGTAAAGCCGCTGGTGTATACAGTACGTAGCCAGAGGTCGGGGGGTGCTGGTGGCTCCCATCACTTCCTGGAGAATTCAACAGATCCTAAGTGTCTCCGAGTTCTCCAGGAAGCGCTGGGAGCCACCAGCACCCCCGACCTCTGGCTACATAGTTACATAGTAGGTGAGGTTGAAAAAAGGCACAAGTCCATCAAGTCCAACCTATGTGTGTGATTATATGTCAGTATTACATTGTATATCCCTGTATGTTGTGGTCGTTCAGGTGCTTATCTAATAGTTTTTTGAAGCTGTAGATGCCCACCGCCTGTGGAAGGGAATTCCACATCCTTGCTGCTCTTTCCGTAAAGAACCCTCTACGTAGTTTAAGGTTAAACCTATTTTCTTCTAATTTTAATGAGTGGCCACATGTCTTATAAACTCCCTTCCACAAAAAAGTTTTATCCCTATTGCGGGGTCACCAGTACGGTATATATAAATTGAAATCGTATCCCCTTGTGTCAAATGCTTTTGCTTTTGCAAAATCCAGATCCTTTATCTAGATGGCAACTCACCTCCTCATAGAAGGTTAATAGATTGGTTTGGCAAGACGATTCTTCATGAATCCATGCTGATTACTGCTAATGATACCGTTCTCATTACTAAAATCTTGTATATAGTCCCTTATAATCCCCTCCAAGAGCTTGCATACAATTAATGTTAGGCTAACTGGTCTGTAATTCCCAGGGATGTATTTTGGGCACTTTTTAAATATTGGTGCTACATTGGCTTTTCTCCAATCACCTGGTACCATTCCAGTCAGTAGACTGTCAGTAAAAATTAGGAACAATGGTCTGGCAATTACTTGACTGAGTTCCCTAAGGCCCCTTTCACACCGGGGCGGGGAGCCGCGGTGACGGTAAAGCAGCGCTATATTTAGCGCTGCTTTACCGTCGTTTTAACTGCGGTATTCGGCCGCTCGCGGTGCGGTTTTAACCCCCGCGAGCGGCCGAAAAGGGGTTAAACACCCCCCGCAGAGCGCCGCCGTAGCGGCGCTTTGCGGCGGTATTACCGCGGTTTCACCGCGGTGTCCCATTCTATTCAATGGGAAGGAGCGGTATAGGAGCGGTGAACACACCGCTCCTATCCCGCTCCAAAGATGCTGCTAGCAGGACTTTTTTTGTCATCCTGCTAGCGCACCGCTCCAGTGTGAAAGCCCGCCGGCTTTCACACTGGAGTTAAAGGGGCCGGATTTTTTCATGCGGTGAACAGGCGCTATTTTTAGCGCTGCACCGCATGAAAAACGCCTAGGTGTGAAAGGGGCCTTAGTACCCTCGGATGCAAGCCATCCGGTCCCAGTGATTAATTAATGTTAAGTTTCCCAAGTCTTTTTCAATTCTGTCCTCTGTTAACCACGAAGGTGCTTCCTGTGATGTGTCATGAGGAGAAACACTGCAGTTTTGGTTACTGAAGCCCCCCGATTCCCTTGTGAAAACTGAGGAGAAGAATAAATTCAATACCTTCGCCATCTCCCCATCCTTTGTAACCAGATGTCCTTCCTCATTCTTTATGGGGCCAACATGGTCTGTCCTCTCTTTTTTACTGTTTACATACTTAAAGAATTTCTTTGGATTTTCTTTGCTCTCCTCCGCTATGGTGTCTTTCGTATTGTATACACCAGCAGCTTTAGATGGATGAGCACCAGCCTCCTTAACATATTGTTTTTAAGTGTCATTTCACTTTTTTTTTTTGAGTGTCATTTCACTTTTTTTTTTACATTAAAAATTAGATCCTTCTACACTTAGATGGCACTGCTCTTTTTGTTCTTTGTTTTTTTGTGCCTCTAATGCCGCGTACACACGTGCAGACTTTTGCCGGCGGACTTAGTCCAGCGGACAATCCGCCGGACTTTCCAGCGGTGGCTTAGCCGGACTTTCCGAGCGTGTGACTTGACCACACACGCACGGACTTCTCCGGCGGATAATCCGCCGGCCAAAAGTCCGCGGGACTTTTGAAAATGAACGGACTTGCCCACACACGGAGCAGTCCGTTCATTTAGAACGTAACTTCAGGTTACGTAGCTAGCGTAGGCAGTCAATGCCGCCGCGCTAGCTCCGTGACCTGGCATGGATTTAAAGCGACTCCCCACGCCGAAAAAACGGCGTGGGGTTCCCCCCAAATCCATGTCAGACCCTCATCCGAGCACGCAGCCTGGCAGGCCAGGAAAGGGGTGGGGACGAACGAGCGCCCCCCCCTCCTGAGCCGTACCAGGCCGCGTGCCCTCAACATGGGGGGTGCCCTGGGGAAAGGGGGGCCGTGCGGCCCCCCCACCCCAAAGCACCTTGTCCCCATGTTGATGAGGACAAGGGCCTCTTCCCGACAACCCTGGCCGTTGGTTGTCGGGGTCTGCGGGCGGGGGCTTATTGGAATCTGGGAGCCCCCTTTAATAAGGGGGCCCCAGATACCGGCCCCCCACCCTATGTTAATGAGTATGGGGTACGATGTACCCCTACCCATTCACCTAAGGTGTAAAATGTAAAGTACAAAAACACACACACTTTTGAAAAAAATATTTTATTGCACTGCTCCGGGGGTCTTCTTCCGTCTTGGGGGTCTTCTCGCCGGACTCCTCCGCTCTCTTCTGCTCTTTTACCTAGCTCTTTCACGAGCGGAGGAGGCCGGCTACCTTCTTCGTCGTCGCCACCGTCGTCTGGGGTTCTCGATCCGCCTTCGGGGTCTTCCGGGGTCTTCCGGGGGTCTCTTCTGTTCTTGCGGCGGTCGTCGTCTTCCGCGCCGCCGGTGCCTTCTTCTTCTTGTTCTTCTTGTTCTTCTTCCGATGTTGACCCGTCGCTGTCTCTGCCCGGAATGCCAGAACCGCGCTGCGCTGGGACTTATATAGGGACATGGGGACAGGGTCACATGCTCATGTCACATGGTGACCCCGCCCCCTTGTGATGTCACAGTCCCAGCATCCTCCGCCTGGTACGGCTCAGGAGGGGGGGGGGGGCGCTCGTTCGTCCCCACCCCTTTCCTGGCCTGCCAGGCTGCATGCTCGGATAAGGGTCTGACATGGATTTGGGGGGAACCCCCACGCCGTTTTTCGGCGTGGGGAGTGCCTTTAAATCCATGCCAGCTTACGGAGCTAGCGCGGCGGCATTTACTGCCTACGCTAGCTACGTAACCTGAAGTCACGTGCTAAATGAACGGACTTGCCGACGAGCGGCAAGTCCGTTCATTTAAAAAGTCCGGCGGACTAGCCTACTAACGGCGGGATTGTCCGCCGGACTGCCAAGTCCAGCGGATAGTTTTAAAACAAAACTTAAAACTTTGGTCCGCCGGACTTTGGCGCCAAAATGTCCGCCGACGCCCACACACGAGGGGATTGTCCGCTGGACTTGAGTCCAGAGGATAATCCCGGGGGATTGTCCCTTCGTGTGTACGCCGCATTTGTGTATCAATATGATTACATTTAAGTGAAGGTACGAATGGTTGTGGAACAAATCATCTAAGTTTCCATGACATGTTATGGGGAAATTCGCTTTGATTTACAAGTGCTTTGGATTACAAGCATGTTTTTGGAACAAATTATGATCGCAATCCAAGGTTTTACTGTATTGACACTAGAGGTTCAGTAAGACAAGCTCACCAAATAGCATTTTCAGTACACATGTGCAATTTGTTTTGTTACTGATCCGTTTTTGGACAAAATTCTGCATATTAGTTCATTCAGAAGCATCTGAATGAAGGAAAGACTCTCTTGACAAATGCATACAAAAACGAATTTTTAGAAAGAACGAAAATTTGAAAGAACGAAAACCCAAAAGAATGAAAATCCGAAAATACAAAAATCCGAAAGAAACAAAAAAAATAAAACAAAATAACTTTGTTTGTTTTAGTTTAGAGCAGCCTCTTTTAGGCTTTTATTATTTGTCTGCGTCACTGTTGGAAACTGCAAATGAGAAGCTTCAGACAGCAATAAAAATCTGACAGGGTTCTCATCTTTTCTTATTTTTAAAACATGTTTCTATGACTGCGTCCCTGTTGGAAAAATTTAGCTTACTTCTAGTCTCCATGATCACAAAGAAAGCAGAGGAAAATCTCTGTTACACAAACAGCAACAGAAATTTAAAGGGTAACTCCACTTTCAAAAAAAATATATAGCAAAAAAAGAAAAATAATAAAGCATAACACAATATCGCAACTGAATGTTATTAAAAATTACCTTTATGTTTCAATTTGCAGCCACTGTAAATTTCTGCAATATGGCACCATGTAGGTATTCTGTACACGGTTGGTGTACAGAATGCCCCCAGAAATGTTGTTACCTGCTTGTGTGATTGGCTCACTGGCTTTCTCAGACATCTGCACTAAGATACAAGTCAAAATTTAGGCATCCCCGGTAGACACTGCAACTTTCCTCATTAGGACACTGAAAATGAACCAGGTAATTATAATGAAGAAGATCCTTCCATTCACAATCAGTCTGCAATGGACATAGTGAGGTTGATTTACTGAAACTGTAGAGTGCAAAAATCTGGTCCAGCTCTGCATGGTAGCCAATCAGCTTCTAACTTTGGCTTGTTCAATGAAGCTATAACAAAAAAACCTGGAAGCTGATTGGTTTCTATGCAGAGCTGCACCACATTTTGTACTACACTCCTGCTTTGGTTAGTCAACCCCAGTGAAACAAACAACATTTTCTTTAGAACAGAATATACGCTCTTTCACATGGGTGATTGGAGACAGGCACTCTGGCTTCCCCACACCGGTCAAACTCGCCCATTGAGTTCAATAGGACCGTACCTCAACCATGAGCCAAATGATTGTCTCGCAGTTGTGGTGCAGTCCTACAATGTAATATTGCTGTTAGGCAATTTAAAAAAATGTAAAAAATGCCTAAAAGACAAAAAAACAGGCATCAGAGATGACAGTAGCATCTGCTGAACACCTGTCAGCCACTGCTATACCGCACTCTGAAACACAATCCACAATCCACTTTTCAGAGGGTGATAAGCTAACTGCCTGTCTGAAAGAACCCTAGAGTAGGAATCTGCTACATAGATTTGGAAGCGTTTGGGGGTTTAGGCAAGCATTTCCCTTTGATTTATCTGTGGTCAATGCTTTGTAATGAATCTCCCTACATAAACTGTCCTATTTAGGGTATTAACAGTCCCATCAATATTCAGATTGTACATGCCTGCTTTAAAATGAACCTTTATTTGTTTCCCAGGTCTGCAAACTGGATCACCTAGTCTGTACCCCACTGAGCACTCTGCAGTCCATGTTTTCCACACCTCAAAAGCTCATTCAAAAACGCTATGATAAACTTCTGGACTATCACAGTTGCCTTCAGAAGCCGACAGACTCTCAGTTGGACCTGGCAAGGAAGGACTATGAGGCACTTAACGCACAGCTACTGGAGGAGCTGCAAGTATTTAACAAGGCCGCACGCAGCATTCTATTCAACTGCTTCTACTTCTTCATAGCCCTGATGAAAGAACTCGTGTTTGCTGCCAAAGAGTCTTGCTCACATGCTGCTGAAACATTCACGGTAAGTTTTAAAAAAGTAATGTTGGCACTTAGCAAATAAGGCAGTGCAAACAGCAACAATTTAGTGTAACTTAAAGCAACCCGTTATATTTCCCTTCTCGTAATTTTAGCAAGTCAGAGCCGGTTCACACGGGGGCAGCGCGACTTGGAGCGCGACTGCCTCAGGCGACCGGCATCCGACTTTAGCGGCGGCTTGCAAAATTACTTCTGTATAGAAGTCAATGCAAGTCGCCTGAAGTCGCCCCCAAAGTAGTACAAGAACCTTTCTCTAAGTCGGAGGGACTTGTGTCGCTCCTATTAGAATGGTTCCATACTACAGAACGGGACGCGACTTGTCAGGCGGCTAAGTCGCCTGACGAGTTGCCCCGGTGTGAACCGGCTCTCAGACTTAGATAGTCAAACTCAGCACTTGCATACATGCTTTGGCGATGCGCCGGTTTTCACACAGAGAACCTGGTGACAATTCTTAGGCGAGCCATAGATAAATGACTTTTCTTTCCTTCTACCCGTGGTAGAAGGATTCCCCCATCAACATACATAGTTACATAGTAGGTAAGGTTGAATAAAGACAACAGTCCATCCAGCTCAACCTGTGTAGGTGTGTGTGTGTAGAAAATCATGTCCCAAATCCCTGTATATTGTGTTCGCTAAGATTTACGTCCAAGAGTCTTTTAAAACTATCCATACTGCCTACTTACACCACAGATTGTGTAAGAGAGTTCCACATCCTTACCTCCCTGACAGTGAAAAACCCCCTACACAGCTTAAGGTTAAACCGCTTCTCCTTCAATCTCATTGTTTGGCCCTGTGTTCTTACACTCCCCGAGACTGAAAAGTTTCATACTTACGCTGGGATCACCATTGAGGTTTTTGTATATCGTGATCATATCTCCTCTCAAGCGTCTCTTCTCCAGGGAGAATACATTTAGTGCTTGTAGCCATTCCTCATAATTAAGGTCCTCCAGTTCCCATACTAATTTTGTTGCCCTTCTCTGGACCCTCTCCAGTTCCAGCACATCCTTCCTGAGGATTGGTGACCAGAACAGGATGGAATTTTCCAGAAACCAGAGTTTTATAAAGTGTCAGGATTATAGTTTTATCTCTGGAGTAAATTCCTCTTTTAATGAATGCTAATATTCTGCTGGCTTTGCTTGCTGCAGCTTGACACTGTATGCTATTAGTCAGTGTTGATGGGGGAATTCCTCCCACAGCACTATTGTGTTCTGCTTTGGGGGTGTGCACAGGGAGCCTTCCCTGCCAGCGGAACACAATGATTACTGCTAGGGGCTATAGCCATAGGCACTAATTGCATGTAGAAAAATCCAACAGGCTGGTTGTACCCAAGTCGATTGATGGAAACCTTACTAAACTGGACGAATTTTAATTAACGTCCGGCTTTAGTGTGGGATTTTCAGCATTAAACCGTTAATGACCCTAATGACCCTCTCAAAAGTGTCTCAAACTGATGTCAAAAGAATGCTGCTTTGACCCATCAAAGCCTTTTACATAGTTACATAGTTAGTCTGGTTGAAAAAAAGACACAAGTCCATCTAGTTCAACCAATAAAAGAGGTGGGGGGGGGGGCTTAAAAATAAAAAATCATACAATCCCATATACACAATCCTATACCCACAGTGGATCCAGAAGAAGACAAAAAACCCCAGCAAAGCATGATCCAATTTGCTCCAGCAGGGGGAAAAATTCCTTCCTGATCCCCCAAGAGGCAATCGGATATTCCCTGGATCAACTTTACCTATAAATGTCAGTACCCAGTTATATTATGTACATTTAGGAAAGAATCCAGGCCTTTTTAAAAGCAATCTACTGAGCTGGCAAGAACCACCTCTGGAGGGAGTCTATTCCACATTTTCACAGCTTTTACTGTGAAGAAACCTTTCCGTATTTGGATATGAAATCTCTTTTCCTCTAGATGTAAAGTGTGCCCCCTTGTCCTCTGTGATGATCTTAAAGGGAATAACTCAACACCAAGTTCACTATATGGACCACTTATGTATTTATACATCTGTTGACACAGACCCTAAAGTCTAGTACACACTATGAGAAAATTGGACGAGGGGTCTGATTTTCAACTAAGGTGTGTATCATGATGTAACCAAAAGTGATATTAACTTGTACGAAAAATCTCAAACGACAAATGTAGGCAAACTTAGCTACATACTGGCGTAGCAGCAAAGGAAGTGAAATAGTGTACATGACCCTTTCAGCCATGTCCACCAAATACGTTCAATCACCCCTGTACGATTAGGCTGCTTTCACACTGATGCACTTTACGGGCGCTATAGCGCTAAAAATAGCCCCCGCAAAGCGCCTATAAAGAGCCTCTCCTCTCACTCCAGTGTGAAAGCCTGAGCGCTTTCACACTGGAGCGGTGCGCGCTGGCAGGACGCTAAAAAAAAGTCCTGCAAGCAGTTTCTTTGAGGTGCTGTAGGAGCGGTGTATTCACCACTCCTAAAGCGCCCCTGAAATCAATGGGCAGCTTTGCCGAAGTGCTGGCAAAGCATCTGCGCTTTGGGGGCACTTTAAACCCTTTTTAGACCACTTTTATCTGAAAGCCGACCGCCCGCTGAAGAAGAGGATACCGGGGTTATGGTAGCTAGCTGCTGCCAAAACAACGATATTGCTCTTCAAACGGCCAACGTATAACGACGGTGGTCGGCAAGTGGTTAACTTACAATAAAAAAATTCTAGCTTGCACCTTTGTTTTTTTTTTTGTTTTTTTTTTGTCCGAACAGTCAGAATGAGCTGTCGAAAGCACTATACTAATGAACAGATAATCGACCAATCGTTCCTCTTACAGAAATGTTCGTCAATTTTTTTATCTTGTGTACTGGCTATTAGGCTGACCATACATCAGTAAAAGTATATATCACAAATGTAATGTTTGCAACATTAATTTGATTCTCTAATGGTTAATGGAGTCAAATCGACTTTTGTTTTTGCTAATTGTGACAAGAAAATTCAAAGTCGTAGGATGAAACTTTTTTTTCTCAAACTAGCTAAATACTAACTGTGAATGTGGTTTTCTAGTGGAAAAAAATTGTACAGATGGTAATGAAGCCTGTTTAATACGTCTTACATTCCATTGAAATAGCAGGTCTAATTTTGAGCGAAATTAGATGACTCAGTGATGACAAGAAAGAAAAGTCTGACGGACAATTGTACCGAATTTCCAAATGAATATTTGAATGAAAATCTAAGTATGGCCAACTTTAGGCTTACCGTTACACCTAGAATTTCCCTCAACAACAAAAAACGTAAAGTTCAACTCAATCCAGAGCTTTTTATTTTATGTTTTGGATAGACTTGGGAAGAATAAATATTTTTGTCAATGTCATACTGCTGTCCTTGCCCCTTAGGCTTGGTTCACACTGCTGCGACTTGGGATTCGACTTGTGAGACTCCAAGTCGCATGACATGTGAAATCACATGTTAGTCAATGAGAGCTGTCTTAATTAGCAATACTGAAGTTGCTCCGACTTTAGAAAAGGTTCCTGTACTACAAGGCGACTACTATCTGATTGGGCCCATAGACTTTAACCACTTGCCAACCAGCGCACGACGATATATGTCGGCACAATGGCACGGCTGCGCAAATGGGCGTACAGGTACATCTTCTTTAAGAAGCAGCATTGTGGGCACGAGCTCCATGACCGTGCCAGCATGACCCGCAGACTCGATGTCCACCGGTGTCCCGCGATTGTGTCACGGAGTGGCAGAACGGGGAAATGCCTATGTAAACAAGGCATTTTCCTGTTCTGCCTAGTGACAAGACAGAGATCTACTGCTCCCTGTCATCGGGAGCAGTGATCGCTGTCATGTGAGTAGAAGCCCACCCCCCCCCACACAGTTAGAATCACTCCCTAGGACACACTGGACCCCTTGATCGCCCCCTAGTGTTTAACCCCTTCACTGCCAGTGTCATTTACACAGTAGTCAGTGCATTTTTATAGCACTGATCACTGTATAAATGACAATGGTCCCAAAATAGTGTCAAAAGTGTCCGATGTGTCCGCCATAATGTCGCAGTCCGATAAAAATTGCAGATCGCGCCCAAAAAACATTTATAATAAAAATACCATAAATCTATACCCTATTTTGTAGACGCTATAACTTTTTCGCAAACCAATCAATATATGCTTATTGCGATTTTTTTGGCCAAAAATATGTAGAAGAATACATATTGCCTAAACTGAGGAAAAAAATTTTTTTTTTTTTATATTTTTTGGGCCTATTTATTATAGCAAAAAGTAAAAATATAATTTTTTTTTTCAAAATTGTCGCTCTTTTTTTTGTTTATAGCGCAAAAATAAAAACTGCAGAGGTGATCAAATACCATCAAAAGAAATCTCTATTTGTGCGGAAAAAAGGACGTCAATTTTGTTTGGGTGCAACGTCGCACAACCGCGCAATTGTCAGTTAAGGCGACGCAGTGCCGTATCGCAAAAAGTGCTCTGGTCAGGAAGGGGGTAAATTATTTTCCTGAAGTGGTTAATGGAAGTCGTCTCCAAGTTGGATCCGCATCTATATTGATGTGATTTGGATCCATCATTACAGGAAGATTACCCAGGCGTTCCCGAAAGTCGCTTCTAAAGTTTCATCAAAGTAGTACTCATGGTGACAACATATCGCCTGGCAAAGTCGCACGTAAGTTGCACGACTGTCAAGTGGCAGTAGTGTGAACCGAGCCTTAGGGAGATTTCTTCTGTGACAGCAGGACTAGAAATGAGGACTGTCATTGGGGCTGGACAGTAAGACATAAACAGTAATACTAACCTTACAGAGATTCTAAACCTGCAGCTCAGCAGTCTGTGTCCCCACAGCGATATACACACATCCAAGCGGTACTTGCGTACAGGCGCGTAATGCACTGTCCTGAACGCAGACAGTTAGAGAATTACAAATGAGCGTGCTCTATATGGCCTTCTGGCGGCTGTATGCATGAAGCCTGATTTGTTTGTCACTTACTTAAAGGCCATTTATAACCAACCTGGACACATGGTGACAATACTGCTGTACAAATTCAGTAGAAGTGGCAAATCAAATTAATACTTTGCCTCTCATCCCCTTTCCTGTGCTCTATCCATAGAAACAGACATGGTGCTTGGCCAAGCCTAGTTGTCATATGTGTGGTTATTCTAGGGAATTAACCTGCCAAAATGCAATCTGTGGTGGCCCTGTTGCCACCCTCTCGAACAACATCCTTTGACTGTGAAATAGAAAATGGCAGCTGAACAGTGGATGTAGCTTATTGGATGCAGGCACTGTTTGGGAATTTTTACAGATGGCAGGACCAGCTCTCAAAATACAATAGACACAGAGAGAGCTTTATCCATCTACGCTGCATAGTGTGGTTGGAGAACTCTGTTAGGTTTCTTTGGTTTTGCCCGCTGGGTGAACAAAGAAAATCTATGTGTGTATGGCCAGCTTAAAGTGGATGTAAACCCACTCTCATCCTTTCTAAACTACTGCAATATTGGTTATCTAAAAGGATATACATGCCTCCTGCATGTATACTTATCTGTCAAATGTCTCCCCTCTGTCTGCTATGAGACCCGAAAAACTATAATTTTGTGGGTGGATCTGTTTTCCAGGGTTCAGTGGGTGAAGTCGTGATGTCAGTAGACTCCCCGCCCACCTCTACACTCCCCTTATCAACATGCATTTTCTCCTGTGTATTTCTTACACTGAACTTCTGCTATGATCACTAACGTCCAGTCAAAACCCAGAAAAGTCCCCACATGACTTCAGCATGCCAAATCATGCTGTGGTGTGGAACAGCCAATCCTTGCAGAGCTGCTGAAGAAAGGAGTGGGGGTGGGAATTAAAAAAATAATGCATGTCTTAGGCTAGTGCACAAGATATGTAAATCAGCTGTCAATCACAGCAAGGGGGAAGAACGGACAAAGTTTTCACAGTTTGTCCATTTTATTTCACTGAAAAAAGATAGGAGGATTGCTCAGAGCTGGATTAACTCTATGTGGCAAGACTGGGCACAGCTGATCTGAAATCCCATACTCTATATTGTGCCAGACAAAAAAAATTAAAAAAAAATGTCGGGTTTACATCCACTTTAAGTCAGGCATAGATGGTTTGAGGAGATTGAAACCATGTATCGGTAGGCTGATTGTACCCAAGTCGGTCAATTGATTGACTTGGGTACAACCAGCATGTCATATTCTTGCATGCGATTAATCACTGTGTTCTCCCCAACCCCCCTCCCCGCTGGGAGAACACAATGGCTCCGCCATCAACACTGACATTGTTGATGTGGGAATCATCTATGGCCAACTTTAAACATTGTGTACATGATCATTGCTGTGAAATGCTAGCTTATGCTTTTCCATGCAGCTGTGCTAGAATGCATTTGTTTGAACACAAATCGCAGCAATAGGTTGTGTTTGGCTTGCTTTGTCATGAACGCAAATGTATCTCAATAGGAAATGCTGCATTAAGTTAAACCTGCTGGCCTGTGTTCCAAATGCACGTCAAACATAAGGAGACAACACCCATTTACACAAGCCCATAGGCTAGGTTCACAGCACGGTGATTGTACTTGACTTGATTGTACTTCTGACCCCAGAAATCTATCTGATTTGAAACAACTGGGTTTTACGAAAAGCTGGGGGAGTGTTTCCTTGTTTCATATTGAACGCAGTCTGGAAAACCACACAATTCTTAGAATGCTATTCATTTACAGCAACTTCAGACAGCTTTCATTCTTTCATGAGGGGGTGGGGGCGGGTTGCACTGCAAACTGTAACATAGGGGCTCCCTCTAGTGGATACAGAGCTATATATGAAATATTATCAAGAAAAAGCAAAAAAATATGGAAGCTGTGTTAGAATTCAAAACCTCACATTTAAAAAAATAAATAAAAATACACTGATGGACAGATTTTATGTATTAGCCTGTTTTTGATAACACTGTACACCTTATATTTACGATTTTATTTTGTGATCGCATCCATTGAACAGGTCAGATTTGTTTTTCCATTATTCCACTATGCTTCATATGTAATAAACATAACAGATTTCATGCATGCTGGCATTGGTGTTTTTTACATTAAAACCAATAGGATAAATACAGTACCTGGAGAGATAATAGCGCTCATATAGTAAGTGCTCATATAGTAAGCCAGCATGCCTTTCTCCTCTCCATCTCATGCACCTTTCTGTATGTTCACATCTGTTTGGCTCTAGTCCCGGATTAACTCCCTGTCTCCCAGTGAACCTGGACATTGAGTGATAATTAGCACAACAATGCCTTCTGAGGCTTTGTATTAGCAAGGGAGTTAAACAATAGGATGCAAGAAGTATCAGCAGTCACATGGGTCTTAGTATACTGATAAGCCACAAAAAGAAGCAGCTTATCTGTGTTGCCTCAAGCTTATCAGCTTCCGGTTTATATCCTGCTCAATCCCCATAGAGCTGAGCTGAATTCCAAACAGCTTGGTATCCACACAGCCACAGCCAATCACCTTGCCCATATATCTTCTGCCTGTGTAGCGTGAATCCTTTTACTTTACCTGACATTTATTCATAGCAGATCATCATCCCAGGAACAAAAAATCAGTTTCACCAGACAGGCTAGAGGCTCTTCAAAGAATATTTCTTCGGAATCTATGTTTGTGCAACATATAACATGCCATTTGAATTACAGTCAAAATTCTGTATTAGTAATAAGGTAAAATAGAGTCTAGAATCTTTTTCCTAAAGCAAAGGCGCAAGGCAGTACAAGAAAGAGGGCATAGACGATTAAAGGTCATGTATGGCAAGGGTTTTCTTTGAGATTATAAGGTTAAAGGGCTGCAAGGATTAAACATGCCTCGGCTTCTCGTTTCTCTGAGCAGTTTCTAAACACCAGTCTTAGGCCCCTTTCACACTGGGGCGGGGAGCCGCAGTGATGGTTAAAGCAGCGCTATATTTAGCGCTGGTTTACCGTCGTTTTAGCCGCGGTTTTCGGACGCTCGCGGTGCAGTTTTACCCCCCGCGAGCGGCCGAAAAAGGGTTAAAGACCCCCCGCGGTGTCACCGCGGTGTCCCATTCTAATCAATGGGAAGGAGCGGTATAGGAGCAGTGAACACACCGCTCCTATACCGCTCCAAAGATGCTGCTAGCAGGACTTTTTTGACCGTCCTGCTAGCGCACCGCTCCAGTGTGAAAGCCCGCCGGCTTTCACACTGGAGTTAAAGGGGCCGGATTTTTTTCAGGCGGTATACAGTCGCTATTTTTAGTGCTGTACCGCCTGAAAAAAACGCCCCAGTGTGAAAGGGGCCTTATAGTGGCCACACACGTTTCGATTTTATTATCCAATCCATATAAGTTTTGATCAAAATGATCACATTCACAATCAAATAGCCATAACTTCAATTCTGTTTGATTTAGACTTAAAGTGATTGTAAATGATCACCTTGTAAAACATCCTATTCAATTTAATTCCTTCGCACCCCCGATATAGTCGGATGATGGCTACAGCGCCAACATACTTTGCCGGGATGCCGTCATATGATGTCTGCCCCTTTGCACGCTCCCTGCGCACCCCCTGCGGGTCGCGTGCGGTGTGCTCTGTGATCACTGAGTCAATAAGAATCAGCTGATCACAGATCGATCCCGGCCCCTTACCACGTGGTCAGCCAATGACAGCTGATCACGTGATGTAAACAGAAGATTGGTGATGTAAACAGAAGAATCAGCTGATCACAGATCGAAGTAAGGGGCCGATCCCGGCCCCTTACCACGCGGTCAGCCAATGACAGCTGATCACGTGTGTAAACAGCCAATCACAGACAGCTGATCACATGATCACATGATGTAAACATTGGTAATCTTTATTTGAGGAGAAAGAAAAGCCGATCACCAGCTTCTGTGAAAGGGACATATCGGTCCTGAAGAGGAAGAGGTACAGCCACAACATCTGTGCCCACCAGTGCCACCTGCCAGTGCCCACCAGTCCATATTGGTGCCACTAATCAGTGCCCACCAGTGCATATCAGTGCCACCAATCAGTGCCACCTATCAATGCCCACCATGCCACCTATCAATGCCCACCAGTGTTGCCAATCAGTGCCCATCAGTACCTCGTCAGTACCACCTAGCAGTGCTGCCTATCAGTGTCACCTACCAGTGCCCATCACTGCCAGCCATCAGTGCCCATCGCTGCCACCCATCAGTGCCACCTGTCAGTGCCCTTCAGTGTCACCTATCAATGCCCCTCAGTGCTGCCCAGCAGTGCCCATCAGTGCCACCTCTCAGTGCACACCAGGGCCACCTATCAGTGTCCACCAGTGCTGCCTTATCAGTGCCCATCAGTGAAACCTATCAGTGCCCAACAGTGCAGCCTATCAGTGCCCATCAGTGCAGCCTCATCAGCGTACATCAATAAAGGAGAAAAATTGCCTGTTTGCAGAATTTTATAATAAAACAGAAAACAGTTTTGTTTGTTTTTTCAAAATTGTCTGTCTTTTTTTGTTTTTTTAAATACCACCAAAAGAAAGCTCTATTTGTGGGAAAAAAATTATAAAAATTTAAATTTGGGTACAGTGTTGTATGACTGCGCAATTGTCATTCAAAGTGTGAGAGCGCTGAAAGCTAAAAATGGGCTTTGACATGGAGGGGGTTTAAGTGCCCAGTAAGCAAGTGGTTAAAATAAAAATGAAAGGCAAAACAATTGCGTATAGATATAAAAAAAAACATTATAAATATATTTCATCACATTCCCTCTTAGCTGCATAAGAGCTGGGGGGAGGAGAAACAACTGGACACTGATCTTCTCAGTGAAAGGCTGTGCGGGGGGGGGGGGGGGGGGGCGTGTCAGGACATGTTTGATCATTGGAGGAGAGTAGGCTGAGTTCCCAGCATAGCTAAAGGGCTATGTCAAATATAGAGTTTTGTAGACTATCTACTAAAGAGAGCTTTCAGTGGCTTGGTGGAATTTCTGTCTCTGCTTACCAATTGTTGAAAATAAGCTGGTCATACACTCATAGAATTTAATTCAAATTTTTTTCTTTTAAGAATGGTCATTGAGCTGTGTATTGGCAGGTGCAGTCTATTTTCTCCAATGCAGGTGGTGTTCATCTACAGCAGCAATGCAGTTGGAGGAGGAAATCAAGAGGAACCTAGTTCCTCAATGGTTTCCTCAGTCACAGGAAGGAAGCTATCCAATTGGATGCTGGCACCCCATGTGACTTTGGCGACCATCTTGAGTCAGGCAGAGTCTGTTTAAGACTCTGGCTCCCAGGTATGGCGCACATTTTGCGAGTGGCTAGAGTAGTAACAGGTCTCCCATCTGTCAGGGACAGTGCTTAGTGTCAGGGAAAGGTTCCAGAGGAGTAGGGAAAGGTTCCAGAGGAGTAGGGAAAGTGCAGGGACACTCCATCCTTCCTGGAAGCCTTCCCGTTTAGATGCAGACTGGCCAGGCCTCATTCCATCCTCAGAGTGGTGCTGTCGGCACCACTCTACTTTGGTTGTTACAGTTTGTGAGTGCTCCTGGTCGGGCTGCCTTCCCACAGGGCCTGTTTGTATTGCTGGATTTCTGTTATAATATATTACTTTTACTGCACCAGGACTCTTGTGTGTTTTCTGTAGCCGCATCAGATTGGACCTTTTCACACATGCATATCCTTACTTGAATCTGTGAGTGTGAAACTTTGCCTTTATGTAGGAGCTTCCTGTTATCAAGACCTGTGTCTGCTGTTCTCTCCTTGTGCAGGGGGACTGGTCTTGTCTCCGCCCCCTCTTGTAGTTTTGTACAGGCAGCTTGTATTGTGTATGCTGGGCTCCTCCCACAGCTCTTCTCTCTGCATAAGATAGGTACAACACTTTTACAAGGTAATACCTGACTTTCCAAAGGTATTTGGTGCACACAAAATGGATTTATATGCTTCGAGGTAATACCTGATTTTCCAAAGGTATTTGGTGCACACAAAATGCATTTATTTTCCAAAGGTATTTGGTGCACACAAAATGCATTTATATAATATATATATATATATATATATATATATATATATATATACACACACTAGATTTATATACTATACTATATTATGTGACTGTTGAGGAATATACCGGTATTTAAAAATAAAAAATTTCGCTTTAAAAGATCTATACAAATATATGACTAAATGTCGTTAATTATTGCAAGTTGGTCCATGAACCAGACATTATAAGCACCCCCAAGAGGGAACAGTTAAGAGCCAGCTTAACACATTTATAGCTAAATCATTCATTAATTATATAGATTTCAACTGTATACCCCTAAGAAGGACAGTTGTGGGACTTGACAGCTGAAATGGTGTGAGGAATTTGAGTCGGAAAGGAGAGACAGATGGGAAAATGGTATGCAAGTGGTCTTACATCATTTTGATAATTGTTATTTTCTGACAGATCATCTCTGCAAATGTGATGGAAGTTCAGCAACGAATCATGGATGAGCTACAGAACCTAAACGTTATGAAGGAAAACAACAATGGCACCTTTATTGAGAGAAAACTGAGCTTTGAGCGAAAGAAGACTTTATCTCCCCTGGTAAGATATTTTTTTTATTTTTGACTAGCAGTTGTAAGCTTCCATGTGAAAACCATTGACCAAATGGTGGAAATTGGTCGTAAACTGCCAATCACTATACATTAAGGGCTTTGTATAATAATACAGTGCGCTGATTAATTATTTTTGGGAACCATCGAAGCAAATAAAAAGCATTCTTCTGCGTTTTTTTTTAATCAGACATGAAATGTGATTTACAAGTGGTTGTTATGAGCTACTGCATGACATTGCTACACACATAAAGCTCTGCATCTGTCCGTATTCAACTACAGCAATAGTGACATCTTCAGGCTATGTGTAGGTACTACACAGCATACTCGCATCATCACAAACCAACAAAACATGAATAAATCTCTACATTTTTTTATTTATTTGATGTTATTGAGTATTAAGAACATCTGTAGTATAAATTTAAACATCAGTCATTTCAAATAAGAAAACATATATCTGTATATCGTGTAGTTTTTTTAGTGAACACATTTTTGCATGAGAAATGGTAATAGACATTACATATTATTCAATCTGGCCAACATGTGCCTAGAAAAAATCCTGAATTATTAAACTGCAGCTGTGATTTTACAGAAGAGTTCACAACTCGCAGGGCACAGGGGAATGAGGCATGTATCAACAATAGCAAAACTAAATAATAGTGAAACGAAATAATAAAATAAAGAATTTTTGTTAATTGGTGTTAATATGCAAGGGGATATGAAGGCATTTGCTTTGGGTTTTGTATAGTGGGAAGCTTGTGAGGTAAAAAGATTTAAGTGATAAAAATCCCCATGATAGGAGAAGGTTTTTTAATAAGTAATACCACAATAGTGCTATCTATGTTTAAGAACAGATGCCACTGTGCGGCCTTTTGAACATATCGAAGGCCGCACCGCTGCTTTCTAGGATCTTACCTATTGTAACTCTGTTCATTATATTTAACTATGTTTAGCTTTCGCTGTATGACCAGATTTGTACCTAATGTATTTATTTTATTCTGACACTGACAAAACTGGACAGCATGTAACATTCTTGATGCCAGGAGATTTTGGGAATAGCAAGAATGGGGTAGCGACAGTGCTAATCAGAGAGAGAGAGGGTTCCTACTTTTACTATTCAGATTAAAATATGACTTAAAGACAGCATCACTTACATTTTAAAGGCTAAGTTCACCTTTTAAATAAATTGCAAACTAGGGGCCTTGGTAGTTTAAAATACATTTCACTGCACCATTTGTAAAAATGTTGCTTAATGCAAATAGCAGACCTTTAGACCTTTTCAGTCACCGAATAAACTTGGCCGCAATACTCCCAGTGTTTACATTCTTACATCCTGGCTTTTTTCCAGGACACAACAATCATTGGGCGCTTGCCTTTAAAGGGAAATTTTGGGCATGATAAATGTATGTAGTCGAGCAGTCCATGGAGAAGAATGCATGGAAAGCCAACCCCCATAACCTAATATCTGGCAAACCAATCTTTTAGCTGCCTTACTTTTTTTTCTCCAATCGGAAATGCTCTGCCTGATCTCAGGACCCACTTTACATTGCTTTGGGTCCCCCAAAAAGAGTCTCGTGGCAGATGGCTAAAACTGTCTCGGCGAAACGATCAAGATGGCATAGCAGGCCTTGTGACCACCTCTCTCCATCATGTTCAGGCTTTATCCAATCCTACTTTACTCTTTGTCAGTGATGTAAGTAACTGAGTTAAAATAAACTGAGTTACCTAACGCAGTTACTTTAGAGGGTAACGAGTAATCTAACTGATTACTTTTCGCCTCATGGTAACTCAGTTCCCATTACTTTGGCTTAGTTACCCCAATTACATCTACCGCCACTAGATGGCAGTAGTGTAATTCCGGTATTCTGCCGAAAAAGTTCCCCCGCCGGATAAGGACCCCCCTGTTGCGCAGTACGGAGGACTACGGAGCTTCCGAAAATTGCCAAACCTAAACAGCTCTGAGTAAACTCTACACCACGCAGGTGCAGTTAACATGTAATTGTACGAGGCGATGCCGCACGCTCCTGATGCTCGTGCTACTCTGCAAGGGGTGTCTATCGTGTAAGTAAGGGGCGGGTCTAGTATTACTGTAACCAAGGGGCGCATTTATTATTATTGTTATATATCGAGCTCTGCCCATTAATTTAACATTCGCCCTCTTCTGTAGCCATCCGCCCCTTACACGATATAATAATAATAATAGACCCGCCACTTGCTTACACGCTATAACCGATCTGCCCCTTGGTTAGAGTAATAATAGAGCAGCCCCTTGGTTACACGATGTATAACAATAATAATAAATGCACCCCTTGGTTACAGTAATACTAGACCCGCCCCTTAGTTACATATATAGAATATTTTAAAAAAAAGTCAGTTACTTTGCTGCGTAACTAATTACTTTTCCAATGTAGTAACTGAGTTACTAACGCAATTACTTTTTGGGAGAAGTCATTTGTAACTTAACTAATTACTTTTTTAAAGTAAGATGACCAACACTGCTCTTTGTGCATGACACGCGTAACTATGACACTAAGAAGTAACTTCTACCTTCTATATGCCTTGCAAATACTGGTTCCAGCCCTTATATCTAGGGATGGGTGAACGGTTCGGTTCGGGCCGGACTTTCATTGTTCGGACGTTCGGCCCCCTGAACCGACCACAATGCATTGTGGCCCTGAACAGTGCATTGCAAGCCCTGATTGGCTGAAGCAGTGAAAGCTTCAGCCAATCAGGGCACAGAACACTGTCAGAGTTATAAATGGACAGTGCCATAGTGACTTTATCCAATCATGGCTCATTCCCGCCCCACAGTATAAAATTATTCTTTCAATGGCAGCCATTTTCAGTGTGATTTTGGCGTAGAGAGATAGAACAGGGCTCTGTTCGGTGCTATTAGTTAGTGTGCTATACTGTGCTATTTTGCTTCAATTACCAGTGTAGAATATTAATTTAGTGTCAGTCTAGGGATAGTGTGAGTGTAGTGAGGAGGACCTTCATTCAGCTTTGCATAGTATGCAGCTAGTGTAGGGACAGCTCAGATAGTTTCACTGTAGTGTAGTGAGACCGTGTCATTCATACATACATTAGTGTAGAGTAGGGACAGTTTAGATAGTTTCAGTGTAGTGTAGTAAGACCAAGTCAGTAATCTTTACATTAGTGTATAGCTAGAGTAGGGACAGTTCAGATAGCATCAGTGTAGTGACGGGTGAACACGGTCTATTTGATTGCATTACTGCCAGTTTAAAGCCATTTACTTCTGTGTGCGCTACTGCCAGTTTAACGCCATATAGTTTTGTGTGCATTAGTGCCATTTTAACGCCATATAGTTCTGTGTGTGTTACTGCCAGTTTAACACCATATAGTTTTGTGCGTTACTGCCAGTTTAACGCCATATAGTTGTGTGTGCGTTATTGCCAGTTTAACGCCATATAGTTCTGTGTGCATTACTGCCAGTTTAACGCCATATAGTTTTGTGCTTTACTGCCAGTTTAACGCCATATAGTTTTGTGCATTACTGCAAGTTTAACGCCATTTACTTCTGTGTGTGCGTTACTGCAAGTTTAATGTAATTTACTTCTGTGTGCATTACTGCAAGTTTAACACCATTTACTTCTGTGTGTGTTACTGAAAGTTTAATGCCATATAGTTCTGTGGGTCACTGTAAGTTTGGCGCATTATATTGCAGTATATTATAGTGTATCCGTGGAGTGTGTCTGTGTAGTGTGAGTACTCAAATTAAAGTGCACCAAACACCACTTTACATTGATTAAAGTGCACCTATGTACAGATTTCCACTTCTTCATTACATTTGCTTATAAGCACTGCCTCTTCCCTCCCAATAATGTCTGGGAGGACAACAAGGAGAGGCAGACATTCCCTTGGCACTGTAAGGGGGGCAGCAAAAAATTTGTCCACAGGCAAAGGTGGATGTGGTGGTCAGTCCTCTGTTTAGTGAGTTTGCCCGTGCTATCCAGTGACAGCATGCAGAGGAGGTGGTGGACTGGCTTACTAAACCTTCCTCATCCTCCTCATCCTCTGTCACGCAAGCAGAGACAAGTGTGCAGTCCCCTGCAGTTGCCAGAGTGGATAAACCTGCCTCCCTGTCCACATCTATTCCTGCAATAGCCCCAACATCAGCTATGGAGGAGTCAGCTGAGTTATTTGACCACAGCGTCAGCCACTTGCTCCTTGATGATTCCCAGCCATTACTGGATTCAGATGTTGGTTCTGAGGTTGAGGATGACAGGAACATGAGCCTAGAGAGAGGGGAGAACACTGGTAGACAAATTGGCATTCATATTCCCCCAGCTGCAGCGTATTGCCAAGTTGTCTCCAGTGGTAATGATGATAATGAAGATGGAGGAGATGGAGATAGAGATGATGATGATGATGATGAGGTCACTGATGTGACTTGGGTGCCAGATAGAGCAGAGGAGGAAACTGAAGGTGAGGCGGCACAACCCAAAGGAGGCCGACATCAAGAAAGAATAGAGAGCACCGACCCTATTCCATCACATTCTGCTGCTGTTATCTCCCAGCCCACTTACCAAAGCTCAGCTGTCTGGGCCTTTTTCAACACATCTGCAGCAGATCGCACTGTTGCTATCTGCAAACTGTGTCTCAGGGACATCAAACGTGGCAAAAACACCAGCCATTTGGGTACCACATGCTTAACAAGGCATTTAACGTCCAACCACTCAGCCCGTTGGCAAGAGCACCTAAAAGCCACACAAAAGGGGCACAAATCTGTCCCTCCTCCTCACCCACTTCAGTCTGTCCCTGCTATACCAAGTCATTACCTCTCAGCAGCCTCCACTGACAGGGATTATGTTATAGCACAGGGTGTCCCAGGTCCTAGCAGCACATCTGCCAGCAGCACACCACCAGCTGTAGACTGTAGCCGGCAAATTTCTCTGCCCCATCTGCTGCAGCGGAAAAAAAATACAGTCCCTGCCACCCACATGCCCAGCGTCTAAATGCAAGCTTGTCAAAGCTGTTGGCTCTCCAATTTCTGCCTTTCAGCCTGGTGCATTCAGCCCCCTTTCGTGAATTCGCACAATGTGATGTACCACAATGGCAGGTTCCCAGTTGCTACTACTTTTCACGTAAGGCCGTTCCATCTCTCTACCATCACGTGGAAGGGAATGTTCTGGCATCGATGGGCAAGGCAGTCAGCCATACAATCCACCTTACTGCTGACACGTGGTCCAGCAAGCATGGGCAGGGACGATATATTTAGTTCACAGCATGCTGCTTGCAACTCGAAAGGATGCAGGACAGGGCTCGGTGCTGCAGCTTGTTGTGCCCCCACGTCTCCATACAGCTCCATACAGCTGGATCCCCCATAGAGGAGAGCGGAGAACTGACAGGGCGGTCCCTGCACAGTGTGCAGGGACTGCTCTGTCATCAGCCGGCTCAGCGGGGATCAGCTGAGCGATCCTCGCTGAGCAGCGGATCTTCACCGGGCCGATCAATACGGATCCGTCCCGTGTGAAAGGGGCCTTAAACATACAGGGTAAGATTTACAAAATCTGGTGCACACTGAATCTGGTGCAGCTGTGCATAGTAACCAATTGGCTTCTAACTTCAGCTTGTTCAATTATGCTTTGACAATAAAACCTGGAGGCTGATTGGTTACTAAGGATGAGCTCAGGCGTGTTTGCAAACAGCACGTGCAGAGCCCGCCAGGAAGTCGGCACTGTGGTGCGCTAATTACAAGCAATGAGACATTGTCCCGATGTGCGGCTGCAGAGATCGGGAAATGTCTCAATGACTGTGATTAGCACTCTGCAGTGCCGACTTCCTGTCGAGCTCTGCACGTGCTGTTTGCGAACACGCCTGAGCTCATCCTTATTGGTTACTATGCAGAGCTGCACCAGATGCAGTGTGCACTAAGGATGAGCTCAGGCGTGTTCGCATGGTCCACGCGTAGAGCCCGCCAGGAAGTCGGTGCAGCGCTGCGCTAATCACAGGCAGTGAGACATTGCCTCGATGCGCGGCTGCAGAGATTGGGCAGTGTCTCAGTGCCTGTGATTAGCGCAGCGCTGCGCCGACTTCCTGGCAGGCTCTGCGCGTGGACCATGCGAACACGCCTGAGCTCATCCTTAGTGTGCACCAGTTCTAGTAAATCTCCGCCCACAGACATGCTGCTCGATAGACAGACAACATTTGCCTAATTTTCTGTAATAGCCTTTAAAATCCTAATCCAAAATTTGGTAGGTTTTTTATGTATTTTGTCCCCTACATGGTACAGTTATGCATAGCCATGAAAGAGTTATTTATTGATGATTTAAATGCCCTAACTTGACAACTAAATATTGCAATCTGCATTAGCATTTTTGTAAATGCAGCCGTCAATAACTCCTGCCTTTGTTTTCCATTAAGCCTGAACTACCTCGACAGACCGAGAGCCACAGGTGCAAGCTATTGTCTACCTATGGTGCAGATAAACTTTACCAAGCAAAGCGCAAGTGCAATGCTTCCCAGGACCAGGATATAGATCTGTATGAAGGGGAGCTGGCGGCTATTGTTGAGTACAAGGACCCTTTGGGAAGCACCAGCAGGTGGTTTGTGGACACAGGATGTAAGTAATAGAACACTCAATCAAATATTGACTTTCTTTTGTGTGGATATCGCTCTGTTCCACTATCTGAGCACAGTGGTTTACTTCTTACTAAGCAACTAGAGAATGGCCTCCAACTGTAATTACAGAACATTAAACATGCACGAAACATTTTATTTTTATGGCAAAAAGAGCAGCCGTCTCCGTTTCAGCCTACTGCAAAACAAAGTGGAGTTGGAAACATAAAGGTGTGGAGCCATATTAAATGACCATCAGCTAATTCTCCCAAAGTAGATATTTGCATGTCCATAGGCACTTCTGTAGGCAATCATTTTTAAGTGGCTCAACTCCTCCTAAAACTTTAATTTATTTCATTAAATACTTTCCATAGAGGCCAACTCCACTTTTGCTTTGATTGTTAAGGCGGGCCTTTCCAGAAAATGTCTGAATGTTTATGTATTTTGAGTTTATTGTCCCTTTAATATAAAACGGGTTCCTATTAATGGAAAGAGATTATATTGCTTGAGTTTATAAACTGTTAAAAATCGATAAATTTGATTTAACAGCAGTATTTAGATGTAGGTTTATTTTATCTGAACTCTAAAAAACTATCACATCATTGCTAAGTTATACAATTAACGTAATAGTTGTGCGTTTTATGGTTATATATAACTGTGTTGTACTTTTACATTTGCAGTACTACAAGGATACGTATATTCCTCCTTTCTGAAGCCATACAACCCAGGAAGGCAGCAGAAGGATTCATCTGACAGCGCGTTTTGTGATGAAGACTTTGATGACCTCAGTCTCTTTGTCTCGCCTCGGCCTTCCCGCGACAGAAGCAGTCGTGCATCACAGAGCAGCGCTGGGGACAGCAGCCCATCCATGAATGGAGATGAGGACAAACCTGAAATTAATGACTATGATGCCGACTTTGGTCAGAATGGAGAGGAATATCATGTAAATATCTTTTTTTTTTCATTTCAATACTGTTACATGCATACAAAACATATTGGCAGCAACGTAAAGTCCAAATCAGCCTTTTTGATAATGTGATATTTTAAGGAAAGGCATTGGAATCATTAACTTTGTATACAGTTTTTTTTTAGTTTTTTATTTCTTATCTTGTTAACTTGTGTTTGCACAGGCTTTTGTAATATCTCCTGTTCCCAGTGCGAAATACTATCAGTGACCACAAATGGGCTAGTTCTCTTGACAACAGGTGGTGAGAGATCTGTCTGCATTAAGTTTGGCTCATACTTCATGCCATGTTTTAAAGCCCATACACACGATCAGAAAATCATTCAAAAAAATACCACTTTCAAAGCGATCGTACGATAATCTGATTGTTAGTACACAGCTTTCGAGAGCCGATCAGGACAGGTGGTGTGAAATTATCCAAATGGACAAGAATTCTATTTTTTCTCGTACGATACCAGATCGGACTGTTTTTGTCCGAGAATACAATACAATACAAATACAATACAATACATTACATCACTTCCGAATTTTTATTTTGTAGTACGAGAATTTTCGTAACTTTAGTAACTTCTTTTTGATATGGTGACTAGCATGGAAAAAAACGGACTATCATTCGTCTGATAATCTCATTGTGTGTACCAGGCATTAATGTGTGGTAAGTTTTGGCCTGCAGTGCCTAGTATTTTTAAAGGGTAGTGCACTGTTTTATTTTTATTTTTTATTTTTTTATTATTATTTTTTTACTTTTTTTTACTATATTGGAATGTCACAGTGACATGTTTCATACATTTTTATGTACCGCAGCAGGGAGAAAAGGAGCTGCAGTGCAGGACAGAAAAATGCAGACATGTTTGCACCGCACCATGGCTCTCTTGAAGGCTGGGTTCAAGTGTGAACAGGATACATAGAAAACAATTGTTTTCTGTGTGCCATTGTGGAGACCCAGTTTTCTAGTTTTAAAAAATGCTGATCTCCATTCAAGTGTGAACAAACCTTTACAGTGGTACTAAATGCAAAATCAAAAATTACATACAGTATCTCACAAAAGTGAGTGCACCCCTCAAATTTTTGTAAATATTTTATTCTATCTTTTCATGTGACAACACTGAAGAAATGCACTTCGCTACAATGTAAATTAGTGAGTGTATAGCTTGTATAACAGTGTATATTTGCTGTCCCCTCAAAATAACTCAACACACAGCCATTAATGTCTAAACTGCTGGCAACAAAAGGGAGTACACCCCTAAGTGAAAATGTCCAAATTGGGCCCAATTACCCATTTTCCCTCCCCGGTGTTATGTGACTCATTAGTGTTACAAGGTCTCGGGTATAAAAGAAAATTAAGGCGGCCACAGCTTCTAAGGACTGGTAAGCTGCAATAAATACATTTTTTGTTTTGGGGTTTGGTTCAGCATCCACAGTGCATAAACTCCACTTTGCTTTGCCTTTTAGCACATGTGGATTATATTAGGGGAGAATGAGCAGATGTCAGGGCACTAGATTCCATAGGGGCTTAATGGGATGTTAGGAAAATGTTTGAACTTTAGAGTTGTTTATGGTAAGTCAATATAGTAGGTTTCTTTCAGAGAGAGACCAGCAATGGCAACTTTTGTAATTCTCACATTAACCACTTGCCTACTGGGCACTTTTACCCCCTTCCTGCTCATTCTAATTTTCAGCTTTCAGAGCTGTCATACTGTGAATAACAATTGCGTGGTCATGCAACACTGTACCCATATGAAATTTTTAGAATTTTCCCCCTTCGTCTTTCAGGACAGATAGTCTCCTCCTCTTCCTTAGGAAACACTGCGCCAGCCCATAAATTTCACTTCCCCCTGCCGGACCTCAGTTATTAGTGTTTCCTCCGGCAGGGAGACACTGTGCATGGAACCTGGTCGCTCAGTCAGGGAGACTGTGGCCATTTGTTATTCCGCTACAGGGAAGCAGGGGCTTCCTAGGAAGAAAGGTGTGGTACATACCCACCATAGCTAGCCACCCCATCCTCGTTGAGTGCGGCAGCCTATCCCTATCGCGTCCACAGGGGCGCAGCAAGGAGACAGCTCCGCTCTCCCTATACTCAGTATAGGCCGCATTCGTTTGGAACTACGCAGGCCAGACGACGGGCGACGTCATTTATGGTTAAGAGCGGAATTACCTCTTTGACCCGCGACTTCCGGGTCGCAGAGCCGATAGGGGGCCGGGCACAGGCTGGAGACGAGTCGGGAACACGCACAGGCAGCGTGAGACTCGATGAAGGCAACCACCTGCAGCCAAGATGTCTGGAGCAGATGCTCAGCTAACGGACGCTTCCTCCAGCCTTCCGAAGGTAAGAGCTCCCTGGGGAAGGGTACTCTCTACCTAGGACTGCCCCTCCGGATATGGTTCCTGTCTTAGGGGGGCAGACCCAGGGGGGGGAGGCTCAGATTACCGCAGGCTAAGAGGGTCTAGGGCGCTCCCAGGTTGTATTCTGAAGGCCTAAATGCTAATTTTTTTCCTGCCTCTTTGTACTTGTATTTTCAGAAAGCTACAGAAAAATCAAAGTCAACACATAGTTCTAGAAAGAAGTGTGCCTCCTGTAGGGAGATTATTGGAGAAACATGGACAAAAGTTCTATGCAAGGGCTGTATAGATTCCCTAGTCAGAGAAAGAGATTCTGAACAGGAATCAGGACTTGCAGCCTCAGTAAAGGAGCTCTTGTCCACCTTTTCTTCTTTTAAAACCTTATTTGAAAGTTTTCAGCTCCCCACCTATCCCACTACTCAGGATACAACCCCGCCACAGGCTCACGGCTCCGCAAATGTTAAATCTACCACTAAGATTAGGACAGAGGAAGTCTCAGGCCCTTCCGAGGTGGAGCCCAGACAGCCAGACAGTACCTCCTCCGATTCTCAGGAGGGGTCAGAGGGGGAGGACCAGGACGGGGAGTCCAGGAAGCCCTCCAGATACAAATTGTCCCTGGATGAGGTAGCGGACCTCTTGGGAGCAATTCATACAACCCTCTGTATTTAGGCGGACAAAAAGCCCCTAACCCTCCATGATCAGATGTACAAGGGTTTGGGGGAACAAAAGAAAAGAGTTTTCCCAGTACATGAGGTACGGGTAGAAACAATTAAAAAGGAGTGGCAGGATCCCGAAAGAAAGCCCTTCTTTTCTAAATCTCTAAAGAGAAGGTTCCCTTTTTCAGAGGATCCTGCGTCCATTTGGAACAAAAATCCCAAATCTGCTTTGGCAGATGTCATGGACCAAAGTATAGATTCCCTCCTTAAAAAAACTTGGGACTCTACAGTGGGTAATTTAAAGCCAGAAATGGCCGTTACTGTGGTGGCCCGCAACTTAGAACATTGGCTCTCCCAGATTCAGGAGTATATTGAAGCGGGTACTGCCAAGGATACTATCCTATCCTCCTTTCCCACGATTCTGCAAGGAATCACATACATCGTCTCGGCAGAATCGGTCCGGATGTCAGCCAGATCAATGGCCCTAGCCAACTCTGCCAGAAGAGCTCTTTGGCTCAAGACTTGGCCTGGCGACAGCGCCTCTAAGGTCAAATTATGCGGGATTCCCTTGACAGGAGACCTGCTTTTTGGCCCATGTTTAGATACAGTCCTAGACCACACGGCAGACAGAAAAAAGTCCTTTCCACTTAAACGAAAGTTCACCAACAAAGAAGGGGTTTCACCCTCAAAAGTGTAGGGAAAACCAAAAGCCAGAGGGACAAAAGAAAACCTGGGGCCAAAGAGGCAAGGGCAGAGGAGGGGTGATTTTTCGCCATCCTGAGCAGCCCCGCAAAAGCCAATGACCCTCCGGACACAGTGGGAGGAAGACTGGGGGCCTTCCTCCCTCAGCGGGAGACAATATCTCCCAACCAGTTCATCCTAGGGGTCATAAGAAGGGAGTACCTCCTGGAATTCGCTTCACCTCCCCCGAGGAAATTTCTTGTCACACATCTACCCAGGTGCAAGGCAAAGGCCCGAGGCTCTGATAGAAGCCCTAAGGGATCTAGAGGATCAAAATTTGATTTGCAGAGTACCAAAGGCAGAAGAAGGAATAGGGTTTTATTCACACATATTTGTGGTGAAAAAACAAATAGGTATTAGGTAAGGGGTGCTCTCTGGGGACCCTGATGTAAGGGGGGGCTCTCTGGGGACCCTGATGTAAGTGGGGTGCTCTCTGGGGACCCCGATTTAAGGGGGGCTCTCTGGGGACCCTGATGTAAGTGGGGTTCTCTCTGGGGACCCTGATGTAAGGGGGACCCTCTGGGGACCCTGATGTAAGGGGGAGGCTCTCTGGGGACTCTGATGTAAGGGGGGCTCTCTGGGGACCCTAATGTAAGGGGGGCTCCCAGGGGACCCTAATGTAAGGGGGGTGCTCTCTGGGGGATATACACACACCCACACATTACTGTATATACATGTGTATGCCAAGCATATGACTTTCTTTACTTTGCTGCTATGGGCTCTAGCCCCAGATCTTTTGTAGACCTAGAAACGCCCCTGCCTATCAGCAAAAAGCTTTGGGTGTCTACTTTCCAAAAATGGGTCATTTGGGGAGGTTTTGAACTGTCCTGGAATTTTATGCACAACATTAGAAGCTTATGTCACACATCACCCACTCTTTTAACCACTTGAAGACAAAGCCCTTTCTGACACTTTTTGTTTACATGAAAAGATTATTTTTTTTGCTAGAAAATTACCCCCAAACATTATATATATTTTTTTACTGCAAAGACCATACAGATTAAAATAGTGGGTGTTGCAATTTTTTTTTCACACAGTATTTGTGCAGAAATTTTTCAAACGCATTTTTTTTGGAAAAAAAATCTTTTTTTAATTTTAATGCACTAAAACACACTATATTTCCCTATTTGATGTAATAAAAAAGATGATCTTATGCCGAGTACATGGATACTAAACACGATATGCTTTAAAATTGCGCACAAATGTACAGTGGCGACAAACTACATACATTTGTAAAAGCATTTAAAATCCTTTACAGGTTACCACTTTAGATTTACAGAGGAGGTCTAATGCTAAAATTACTGCCCTCGATTTGACCTTCCCGGTGATACCTCACATGCATGGTGCAATTGGTGTTTACATATGACACCAGACCGACATTTGTGTTCACCTTTACGTGTGAGCACGGGGGGACAGGGGTGTTTTTTGTTTGCTTTTTTATTTTATTTTTAAACTGTTCCTTTTCATTTTTATTTTTTCATTTTTTTTATCATTTTTATTGTTATCTCAGGGAATGTAAATATCCCCTATGATAGCAATAGGTAGTGACAGGTACTCTTTTTTGAAAAAAATTTGGTCTATTAAACCCTAAATCTCTCCTCTGCCCTCAAAGCACACTGACCACACCAAGATCGATGTGATAAAATGCTTTCCCAATTTCCTAATGGCGCTGTTTATATCAGACGAAACCTAAGCGAAACCTAAGTCATGTCATAGCTTCCAGTTTCTTAGGCCATAGAGATGATTAGAGCCATTCTGGTCTCCAATTAGCTCTATGGTCAGCTGGCGGAACTACCGGCTGCATTCTCAGGTTCCCTGTTGGGACAGGAGACCCCTAGAAAAACATGGAAGACAATGGGGGGGGGGGGGGGCGTTCCCCCCCACTGCTTGTAAAAGCAGTCTAGAGGCTAATTATGATTGCTTTTACATGAAAGCTGACCGCTGGCTGAAAAGGATGATACCTAAACCTGCAGGCATCATTCTGGTATAACCAGTACGTTAGTTGCTGGTTTGTAATGTTGCTGCTTGTAATGTAAGAGATTGATCGGTGGGCATGCCCACCATTAGAATACCGCCCTTCATCCCCCCACTTCTAATGATGGGCATACTTGCACCATTTTTTTTACTGTGGTGGTTAAGCCTCGATGCTTCATATATGCCGAAGCATGGGGGCAATCCGACCCTAATGTTAGGAGCAAATCGCTCCTCCACCCCTGCCCCCATGCTTCGGCATATATGCTCTTTTCTTTTGTTAACTGTGGCAGTGAAATCACCTCCTACAGCGCTGGATTCACGGCTTTACGTATCGTGGGAGAAAACGCTGTTGCTGTCAGAATAAATAAACCCGTGCTGCAGCTGAATGGCATACCTGCTAAGCAAATGATGGTTAACAATAAAACAAAGTAACATTACAGTATAACAGTAAGACATACCATATCTGCAAAGCAAATACAATAAAACATAGTAAAAATAAAACATTATAGTTCTAAAATACAGTAACAATAGAGAGAGAACAATAGATATAGAACAATAGACTCACAGGAAATAAGAGCACCTGACTTCAGCGACTGCTTCAAACACTACCAAAAAAACGGTTAGCGTTCGCAGGGATCAGGCCTGACGCTGCAGTTATGTGTTTAGTGTCATCTCGATCCTAAGAAACTGATTAAAGGGGGGGGGGGGGTCATAAATTGAAAATTTTCTGGAGCTCAAGGTAAAATTGTAAAATTAATCTACTTATCTTTCCTGGGTTTCAATAAGTGATAAATGCACATTAAAGTGGAACTTCACTCTAAAGGGGAAGTCCTCCCGCTTTATGCCCCCCACCATATTTGGTGCTTTCAAATTTTTTGGGGGAGCAGGTACCTAGTTTTGATAGGTACCCACTTCCACGTCCACTTGTGATTGTCCCCTTTTCTTTGCTCGCAGCTTTCTGGGACACATCACAGGTCCCAGAAGCCCATGGGACCATTCAGAAAACGCAAGCACGGGACGCGCATGTGAAGCCGCAAGGAGTTACAGCCAGATTCCCACAGTACACATGCTACTGCTGGGGACCCGATGACCGGCAAAGAACTGGCTCGGATTAGGGGTGTCCTTTATTAAAAGTCAGCAGCTACAGCATTTGTAGCTACTGACTTTTCATTTTTTTTCCCTCTGGGGTGAAGTTCCTATTTAAGAACCTGCAATGGGCACTACATTTTGATATAGATATGTAAGAGGTCTTAAAATTGGCCACCTTTAGCTAATATAAAATGTTTTCTATTAGCAGGTTTCTCTATTTAAATAACTGTAAAATCTAACAATTGTCTTTTACGCATTTCAGATTTTCTATGCTGTTTATGCCTTTGAAGCAAGAAATAAGCAGGAACTTACTTTGGAAGAGCATCAGCGGGTCAGAATCCTTAAATTCTGTGATATGAGTGGAAACAAAGAGTGGTGGCTTGGAGAGGCACATGGCCAGAAAGGTTATGTTCCTGCAAATTACCTAGGAAAGATGACATATGCATAGCCATGGCTCATCTCCCTGAAAGCATTGTGAAGAAATCTAGGTCAACTCTGACCTTGTATTAGCAGAAACTAGACACCCCTGTCTGTATAATGTGAAGGATATCATGTATATCCAGAGTGCAATGGGATCTGACTGCCTTGACCTGAAAAAAGAACAGGTGTCAACAGAAGACAGGTCCTCTCTTCTTCTTTTTCCCTCTGATTGGAAATATTGTGTAGCATGAGTGTATGTACAGCTCAAAGCACTTATATATCTGGACTATAATTGTAAAGTACTACCTATGCTGCCACAACTACGATGAAGTATACACCTACCCCCAAAAAACATTGGGTATATGCATTGTAACGAGTTTGAAATATATCAGATATTATTCTGGCACAGATATAGAAACACTATAATGAAATATGATACTGATATACTTTATATTGATAGTTTGTTAAAACATTGTTTTATAAAAATATTTTTTATGTGACAAATTATGGTTCAAAAATGTAAAATTACAATTTAAGGCAGATTCTATCTCTATCTATCTATCTATCTATATAAATGATTTAAACTTTTCTATGGTATGAAATGATTGGAATATACAGTATCTCACATAATGAGTACACCCTTCACATTTTTGTAAATATTTTATTATATCTTTTCATGTAACAACAATGAAGAAATTACAATTTGCTACAATGTAAAGTAGTGAGCGTACAGCTTGTATAACAGTGTAAATTTGCTGTCCCCCTCAAAATAACAACACACAGCCATTAATATCTAAACCACTGGTGACAAAAGTGAGTACACCCCTAAGTGAAAATGTCCAAATTGGGCCCAATTAGACATTTTCCCTCCCCGGTGTCATGTGACTCGTTAGTGTTACAAGGTCTCAGGTGTGAATGGGGAGCAGGTGTGTTAAATTCGGTGTTATCGCTCTCACTCTCTCATACTGGTCACTGGAAGTTCAACATGGGACCTCATGGCAAAGAACTCTCTGAGGATCTGAAAAAAAGAATTGTTGCTTTACATAAAGATGGCCTAGGCTATAATAAGATTGCCAAGACCCTGAAACTGAGCAGCAGCATGGTGGCAAAGACCATACAGCGGTTTAACAGGACCGGTGGCACTCAGAACAGGCCTCCCCATGGTCGACCAAAAGTTGAGTACACATGCTCAGCGTCATATCCAGAGGTTATCTTTGGGAAATAGACGTATGAGTGCTGCCAGCATTGCTGCAGAAGTTGAAGGGATAAGGGGGTAAGCCTGCCGGGCTCAGACCATACACCACAAACTGCATCAAATTGGTCTGCATGGCTGTCATCCCAGAAGGTAGCCTCTTCTAAAGATGGTGCACAAGAGAGCCCGCAAACAGTTTGCTGAAGACAAGCAGACTAAGGACATTACTGGATTACTGGAACCATGTCCTGTGGTCTGATGAGACCAAGATAAACTTTTTTGGTTCAGATGGTGTCATGCGTGTGTGGTGGCAACCAGGAGAGGAGTACAAAGACAAGTGTGTCTTGCCTACAGTGAAGCATTGTGGTGGGAGTGTCTTTGTCTGGGGCTGCATGAGTGCTGTATTCCAACATGAGAATGACCCCAAACACACCTCCAAGACGACAACTGCCTTGCTAAAAAAGCTGAGGGTAATGGACTGGCCAAGCATGTCTCCCGACCTTAACCCTATTGAGCATCAGTACTCCATGCCCAAGAGGGTTAAGGCAGTGCTGGAAAATAATGGTAGCCACACAAAATATTGACACTTTGGGCCCAATTTGGACATTTTTTACTTAGGGATGTACTCACTTTTGTTGCTAGAGGTTTAGACATTTATGGCTGTGTGTTGAGATATAATAAAATATTTACAAAAATGTTAAAGATATACTCACTTTTGTAAGATACTGTACTGAAATACTCAATTATATTTAAAAAAAATTTAATAACTAATTTTGAGGGCTCAAGATCTCCATGATTCTATGAAATAATGTAATTAATATCTAATATACCACAAGCCTTTACTAAGTGCCTATCCATATTCGTAAAGCAAATATCTCAATGTATTAAAATTTATATTTTTCATATCTATATTTTACTTAATAGTAAGTAAAATTGTCCAGATAATGACCCAAATTCTCCTCTTTAAAGAGAATGAAAAAATTGACAGGTAAAATGTTAAAATTGTGTTTTCTTCAGACTGTATAACTTGGGGGTGAGATGTGCACTAGTATTATAATATAGCAAATAATAATTTATTAAATATATGATTACAACCGTCTACATAGCAAGATGCATGGTATTTAAGAAGGTTGGTGCATAGGGGCCTGTAGAAACCCATCACAAGGAGGTTGATTTACTAAAGGCAAATATACTGTGCACTAGATGTGAACTGCAAGTGCAGTCGCTGTAGATCTGAGGGGCAGCTCTGAAATGAGGGGAAGCTCTGCTGATTTCTATCATTCAATCATGTGCAAGCAAAAATGCAATTTGTTTTTTTTCTTGCATGTTCCCTTCAGATCTAGAGCAACTGCACTTGAAGTGCACAGACTATTTACCTTTAGTAAGTCAACCCCATTGTTTTCTGATCTAGGTATTCTATGAAAGTAGAGGAGGAACAGAGTATGTATTGCCCTCTAGTAGTCATCCAGTTAATTCATCTATTTCAAATTTACACCATAAAATTATGAAACTTGGAATTGGGTTAACCTTTAACAATTTTTCAGCTCTTACAGTCCATGGTACTGTTCCTATAGTATCTTCATGGTACATGTTATACATTATATTATGTATACAGTGGGTTGATTTACTAAAGGCAAATAAATAGACTGCACTTTGCATTTTTCCCAGAGTTTAGTAAATGTAGTGAAGCTCTGCTGATTTACAGCATTCATTCATGTGCAAACAAAAATGCTGTTTTTTTTGTTTGTTTTTTTTTTAACTTTTCTTGCACCTGATTGGGTATTCTTTATAAAGGGAAGCTTCACCACATTTACTAAGCTCTGGGGGAAATTAGTGCAACTGCACTTGCAAAGTGCACAGCCTACATGTCTTCTTACCTAGGGTTCCAGGTGTTAGGAGAAAATACTGTACATAAAAGATGTCAAGTACAAAGGACAGCTATAAGTTTGAGAGATGTACTATTGTTACTTTTCATACAATTCTCAATTTCGACATGTGTTTGGACATGTGACAATTTTGACATGTGTTTTGCATCATCCTCACCTTTTTAGGGGAACTGTTAGATGGGCATTTTCTTTATTATATGACATTAACAAAAAGTCTACTACTACTGCACTCAACTTCTACTACACGTGATTCTATGTCCAACTCCAGGAAAGTGTTCCACAGGAATTCAGCAGGAGGTAGAAAATGTGTGGGGAAGAGTTCAGCAATCAACTTGGGTACAACCAGTCTGCCAGATTTTATTGTGTTTATCGCTAGCGGCTGCTATAAACAAAATAGTTTGAAAAAAAATATGTTTTTGTCAATAAATATCCCAAATTAAAAAAAAAAAGTCTTCATCAGTTGAGGCCAATATGTATTATTCTACATATTTTTTGGTAAAAAAAAAAAAAAAAAAAAAAAAATCGCAATAAGCGTATATTGATTTGTTTGCGCAAAAGTTAGACTGTCTACAAAATAGGGGATATATTTTTGACATTTTTTTTTTTTTTTACTAGTAATGGCGGTGATCAGCGATTTTTAGCAGGACTGCGACATTGCGGCAGACAGATCGGACACTTTTGACAGTTTTTTGGGACCAGTGACATTTATACAGCGATCACAGCTAAAAATACCCACTGATCACTGTATAAATAGCACTGGCAGGGAAGGGGTTAAGTGTTCCCTAGGGAGGTGTTTCTAACTGTGGGGGGAGTGTACTGACTGGAGGAGGAGAGAGATCGCTGTTCCTGATCACTAGGAACAGCTGATCTCTCTCTACTCCCCTGCTAGAACGGGGATCTGTTTGTTTACATTGACAGATCCCCGTTCTGTCTTTCTAAGAAGCGATCGCGGGTGGCCGGTGGACTTCACGGCCGCCGGCCATGCTATTGTTCTTAAAGCGGCCGACGTACAGCTATGGGGATTTGCGCAGCTGTGCCAACCTGCCACAGTATAATGACGGCGGCTGGTCGGCAAGCTGTTAAAGCCACCACTGCATGCAGGGACTGAAGTTGTCCCCCTACACTGTGTGCATCAATAGAAAACAGCTTCGTAGCCTAGGATGGCATGGCACTCCCCTGCTCCTCCCTCCGCTCCCTCCTCCGAGGGTAATAGATAGGATTGAGACTGAACTGTCCACTGTTCACTCTTTCCTGTGAAGATTAAGTGGCACTGGGAAAGCAGGAGTTAGTAACATTGGAAGTTGTGAAATGAAAGTGTCGGGATAATAATTTTTACAAATTGTTTATCCGGGATAATTATTTCATTGTGCTTGAACTAAAAAAAAACGTTGAGGGTTTAATATTACTTATCTATATGTGATTTGTAACTTGAATAGCTGCTCCTAAGCTCCACTGAGCTGTTTCTAGAAAGTACAGCAGGAGACATAGTTCCAGCTCTCTGCTGCACTGAAAGAGTGTCTAATTACAGACATTGGCTCCAATGTTTGCACCTCTGCCCCTGCCTTCTGCAAAGCAGTACCACTGTGTTACCACAGGCACTGTCCCACTGTGTCACCACAGGCACTGTCTCACTGTGTCACCACAGGCACTGTCCCACTGTGTCACCACAGGCACTGTCCCACTGTGTCACCACAGGCACTGTCTCACTGTGTCACCACAGGCACTGTCCCACTGTGTCACCACAGGCACTGTCCCACTGTGTCACCACAGGCACTGTCTCACTGTGTCACCACAGGCACTGTCTCACTGTGTCACCACAGGCACTGTCCCACTGTGTCGGGGAGCCAGAAGTACAACTTTCGCTATACTTCCAAGCAGCAGCTTAGCTGTAGAACAGCTAATCAAATAATAAAAAAAAAATCACTTATAGATTAAACGTGAGTCATAATGTATATTTGGGGTTTTTAAAAACGTAAAGAAAAAATAACTCTGCCTGGAGTTGGGCTTTTAAACCTGTTCAGAGAACTTACCAGCTATGCTATCCAGGGAACACTTTAAACTTTAAAGCCTAGTACACATGTGCCGAATGTCGGGCGACATTGGACGGTTCAATAAAAAACGGCTGACACGGCGCGTATATATGGCAGCCAGTCCGACAGAAGCTGGACATTTTGGAAAACTAACAGCCAATTGGCTCCCGATCAGTGCTCTCAGCCAATAGCTGAGAGCGCTGACCAGGATGCTCTGGGGGGGGGGGGGGCGGTCGTTCCCCTCTCAGAACACAATAGAGCAGCAGGGGAGATAGCTATACTAACATACTAGCTGACGGTTTTTTTTTTCTTTCAACGGGCTGGGTTAATGAAAAAAAAAACTAGTGGTGTGTACTAGGCTTTAAGTTATTCCAAAGTCAGAAAGTGAACTTATCTAAAATGTACATCTATGTAATCCATTGCTGCCAGATTTCAAAGAGTTCATTACAAGTGGGCAGGCTTTATTTTAGAAAAACATCAGAATTTTTGTATAGCATTTGTCTCAGTAGCCTTTCAATTAGCCAAATACATTATATAATGGCCTATTTTTATTAGTTACTGAAGCGAAGTTCACCAGCAGTCTACTGGCTCTGAGTACATCCTTGAAAATCTGGTAGACAGGTTACTCCTCCTTCTCAGGTCTCCTGTTTCGGAACTGTACCCTCTAGTAGCGGCCAGGAAGAGTTTATTTACAGCAAAAATGGTTGCCATTTTGCATAAGCTGTAGAGTACAAGTACATATACAGTATCTCACAAAAGTAAGTACACCCCTCAAATTTTTGAAAATATTTTATTATATCTTTTAATGTAAAGTAGTGAGTGTACAGTTTGCATAACTATGTAAATTTGCTGTATACTCAAAATAACTCAACACACAGCCATTAATGTCTAAAACCGCTGGCAACAAAAATGAGTACACCCCTAAGTGAAAATTTCCAAATTGGGCCCAAAGTGTAATATTTTGTGTGGCCATCATTATTTTCAAGCACTGCCTTAACCCTCTTGGGCATGAAGTTAACCAGAGCTTCACAGGTTGCCACTGGAGTCATCTTCCACTCCTCTATGATGACATCACAGAGATGGTGGATGTTAGAGACCTTACGCTCCTCCGCCTTCCGTTTTGAGGATGCCCCACAGATGCTCAATAGGGTTTAGGTCTGGAGACATGCTTGGCCAGTCCATCACATTTACCCTCAGCTTCTTTAGCAAGGCAGTGGTTGTCTTGGAGGTGTGTTTGGGGTCGTTATAATGTTGGAATACTGCCCTGTGGCCCAGTCTCCGAAGGGAGGGGCTCATGCGATGATTCAGTATGTCACAGTACATGTTGGCATTCATGGTTCCCTCAATGAACTGTAGCTCCCCAGTGCCGACAGCACTCATGCAGCCCCAGACCATGACACTCCCACCATCAAGCTTGACCGAAGGCAAGACACACTTGCCTTTGTACTCCTCACCTGGTTGCCGCCACACATGCTTGACACCATCTGAACCAAATAAGTTTATCTTGGTCTCATCAGACCACAGGACATGGTTCCAGTAATCCATGTCCTTAGTCTGCTTGTCGTCTGCAAACTGTTCGTGGGCTTTCTTGTGCATCATCTTTAGAAGAGGCTTCCTTCTGGGATGACAGCCATGCAGACCAATTTGATGCAGTTAATGGTCTGAACACTGACAGGCTGACCCCCCACCCCTTCAATCTCTCCAGCAATGCTGGCAGCACTCATAAGTCTATTTCCCAAAGACAACCTCTAGATATGATGCTGAGCATGTGCACTCAACTTCTTTGGTCGACCATGGCAAGGCCTGTTCTGAGTGGAACCTGTCCTGTGAAACCGCTGTATGGTCTTGGCCACCGTGCTGCAGCATCGAGTCACATGACACTGGGGAGGTAAAATGGCTAATTGGGCACAACTTGGACATTTTCACTTAGGGGTATACTTACTTGTGTTGCCAGTGGTTTAGACATTTAGGCCCCATTCACACCAGAGCATTTTGTAGCTTGAAGCCTAAAGCTCCAAAATGCTGGAGCGGAAAAACAATCATTTATTCTCTATGGAGATGGTTCACATCTCCACTCCAAAACGCCTGAAGCTGAAACAAGTTCTGGAAACTTTTCTTTTAGGCAGATTTAGGCGTTTTTTGGCTTTTTACATTGGTGACCTTTTGACATGTACAAAATCGCGCCAAAAACACGCAATTTTCTGCCTGAAAATGCTACGCGTGTGAATGGGGCATAATGGCTGTGTTGAGTTATTTTGAGGGGACAGAAAATTTACACTGTTATACAAGCTGTACACTCACTACCTTACGTTGTAGCAAAGTGTAATTTCTTCAGTGTTGTCACATAAAAATATATAATAACATATTTACAAAAATGTGAGGGGTGTACTCACTTTTGTGAGATACTGTATATAGTTTATTTAAAGTGCACTTGTATTTGAAGCCTTTACAGGCATACCCCACTTTTAAGTACACAATGGGGTTTATTTACTAAAGCTGAAAAATGCAAAATCAGGCTCACTTCTGCTTAGAAACCAATGAGCTTCCAGGTTTTATTACCAAAGCTTAATTGAACAAGCTGGGGTTAGAAGCTCATTGGTTTCTATGCAGAAGTGAGCCTGATTTTGCACTTTCCAGCTTTAGTAAATAAATCTCATTGTGTACTTAAAAGTGGGGTATACCTGTACCTTCCTTTGTCTCACTAATCAATTCTAAACGTCCAAAGCCTATAGCCACTACACTACAGATTAGAAAACTGAATCATATTTCCCCCATTTTTCACTAAGACAACTTAAAGGGTAACTCCACTTTCGTGGGGGAAAAAATAGCAAATAAAGAAAAAAAATATAGCATATACAATTGTGACACAAGTCATATTGTTATTGTAATTTCCTTTTCAATCTGCAGCTCTGTAATTCTCTGAAAATTCAATGCAATATGGCTGGCTACCTGGAAGTGTTCTGTACATAGAATGTGTACAGAACGCCCCCCAGAAACACAATTTCCTGCTTGTGTGATTGGCTCACTCATTTTCCCAGAAGTCTGCACTAAGATACAAGTCAGATTTCAGGCATCCCCTGCAACAGAAATTTAATTTTTGGTGAGATACTTTCAATAGGAAATCAGGCCCGGCACCTTTCCTCATTAGTGCCCTGCAGGTGCACAGCTGATTGATAATTATGAAACCACTCTCATTAGACTCACATTGATGTAGACAAATACACAGGGATTTCTTCAGAATAACAAAAGGTAGGAATCTGCAACAAAGTTTGTTAAAATCCTTGTAATGTGCATAGATCACCCAGAGGGGGATGTTTTCAACAAAAGTGGAGTTACTCTTTAACTATATACTATAAAAGATTGGTTACTATGGCATACATATTATTCTTTAGATACTACAATGAATAAGAGCCATTATCTGTTTCGAACCTATGGGAAAAATACACCATTGGATAATTAGGTTAACAAAACGGCAAGTTCAACCTGAAAAAATAAAAAATGAAGCTCCACCTTGACATCTGTCTCACTAGGGGAGATGACATCCCTGTATCCTCCACACCGCTGACATAGCGGTCCTCAGCACAGCATCATTTTAGAACGTCTTGCCTTTTTTAATTAAAAAACACAGCCCTCAAATCGCTTGTCTGGCCTCACCCCGAAGGTCATAAATAAAGGAAGAGCCTGACAGCTTCACGTTGGAGGCAGTGCTGCTCATTCCGTGTCCATTTCTTGTTCAGACATGATGTGCAGGCTGTGATTAACGGCACAGTCTGAGAAGCCACTGGCCACCATTTATCATGGTTGCCATGGTTTCAGCAGAGGCAGAGGCCAAACAACCTATTGAGCAACACATTAATTACTTGTAAAGCTGCTCTGTGTCGCTGAATTTTGCCCGTGTGGTTATAAAATAACTCTTCTGGCAATATTGCGAAGCTAAAGCTGTGTATAATTTTAACCCACTGTATTTCAAAAGTGCTGCTACGAACCGATGACTTGCACAGGCGGCAAAGAGGTTTCACTTGCTAGATGTATAAATGGGAAGCAGATATGCGTTTGGCAGTCTAACTGCAGGAATGACGCACACTGCGAATATTTTTATGTTCGGATGTGTACAGTGTGCAGACATGCAGCAATCATCCCAATAATAAGTGGCATTATAATATTATCCCACTATAAAATATCCCGCTAGATAGGTATATATGTATAAACCTTATGAAAGCAAGGGATATAATGGAAGGATATCCGTTCTGTATTTTTTCACTAAGAGCAGCTATGAATGTATAGGTAGAAAATTACTGAATAAATTGATTTATGCATAGATGTTAATATATATATAATAAATGCTTTCTATATTTCACATTGTGTCCATGTTTTTTTTTTTTAAGTAGATACAAAATATATAATTTTATTTCTCCAAAGTTTAAAATATTATTAAAAACTTACAACACCCTCCATACATATTGGGGGTTATTTACGAAAGGCAAATCCGTACTACAAGTGCAAACTACAAGTGCAAAGTGCACTTGGAAGTGCAGTCGCTGTAAATCTGAGTGGTACATCTGAAATGAGGGGAAGCTCTGCCGATTTTATCATCAATCATGTGCAAGCTAAAATGCTGTTTTTTTTTTTATTTTCCTTGCATGTCCCCCTCGGATCTACAGCGACTTCCAAGTGCACTTCCAAGTGCACTTTGTAGTGCAAAGTGGATTTGCCTTATGTAAATATACATTAAAATGATAAAATATGTTTCCTAATTAAAAATGCACGGTTTAATTCTTTGCTATGGTACAGTTTTATGTGCCAAGCTTGTAGACGTTTCTATTACTAAAGTAGGACCTTTCCCAGTAAAGTATTAAACTTGAAGAGCCCTGTTTATATAGTGCATAATGTGCGTATTGCACAGTCCACAATGCTGGTTCTGGATAAATTGTTGCCAGTAGCATCCTGTATTGTGCATACATGGATAGGAGTGTATAGGTCCACTCAGGTGTGTCCAGGTATATTTATGTGATTTAAATATGGTGGTGCTTTCGATGATTAACATTAACCACTTGCTGCCAAGGCCAATTCTGAAACTTCTCACATACATACTTCTCACATACATGTAAAAATCTGCATTTTTTTTTAGAACTAGATAACTACTTAGATCCCCCAAATATTATAGATTTTCTGAAAGCAAAGACCCTGGAGAAAAAAAATGGTGGTTGTTGCAATATTTTTATGTCACATGATATTTGCACATCGGTTTATCAAACGTACATTTTCAGGACACTTTAATGAATTTCAAGCCTGGCACACATGATCAGTTTTTTTTTCATTCAACCCAGCAGGCCGAATGGAAAAAAACGGAGGCACTGTACTAACTATCTGATGTTAGTACAGTGATCTCCCCACTGAGCTATTGCCAGAACACACCGGTCAGCGCTGGCAACCATTAGCTGCATGCGCCGATTGGATGCTGGTTTTCCAGCATGCTGGCATCTGGTGGACAAGTTGGTGTACACACGGGCCAAAAATTACATAGTTGGTAAGGTTGAACAAAAACACCAGTCCATCCAGTTCAGTGTGTGTGTGCGTGCGTGCGTGCGTGCGTGTGTGTGTGTGTGTGTGTGTGTGTGTGTGTGTGTGTGTGTGTGTTCGTTCATGTGAAACATCATTTCCCATATCCCTGTATACTGTGTTCACTAAGGTATCCGTCCAAAGAGGTTTTTGCAACTATCAACTATGTTGGTTCAACAGAAACCGGACGATATTTGGCCCATGTGTACCAGGCTTTAGTGTACACAAACACAATATAATACCCAATCATTTAGTAAAATATAAAAGATGATGCAACGCTGGGTAAATAGGTACCTTTGTCACGCTTTAAAATTGCGCATGCCTATGGATTGGCAGCAAACTATGGTACCTAAAATATCTCCATAGGAGATGCTATAAAAGTCTTTACAGGTTTCTAGTTTAGAGTTAAAAAGGAGGTCTGGTGCTAGAATTATTGCTCTCGCTCTGACATTCAGTTTACAAAAGGAAGCATTTAAATAAATTGATTGCACAAGTTAACCCTTCAGGGATTGGAGCAACATCACACTGAATTCCTAATAGGGCAGAACCCTGACTTACCACCGATGTTTGCAATGTCTCCTAGTTAGCTAAGAGTATTTTTGGGGAACCAAGCCCCATTCAGAACTTCATACTCCCGAGCATACCCCTAAGGAGTCTACAGGGATGAGGTTCCATGGATGGATGAACTATGGCCCTGGACCTTTGTAGCACCCAGCTGACTCGTGTTGCATTGCATGCCTATGACTGAAGAAAATTAATTTGTGTTTAGGGGTAAATAGAAGAAAAATAGTATTTTGCCTTACCTATAAAGTCTATATTTTATAGTAAAGTACAGGACACAGGATGAGTTTTCTGAGACTATTTGAGCATTGTACCTTCAGGAGGAAACTCGCAACGCTTTTAAGGATATTCTCTCTGGAATCTCCTATATAACTCTGTTACACTTCATGAGTCCTCAGTTTTGTAGCAAGAAATGCAGAATAAGCAAGGAATAGAAAGGAGGGTGTCCTGTACTGCACTGCACTGCAAGATATGGAATTAACAGGTAAGCCAAAATCCACCTCATCTTTCTTGTATCGTACAGGACACAGAATGAGTGTATTCATAGACCCTGGTGTGTCCCCAAGCAATGAATGAAAAGGATAGGCAACTCCCCCCTTTCTTTTTTTTGCCTTATGTTTCTGAATTACCTTTCATCGTGTATGTAAGTACCGTTGTACTCTTTGCATGTATGCTTCTGTGCCTTTTTATTGGCAATTAAAGCTGTATACTGCTGTATTGTCTGATATGTAATTGCTTTTTTTTGTGAAAATAAAAATATATTTATCCAAAAAACAGTGGGCAACAAGAGGTTAACAGAACTGTGTCAACGGGCCAAACAACAAGGGTCAACAAACCCAACTTCAGAGTGCTGCTTTAAGAACCTTGTGGTTGTCCACCTAGTAAAACTTTGAAAAGATGTGAACGGACCAGGTGGCGGCCTTACAAACTAAGCTACAGAGACTTGGTACCGGAATGCCCAGGAAACACCCACTGACCTGGAGGAGGAGGTGCATAAAAGAACAGAAGGGGATTTGCCTTTAGAGTGTAAGCTCTAGCAATCAGTTGTCCTCTCCATCAATGTCATAAGGATAGGACAAATAGGGAGCCCATCTTCCTGATAGAAGCTGTTGCTTTGAAACAGATGCAAGAGCAATTTCCTTTGGTGCTTAGTAGCAGGGCACAAGGATGAAAAGACACTGGGGGTTATTTACTAAAGACAAATCCACTTTGCACTGCAAGTGCAGGCTCTGTAGATCTGAGGGGGACATGCAAGAAAAATAAAAAACAGCATTTTAGCTTGCACATGATTGGATGATAAAATCAGCAGAGCTTCCCCTCAGATCTACAGCGATCAAGTGCACTTCCAGTGCAAAGTGAATTTGCCATTAGTAAATCAACCCCTATGTCTTCATTGAGGTGGAAGACTGATACCACCTTAGGGAAAAAGGATGGTCTTGAGAGTATAACTACATTGTCATTGTGAAGAATGAGGAACGGCTCCTTACAAACAAGAGCCGCCAACTCAGAGACAGGTCTGAGCGACATGATTGCAACCAAAATGACCACTTTGAAGAAGACGTCATCTAAGGGGATATCCCTGATGGGTTCAAGTCAGAGGTTTTTGAATAATGATAGACACGGACAAAACCTGTCTGTTCAATGTGTTAAAGGTGACATTCTGGTCAAGTCCAGATTGTAGGAAGGTCAGAATGTGAGGCACAGAGTTATCTCTAATGCCGCGTACACACGAAGGGACTATCCCGCAGGATTGTCTGCTGGACTCGAGTCCGCCGGACAATCCCCTCGTGTGTGGGCCTTCGACTGACTTTTTTTTCCCAAAAGTCCGGCGGACTAGGTTTTAAGTTTTGTTTTAAAATTATCCGCTGGACTTGGCAGTCCGGCGGACAATAAGGCCGTCTGTAGTATGGTCCGGCGGACCAAAAAGGACGCATGCTCAGTAGCAAGTATTTTTCTAGTATTTTTCTTTTTCTAGTCCCGTCGTACGTGCTGTACGTCATCGCGTGAACCGCCGGACTTTTAGCGTGATCGTGTGAGGTCAAGTCCGTTCGCTTTCAAGTCCGCCGAAGCCCAGCTGGAAAGTCCGGCGGTTTGTCCGGCGGCATAAGACTGAAGTGTCTCTGTTCACACGAGGCAAATAAGGATTTCCAGGAATGATACATCTTTCTGCAAGTGGTGTTTTCTTGCTTTTAGCAAGGTAAGAATGAAAGACTTATGCCCCGTACACACAAGCGGATCGGAAAAATCTTGGATGGTTTTGGCTTGCAAGCTTGGCTTGCATACACACGGTCACACAAAAGTTTGCTGAACCTTCGACAGTCAAGAACGCAGTGACGTACAACACTACGACGAGCCGAGAAAATGAAGTTCAATGCTTCCAAGCATGCGTCAAATTGTTTCCGAGCATGCGTAGGAATTTTGCGCGTCGGAATTGGTACAGACGATCGGAATTTCCGATCGAAACTTTTTACGACAGAAAAATTGAGAACATGCTCTCAAACTTTTGCTGGCGGAAATGCGGCCAGCAAAAGTCTGATGGAGCATACACACGGTCGATGAAAAGCTCTTATCGGTCTTTTGCTGTCCGAAATTCAGATCGTGTGTACGTGGCATTAGAGACCTCCCCATCCCTGAAGATCTGGCTTTAACAGCCATACTATACCAGCTAGTGATTGAGAAGCAGGATGGAATATAAGGCCCTGAGACTACAAATCTGAACTGTTGAGAAGAGAATCGCCAGCTTCTTTTCTTGCTCAGGGGGAAGGTAGAATGCTTATTGGAGGTAAGGCATAGATTAACCTGAACTGAGACCAAGGGATTATTACGGCATCTATAACCAAAGCAGGAGGGTCCTTGGTCCTGGCCACAAAAAGAGATAGCTTGCTGTTGAATCTGGAGGCTAGGATACCCACATCCATCTAGGCAGCGGTGGCTAAGGTACTCCACTTTCTGGTTATCTAATCCTGGAGTTGCTGGACAGTGACTATCTATCCATGAGATGATCTGGCTTGCTTCCTTCAAGGGTGCATGACTCCTGGTACCCCTTTGCTGGTTGATGTAGGCCACAGCTGTGGCATTGTCTGATTGTGCCCTGGTTGAGTGTCCTTGCAGAAAGGGAGGCCAGTGTTGCAGAGCTATCCCTATTGCTCTGAGCTCCAGGATGTTGACGGGGAGCTTGGCTTCCACCAATTACCATGTTTCCTGGACTATGAGTGACTGGAACACTCCTCTGCAGTCTGAAAGACTGGCATCTGTTGTTATCACTTTAAAGTGATGAGGAAAGAAAGGCATCCCCATTGTTAAGACTGGGATAGAGGTCCACCAAGCTCCGATAGAAAGACTGGCACGGTTCCATGCATCATAGGGGGGAGGGGTCACCGGGTGGCCCGGCCTCCGTTATATAAGACCTGTCAGAAGAAAAGAAGCGTCACACAGCAGGAGCCTCCCATTGCGTGGAGCGGCCTAATAGCGAAGAAGAGACGCCGTGGAGGAAGATGCCGGACGAGAACACCAGAGTAAGAAGCGGATCGGAGGAAGAAGATGATGGAGGAAGAAGATGAAGAAACCGAAGGATGAAGAAAGGAAGAAGGAAGAAGACTAGAAGAAAGAAGGACTTTAATAAAGGAATTGTCAAAGACCGTCTCCTGTCATTTTTAACTCTTTTGTCACTTTTTTGGTGAAATGGTAGGGGTAAAAGTACCCCCTTACCATTTCACACAGGGGGGAGGTCGGGATCTGGGGGTCCCCTTGTTAAAGGGGGCTTCCAGATTCCGATAAGCCCCCCGCCCGCAGACCCCCCACAACCACCGGGCAAGGGTTGGGGGATGAGGCCCTTGTCCTCATCAACATGGGGACAAGGTGCAACGTCGCATGACCGCGCAATTGTCAGTTAAAGCGACGCAGTGCCGAATCGCAAAAAGTTCTGGTCAGGAAGGGGGTAAAATCTTCCGGGGGGCTGAAGCGGTTAATAGAATAGGCCTCAGTCACAGTCTGTCTGATCCATCTGGAGATATTAGCCGAAGAAGCGGCTAGCCCTTTCCTTGGTCCTTGTGTAACCACAAAAAGCGAATCTGACCACCAAAAGGACTCCATGGCTGCCAGATACACCTGAATCGCAGGAACCACATCCAAAGTATGCAAAGCAAATTCCTTGAGATGAGCCAGATTGGGACACAAGGAAGGCAACACAATGTCCTCATTCAAATGGAAGTCCAAGACAACTTTAGGTAGGAACGATGGACAAGAACCACCTGATCTCTGTGGACCACCAAATAGGGAGTATGACAGGATAATGCCGCCAACTCCGACACCCTAGGTTCAGATGTAATGTCCCAGAAGGTGGCATTCTTGGTGGCCAACATAGGTAAGGGAATCTCCTGAATATTCTCAAATGGAGGTTTCTAGAGAACCGAGATTACCAAGTTAAAATCCCATGGCGGCAAAAGAGATCGTACAGGTGGAGCCACATGCCTGACTCCTTGAAAAAATGTATAAACTAAAGAGTGTGTGGCTGGGGGTCACTGAAATAAGATTGCCAAGGCAGACATCTGGCCCTTGATGGTACTCAAGGCCAATCTCTGCTCAACGACACGTTGAAGGAAGGCCAAGATCCAATCGACTCACACCAAGAAATGTACGCTTTCCACGTACAATGATATATCTTGCTAGAAGTCGACTTCCTCGCCTACAACATAGTAGGGATCACTGATCCAGACAAATCTCTATCCCTTAGTACCTGGCTTTCAACAGCCAAGCCATCAAAACCAACAACTGTAAAGCAGGATGGAAGTTCAGCCCTTGGGCCAACTGGTCCTGATTGTTTTTTTCAAGGGACGTTTACAGCCACCAGAGTGACCAGAAGACTTTCGGCCTCGATCTTTCGCAGGCACCGCAGTAGAAGAGGAAGGTGTTGGCCCAACAGGAGCACTAGGATGACTGCGGCATCTACCAGAGGACCCCATGACATTGCCACGAGTCTCGGTAACTTCCTGATGAACTGAACCTGCTGAAGGAGCTGAAGTTTGAGTAGAAAAAAAAAAAAGACTACCCTGGACAGTATTAAATCCAGAGTCAGACCCAGGTAATTAAATTTCCTGTACGGGGATAGAGGGGACTTTGGGTAGTTCAGGCGTCACCTGAACCTTTGCATAAATCATATCCGCACAAGGAGACTCAGGGCCCCCCTTCTTCGGTACCCCCAAAAATATAAATTTGTAGATCCCCTTGACGCTCACGAAGGAGGCCCATGAATCTGGAAACCAGGGAAGATGTCCCCCCACCCCAATTATGGGTGAGACCAGACCTTCATGCTGAAGGGGTCTTGTCTGCAGACTGGAGAAGCCAGCTCTAGGCTTACCAGACCAAGATTGCTTGGAACCTCCCGAGGAACACTTAAGAGATTGGTTTCCCTTGTCTGCAGTCCTGGGAGCCTGAAATAATTTCTTATGGGCTGAGAAAGAAGGCCCACGTTTACGAGGCCCCTTCCCTTTCTTAGACTGTGCTAGGAAGGTACTCTTCCCCCGTGACACTCTTAATTATGTCATCCAGGGTAGCCCCAAACAGGCGATCACCTTGAAAGGGCAGATCAATGAGAGCTTTCTTCAAAAGCTTGGTCTGTTGACCAGCTCTTAAGCCACAGCATGCGTCCAACTACAACAGATAGTTTGGACAGCAAGGGAGCCGCATCTTAAGATGCATCACATATAAACTGCAGCCCTTGGACCAACTTGTCCGCCAGATCAACACAAGCAGCAGGAACCTGCTCATTCCCCAGACTTTGGCGCAAAAGCTTGGCCCATTCGGGTAAAGTCTGAGACACCAGGGAGGACCGGTCACATTGCGGAACCTGCCACAGTAAACATGCTGCACGCCACAGACTCCACTTTCCTTTCTAGGGGGGCCTTTAAAGAACGGGGAATCCTCTACTGGAATCATGGTTGCTTTATTCAACCTGGAAACCGGAGTGGACTGGTCCACTTTTTTAAAAGTGATTCCTCAAAGGGGATAACTTACTGCAAAACGTTTAGGGACCACAAAAGGTTGCTTTGGTTGCCCCCACTCCTTATAGACAAACTTGTCAAAATATGGAAGATGAGGAAACACCTTAGCAGCACGAGGTGCCTTGTGTGTACCAAAAGGAACAGCCACATCCTCCATTTTAAAAGTCTCTTGCACTGCAGTAACAAGTGCATCCACCAGCATTTTTTCCTTCGCTGCTGCAACCATGGAGGAGTCATTGTCACTGTCGGACGGATCAGGGAGTGTGGTATCAAGTCTCACTGGACGGGCCACGTCCACTGCAGTATCAGACTCAGAGTCAGATGAGACTGACTGAGCAGGTGAAGGTGGAGGACGCTTCCTGACAGGCCTTTGCCCGCACATCACTTCCACCCGGGATACTAAGGATTCTAGGACCGCCGTCAGAGCATTAATAGGGAGCTGAGGCTCTGAGGGACCAGGCACCCCCATTAAGGGATCAGTGGGGGAGATGCAACCCTGAGGCTCCATGGATAAGGGAGCCCCTGCAGCACAAAAATTAGTTTTTGACACTGCTATAGACCTCTACTAAGGTGCTTGCTGGTAAACAGAAGGGACCCCAGGGACCACACCAGACTGGAGAACACCGGATCTGAGCACTCAGCATGCCATGTGTCTTAATAAGTATCCCAGGAGAAAGAGGAGGGGCCCGGAAGCTCCGTAGATCATGTGACCCGCTCAGCCTGTCTCTGTACAGCTGTCAGTTTCCAGCATTGCGCCAAACTAAGGGAAAATGGCCACCGTGACATCACAAACTACACCAACATGGCTGCTGGCCGCAAGGACCAAGCCAGACTAAGGGAAAATGGCTGCCGTGACATCACGGACTACACCAACATGGCCGCTGGCCGAATATGAAGCCAGACTAATGGAAATAAATGCTGCCACATCGTTCCCAGAGTCCATAGAGGGGAGGGGAGATGGTGGGAACCTCCACTGGGACCCCACCAGACTCCAAGCACTGCAGCTCCACCTAGTAAGGCAGTAAACACAGCAGCACATGGGCTCCCACCCTCCCCCCCACCTCAGGGAACACTCACAAAAAGGGAGATGGAGGGGAGGAAGGGGGAAACCCAGCTTAACTGAGGGATGGGAGGAGGGATCCTGCAAGCAGGTCTGACCATCCCTGGAGAGTACCAGCGTCCACCCCACCCCAAGTACAGGATGAGAGGGGGGACTGTACTTACCCTTCCACGGTTTAGGGTATCGCTACAGACAGGACCCTCGCCACCTAAGTGGGGGGCTGTCGGCCAGGGGGAAACTGCGACTTGGACCAAAGCTAGGTCATATGCGATCCTGCAAGATGTTTAACTCGCGGGCCAGCCTCAGTCCGTTAAATATATGTCGCGGCCAACCTAGCGCGTAGCTACAGACTGCACGCGCTCGCTGGCTGGACTGGAGAGACCACTAGATCTAGATTACCCAGCCCAGCAGTTGATTGTAGATCTCCCATTAGAAAAAAAAAAAGAAGAAGATGCATGGAAGAAGGAAAAAAGTTAAAGTTAAAATAGCTAGAACCAAAAAGATGCCAGCAAGGAGCTAGGTCCTTACTCCTGACTATACAGAAAAAAAACTGAATACTTAGAGCAAGGAGGGTGTTATATACTGACTAGGGACAGCACATGGGGCATAGCCAAGTTTTATGTTCTGCCTAGTCCTACTGCAGAGGCGATATAACCCAATGGTTAAGATTAAGGAGGCTCTGTGTCCGTCGATGAACTAAGGAGAAAAAAGAACTTGAATTTAGGGCTGGGGAATGTAAAGATTAATTCCTCGATTAATCATTCATTTTTTTGATGGATCAAAATTCTTTTAAAATGGTACTCCTCTCCATCCGGCTTCCGGGTCTTCAGGGAGTTCTGTCGGAGATCCGGTGATGCCATGGACATCGACGTCACCGGACTCCTCCCCCCTTCCCCAAGTGCCTCTGTAATGACATATTTGGCGACCCATCCCAGTTTGCTACGGAAGTAACGTTCTGTCCGTCTGACTGCTTAGATGTTGAATTTTAAAAGCAGCGAACTTCTGCCAGATTAGCAAACCTGTGAGATGAGCAGGGATGCCGCTGCTTTTAAAATTCAAGATCTAAGTAGTCAGACAGAGTTGTAAGTACTGTATTTCACTATATAAACTAAGTTTACTGTGCGTTATAATTAATCGAAATTAGTCGATTAATCGATAAAAAAAAAAAAAAAAAACCCGATTAAATCGAACACGAAAATTTTAATCAGTAACAGCCCTACTTGAATTGTATTAGTTTCGTTTAGTAGCTGCATTTATAATAAGGATGAAAACAGGTTATACAAAAAGTGGTTTTAATGCATGTTTACAGATTATTACAACAGAAAACAGCATTCCTTTGAGCTCTTAGCATCATGAAAATGGACCTAGAACGTATTTCTGTTTGTATTATCAATCCAAACCAATCAGAATCAAATGTTCAATCGCCAATGCTCCACTGCAGTTTTCAACCTGGTTGTTTTTGGGAACAGCATAGGCAGTCCTTATTTCTGATACCTTACTAAATGAGGTCAACAGATTTCATACAATTTTAAATATAACCTGCAAATAAGCCTTAAAGTGGTTCTAAAGGCTCAAGGTTTTTTACTTTCATGCATTAAGATAAAAAACCGCCTCTGTGCAGCAGCCCCCCCCCCCCCCCCCCAATACTTTCCTGAGCCCCATCTTGATCCAGCGATGTGCTTGAGAGCCTTGGCTCTCTTGGAACTCTCCCTCCTCACTGACTGACACAGCAGCAGGAGCCATTGGTTCCCACTGCTGTTAACCACAGCGAGTGAGCCAATAACAAAGAGAGGGGGGGGGGGGGCGGGCCGAGCCACAGCTCTGTGTGTGAATGGACATAACACCCATAGCATGCTGCTTGCTGTGGGGACACTTGGCAGAAGGGAGGGGGGGAGCAGGGGCGCAAGCGGTGGACATGCGAAGAGGAGGATCGGGCTACTCTGTGCAACACCTCTGCACAAAGCAGGGAAGTACGACATGTTTGTTATTAAAAAAAGAAACAAAAAAAAAAACCCACAAGCCTTTAATACCACTTTAAGTAACAACAATTATATACTCAGTAGTAAGAATATATAATCACAGTAGGCCTCATGGTATATTTGAGTGCTTCTGTAATGCTGCTCACAATTTTACACACAGCAACTCTATGGTCAGTAGTATGTGTGATCACTTCTTTAGTTTCTTCTGGGCGGCTTTCTTTTTCATCATCTGAAGCCGCTTCACTGACGCTAACTGTAAATCCTGGGAAGTAGGACCCTTGGATGCAGACTGCTGTGTGCTGGGATCGACAGCTGCCTTGCCACTAGAGCTCCCACTGCTTCCTGCAGAGCTTCCTCCTCCATTACTACTGCCCATCTGATTGCTCATATTGTTTCCAGATGAACTAATGCTTGGACTAGGCAGGCCGGTTTTGCTGACATTGTCGCTACTCATAGAACGGCTAAGGCTGGTTTTTCCCAGAACGAGTGGTGGTAGAGGCTTTAGTGGTAAAGAGCTTGTGTTGCTGCTGCCTGATCCTGGTTTAGATGCAGAGCCTGACTTTATAGGTGCTAGGCCAGTTGAACCCAATGTTTTCTGACCGGCAGATAAAGTGGGAGGTTTACCACTGGTAGTCTGTGCTGAGCTTCCAAGCTTTGAGGTTACTGGCACTGCACTGGCAGTCTTGGCTCCGAATGCTGCCCAGCCAGTAAGACCACTTGCAGCAGAAGATGATGATCCAGAATTGGAGGAATTCCCAGAGTTTGCAGGGGAGACCTACATGAAGAGACAACATGTGTTAGAGAAAATGACCAGAAATCATATGAGTCCTTATACATTATTGCACTAAATGAACAATTAAAACATATATACTGTATATCCCCCAGCTTGGGCTTGCTTGATGTTCATTTGTGAATATCAAACCCATCTATTATTTTTCATTTGGCAACACATATGCAAGAATCTCTGCACTTAGTTATAAACTGGCGGAAATTTTCCAGCCTGACAGTTTAAAGTACATTTGACAAACGCAAGGCCCGCTAAACGAGTCTGGTCACCGGGTCATTTAAGGTGCCCCTCAAACCTCTCCTGCAGCTGCGCCACCCCCCTCGTCTCCGCCACCACCTTGTCTCAGCATTTGGCAGCAGAGATAATGCAAGAGCTCATCTGCCAAATCCTGCGCGTCTCTCTGTGCAGAGGCTCATCTCTATTCAACCCCACCTCTCAACAGTCAGCAGCAGAGAGGAGGACAGAACTCCTCCAACAGATCCCATTCCTCTCTGTGCAGCCGCTGCACCCTATTGTCTGACTCCAGCTCTCCTTTGGTCCTTCTCCAGACCCTGCAGGTTTTGCTTCCCAGCTCTGCCCCAGCTTCTTCCCAGCACCAGCACAAGGTAAAAGGGGGGGGGGGTGCACTGTGGTATAAGGGAGGGCTTTTGACATCTAATGTAAAGGGGATTGGGGTGCTCTGGGCATCTAGCCCTTGGGCACCTATAATGCTGATGTGGCCCACAATGAAATTGAGTTCGATACCTCTCGTTTAAAGTGTATGTCTAGGCAAATTAATAATAAAAAAAAAAAAATCACATGCAATAGATCTCTGCAATGCATGCATAGCTCCCCATGTGTGATCTCTTTAAAAGGTTAACGACAGGAAAATACCTACTGAACTGGCAAAAAAAGCCAGTAAGAGCCTAACTTCCTGTAGTGCGCTGACCACTTGCTGCACTGAAGATGCAAGAAGCCCATCAGAGGAGAACTGGGCAAAGCTGACAAAGCTGCTTGAGATTTCAGTGCAGCAGAGGCAGCATCCACATCTCACTACAGGAAGTTAGGCACTCACTAGATTTTTGTCAGGACCAACAGGAATTTTCCATGATTACTTTTTTAACCGCTTGCGGACCGCCTCACGCCTATATATGTCGGCAGAAGGGCTCGTACAGGCAAACTAACGTACCTGTATGTGGCCCTTTAAGAGGCGGCCTGCGGGCGATCGTCTCACTGAGAGGAAGAACGGGGAGATGCTAATGTAAACAAGCATCTCCCCGTTCTGCCTAGTGACAGTGTCACTGATCTCTGCTCCCTGTGATCGGGAGCAGAGATCAGTGATGTGCCACACGTAGCCACGCCCTCCAGCCCACAGTTAGAAACACTCCCCAGGACACACTTAACCCCTACACTGCCCCCTAGTGGTTAACCCCTTCACTGCCAGTGTCATTTACACTGCATTTGTATAGCACTGGAATCAGGAATCACTGCATTTGTATAGCACTGATTGCTGTATAAATGTATAAATGACAGTGGTCCCAAAAAATGTGTAAAAAATGTCCGATGTGTCTGCCATAATGTCACAGTCACGATAAAAATCGCTGATCGCCGCCATTACTAGTAAAAAAAAAATATATATTAATAAAAATGCTATACAACGATCCCCTATTTTGTAAACGCTATAACTTTTGCGCAAACCAAAAATATGTAGTAGAATACGTATCGGCCTAAACTGAGGAAGTGCTCTGGTCAGGAAGGGGGTAAATCCTTCCGGAAGTGGTTAAAGAAACAAAAACAGAGAAATGTGCAGTTATTACCGAGATTTACAGAATATGATTTTATTTTATTTTTAACAGCGGGACCCGGGCAATACTTGTTGTGCTTCCCACTGTCCACCTCATTTTCACCACACAGATGTATCAAATCATTTCCAACACAGGTATCCAAAAATAATTTAGATAAAAGAAGAGAACGCTCTCTCTGGGAAATAAAATATTATTGACAATGAAAATACAAAAATGTTTACTCAGCGCACATAATCTAGCTTTGTCTGCCATTATCTCTTTCTAAACAAAACAGTGCTTGCCAGATGGTTCATTGATCCTTTGACAAATTGTGTCTGGTTGAAACAGCATTAATAACGAACAAAAAATATGAAATTGAAGGACCACAGTGACCATGCGCACTTCACACTTCTGGCACACTATGGAAAACTATGTATATACAGCTTGGCTACTTACTGATATGACATTTCCTTCATTATAATAGGCATGCACTTTAGATCACTGAAGTGTGCGTGTGTGTGTTATATATAATATAATTTTTATACTACATATAATCTCCACATTGTATGATGCCTCCAAAACTACATGTATTGAAGACAATCCTCTAACCCGTTCCATATAATAACTTCCTATCAGAAGTCCACTCTTTCACGTTAGAGACCCCACTCACATCAGAAGCCCATTCCTTACATCAGAGTCTACCTTTACATTAGGGTCCTAATAAGACTCCCTCATACCACTGTAAATTAAAGTGGTTGTTAAGCCACTCTAACCTGTATACACCATCAGCACTGCCTCTTATTGTAGTAACCCCCTCTTTGTGTGATTTATAAAAATAAATGCTGCAAATATCACATTTTACTGCTGAGATTGGGATCACATGACTGGTCAGCTTTCTCCTTTCCTCCTCTGAGAGATGCAGCGGGTGGGGCGGAGATTCCTCTGCTGATGTCAGTCTGGAGGGGAGGAGGAGAGAGCTGGCTGGTCATGTGATTGCAATCTCGGCTCTTAAATTAGGTATTTGCAGCATTTATATATTTATAAATCATTCACAGAGGGGAACATTGCACTAGGATGCAGTGCTGATGGTGTATACAGGTTAGTGTTATGAGAGCAGCAGGAGGGGGAGGCTGCTCACAGACAGATGGGGGAGAAGGACACAGGAGCAGAGAGGAGAGCAGATAGCAGGCTGCTGATGACAGAGGCATGTAAACTGACCACGGTGTCTGGTCTCAGCAGCCATGATACACCGTGGTCAGTTTACAGAGGGGTGGGGAGTAACTGGCAGGATCAGACAGGTTTTTTAGGTGTTACAGGGGGCCAAATAACACAGGACAAGCACTGTCATATAACATGCTTTAAAGGGAGCAGGATCAATTTTTTTGGGGGGTTAACAAACGCTTTAAGTCTACAGCAGAGTGGTAACCAGAAGGCGAGGCAGGTCTGAATGGAGGAAATTTCATCCTGTGAATGTGCAAGCGCCTCACTGGGTACTAGGATGGAGAAGCGGAGACCAACTGATCTGAATCCTATACGATTCAGGATACGCCACTGACCCTAGCATGCAGTCTGGATAAAATCGCATAGCCGGCCTGATGTGGCCAGTGGTCTAGTATGGAGACCCTTGAACTAAGCCCTGGGTGTCAAATTGAAAGTGAAATACAATTTTATTAAAGTCTCGATATCTTCAAACAATTTTCTAATGCATATAAAGTCCTTGTGCACAAAATTAATTAGTAGCAGGGGCTCAGATGGCATGAATCTGCAGAGTGAAGCAGAAGCTGTTTGCCTTCAGACTTAACGTCTAACTGAAACGTTGTATACTTGTCTGTATGAAGCAGGAGACAAAAATGAGTGAGGGGGGTGCAATTCTGGGTACACACTGTCCGAAAATCAACTGGAAGGAAAGAGACTGAGGAGCTCATTGGTACAGCAGGGAGGCTCTATTCTAGCGGTAAAGTGTTGCCTAGAAGATGCCGCAATGCTCGCCCACCACTCTGCTACCTGGCTAAGTTTTTCCTGTGTTAGAGCTTGGACGCTGCAAACCCGAGTAGCCATGAGCCTGTCCCTCACTCCCATCAGGATCTGCAGAAATCCCTGCTGTACCGATCTCAGGCACTCAGCTAGCAGTCACAGTGCTTGCAGCTCTGCCAACTATCTCCCTAAGCCTGTCAGTCTCACATTGGCAGATCAGTTAATTCACCCGTGCCTCAGCTGCTTCATTGCTTTTACTAGCCTGCCTTACATCGACATTGTGACCAGCAGATCAGCAGAGGACATTTCTACATTACTGCAACTAATAATCATTAGCAGTGACGGCTGGCGTTTTTTTTTGGGGGGTGTCAAACAATCCACCCGCCGCCACCCCCCCATTGCGGGGGCGGCTTCTCACCGAGCTGTGGGGGGCTGCTTTATCAGGTTCCCCTGCCTCCTTTCCTCCATGCGCTGTGCATCTCCTCCCTCCTCCTCCTGGTGGCCAAACGTATCGGATCTCCTTTCACCAATCGGGTGACAGGTCTCGTGACCCACTTCCTGATTGTCCGGGAGGAAAAATCTGAGTTACAGTAGCGAATATTCGTTATTGTCACACAACTGGGTGGGCTTCGCCCCAAGCCCACCCTTTTTTGAAGCCTATTCGAGCCTCTGGCTCTAATCACATGGTTATAAAAAAAAAAAAAAAAACCCTGATTGGTGTCCATTCGCCTGGGGGCCCTGCATGTAGATCAGGGGGCCGAATGCATGGATCCTAAGGGACGGGCTGCCACTGACTGAGTGTGCACCCTAGAGCTGCATGATTCTGGAAAAAATAAGAATCACAATTTTTTTGCTTACAATAAAGATCACGATTCTCAGCATAACATAATTTTTCACATTATACAAAAAAAAAAATTGGGCTAACTTTGCTGTTTAGTTTTTTTTTTTTAATTAGTTGAAGTGAAGTGTGACATACAATATTGCAACAACTGCCATTTTATTCTATAGGGTCTCTGCTAATATATTTGTAATGTTTGGGGGTTCCGAGTAATTTTCTAGCCAAAAATACTGATGATTTTAACTTGTAAGCAACAAGTGTCAGAAAAAGGCCTGGTCTTCAAGTGGTAGACCTCGTTTGCAGACCAAAGTTCATTACTTTGAACTAAAAAGAACGAAATGTTACAATGTTTCTCTTTATCTCGTACGTGTTACCGAAACTAGTCTCCCATAGTCCCTCTAAAAAAATGACAGCCACAGCCACTCATATCAGTACTGCTTAGTGTTCTATATGAAGGAGGGGCAGAGCGACATTTCTCCCATAAATGTATCTTTACATGCTAGCACTAACACATTAGTCAAGCTTTCACTCCAAGCTGATATATATTATTTGATGTAAATAAAATAACTTCTTCAAATGTCTTTATTGTGCCTCATGTGCAATTTACATCTGTTAAGAAGACATGCAGGAGATTAGTGTAGCTGTCAAGTAATGCAATACCTTAACTTCAGATCTCTTAAAAGCTAGGAAGGAGGTTGAAGAATCCGGCTTGGGCTTCAGTTCAGGCTTGATGGTGGATGTGTCCTTTACAACTGGCATTACTGCTGATGCTATAGAAGAGGCAGGCTTCTGGGTCGGCTTCTGATTTTTAAGTGCCTGTAGGTGGAAAGAGAAGGAATTAGTATATAAAGGAATTTACCCAAAGATCTCTAAACTGTGTGTGTTTTTAAGCATCCACTAACCTAAAATTTTCTTACATGAAAAAATAAAATATTAGTAAGCAAATGTTTAGGGAGCTAGGGCTAGGCAATAAGGCTAAAAAAAAAAAAGATGTTATATTTCCTTATCTAGAAAGTCTTTAAAGTCGTTGTTAACCCACTCATATAAATTTACATAACCCTGCTGGTTTAATAACAAGTGCTCCTGTCTATGCGTTTTATTAAAAAACTGCCTCCTTTACCGTATTTCAGAGTGGCTCCCCACAATCACGCAACCGGCCGGCTCTCTCCTCTGCCCAGCTGACAGATGCAGTGGCAGGGCCGAAATTCCCCCGCTGACATCAGCCGGGACGCAAGGAGGAGAGGAGAGAGAGAGCCGGCTGGTCATGCGATCGCGGGGAGCCGCTCTGAAATACGGTAAAGGAGGTATTTTCTTAATAAAAACACAGAGACAGGAGCTTCTGTTATTAAGAAACCAGCAGGATTATGTACATTTTCAACAGTTATGAGAGCAGCAGAGGGGGCGGGCACTGACACAGAGGCAGACAGGCAGGGAGGGGGGAGGAAGGCACAGGTGCACAGGAGGAGGACAGAGGAGAGAGCAGGTGACAGAGGCACGCAAACTGACCACGGTGTCAGGGCTCAGCAGCCATGATACACCGTGGTCAGTTAACAAAGGGGAGGGTAGAAACTGGCAGGATCAGCCAGGTTTTTTTTAGATGATAGAAGGTGCCAAATTACACAGCACAAGCACTGTGCTGTTATACATGCTTTAAAGAGCAGGATCCATTTTTTTGCCAATTAATCCATTTATATAAACTGTAGAAATATTAGAGCTGAAAAATGAAAAGTAGAACAAATGATAAACAATGCATTTGTCCACAGAAAACCACTCAGCGATTTTATAAAAACAGCACCTTTGTGGCTTCAAGGAGAAGTGCACCTTAAAGTGTTACTAAACCCACAACAGTAAAATCAGTCTGTATATGCAGTAATGCATGCTGGTTATACTCACTGTAGAACCTAAGTGGTTAATCCTCTGCATTGTGTAAAAAGTACACAGTTTGATACTGTCTTCTCTGATCCTCCTCTTCTTTTACTGTCCCCAACCCATCTGCTGATAGAACAGAGCCCTCAGAGGCACTCTGCACATACTCAGTTTGGTGTGTATTGCCGGAGAGGTTTTTTTTTTTGGGGGGGGGTGCATGTGATCAGCACAGGGCCAATCAACACTGTCCAGACAGAGGGTCAGGTGTCATGCAGCCTCATAGGAAAGTCAGAAGAGAATGAAAACCCCCTCCTACAAGCTTTAACCAGTGCTCAGCTGAACACCGATATAAGTCACGAGACTGCTATATACTGCTAATGAGAAAAGGTATTTAGCAGTTTATATTTAGTAAAATAATTGCATTTCCATGTTCTGTGTACTGTGGGAGACCAGATATAGTGAATGCAGGGTTCTGGGTTTAGTAACATTTTAAAGAGATATTAAACCCTTGTCTTTTTATTATTTCAAAAGAGGAGGTCCACACCTATTCAATAGGAATCTTCCATTAAGTCTCCAGGTCACTGCACATGCCTCCTCGTTTCAGGGTGTGTCCTTTAGCTAGTTAGACTTGTGTGTCCCAGTCAGGACCTTAGCCAATCTGTGTGCATCCTTAGACACACACAGCATCCAGAAAGCCAAGCCCCTGCTCGCTTCTTCTTAAAGAAGACTGAATGACAGCTGCAACAGCCTGTCACAAGCCTACCCACAGGGAGACTCTGCAAACCTGAAGTTTTAGGGAAGTAGCTCAGTGGGGCCTGGAGTTTGTGGTGAAGAGAAAAAAAAAGCAAAGCCTAGTATTAAGTACAATTTTAAAACAAAGTTTACCTTTTTTTGCTTCCCGTGGCTGGCCTAAATCTACTTCATCCTTTCCCTCCTTAAATGCATACTTACCTTGATCCTGCAGGGTTTGTTTGCATCCTAATGTGAACATCTTTAATATACTAGCTGTGCCTTCACAGGAGGTGTAGAATTCTTTGGCATAATCTTCCCAAGCTGGAGGTGCTAGGGGAGCATGCCTACAAAAGTCTGTGGGAAGCTACTGTAGGGCAAAGCGTACAGAAGATATTCAGGTAGGGCGGTAAACAAACAGCAGGTACACTAGCCACTAGGTCAAGGTAAGTATGTGTCTAGGAAGACTGGGTTTAGGTCAGGAAAGAAAGCAGAAAGTATAGGTACACATTGCTTTAAAGTGCCTTTCAGGTCCATGACTCTTATAACTTGACACAGTGAAAAACACTAACTTCTAGCATGACTTCTTAGTATTAACGATTACCCATAGTGGGGACGTACAAAACTGCATATTGGGATGATGGGATGATTGGATTATTGGCAGCAATACTGAGAACCCTCACTAGATGTCAGTGTACTTTATACACATATATATGGTAATGACTCTGTTGTTTCTCAAAATATGTTATTCTTTCCTGCAGTGATTGATACAATGTTGCAAGAAGCAGTTGCTAATGTTTAACTGTTCACTTGCTAATGGAAACATTACATTTGACCTGTTTTTGATGGGAAAATGGGTAGAATTATTATTTCTCATGGGGTTTATGGGAGGAATATCATGTTAACACCTGACAATGAACCTATTTATAATATGCATAATAAGCATAAAATTATTTTTCTACATGGGGATTATGGGTGGAATATTGTAGTTAAACATACCTAGGAACATATTTAACCCGTTTGTGATAAGAATAAGCATATAATTATTTTTCTACATGTGGATTATAGGTGGAATATTACAGTTAACCATACATAGGAACATATTTAACCCATTTCTGATAAGAATATGCATATAAATATTTTCTACGTGGGAAATATGGGTGGAATATTGTAGTTAGGTTTAATATATTATTATGTATGCTTAACAGTAATATTCCACCCATAATCCCCATGTAGAAAAATAATTATGTGCATATTCTTATCAGAAATGGGTTAAATATGTTCCTATGCATGTTAACTACAATATTCCACCCATAATCCCCATGTATAAAAAAAAAAAATGTATGCATATTATTATCAGTAATGGGATAAATATTTTCATTGTCAGATGTTTACATGATACTCCTCCCATAAACCCCATGAGAAATAATAATTCTACCCATATTTCCATCAAAAACAGGTCAAATGTAATTTTTCCATTACTTCTGTATAATTTACAATGATTCTGTTGTACATCTCCATATAAATATCAGCAAGTGAACTGCTTCTTGCAACATCTTGAGCTTATCAAGCACTTGAGGAAAGAATAACATATTTTGAGAAACAGTCATTACCATATATATGTGTATAAAGTACACTGACATCTAGTGATAGTTCTCAGTATTGCAGTCAATAATCCAATCATCCCAATATGCAGTTTAGTACGTCCCCCCCATAGTGGTCCATTAACCAATCCAAAATCTCATAATTTTTTCTGCATTACATGTATACAACTCAGTTACTAGTATAGCAGAAATCGTGATCTTTATAAAAGGAAGACACCTGAAGAGCAGGGATCCTCACCATTCTTTTCATCTGCCGAGTACAGCGGGCACAGTACCATACAAGACGGGGGTCATTCACATCCTTATCTGTAACTTGAGGTTTGTGGCAATCCTGGTGATAGAGGTTGTGGCACTCCTGGCATTCCACCAGTTGGTTACCAGAAAACACTGTCATTTGTCTGGAATTAAAAAAACACATTTCAAGTTTCAAAAACCTTTGGTCAAGATATCAGAATATAATTGAATTAAATCCAAAACAAAAAACAGAACCGAACCTATCGATTTAATAGTTTCAAAAAACAGTTACATTCCAGGCACTATTTTTGTAACAAAATATAATGCAATGCGGTTTTAGCACAACATTGTACAAAATCAAGTATTCTTTTGTAAAAGTTTAGTTTTACTTAAAAATAGGTAGAATCTAAGAATTAACCTTGCATGTAAAACATTAAATAATAAAGTATGCAACACAGCAATAAATAATAGGATTGAAAAAAAAAAATACAGTTAACAGGTGAGCTTTCTGTTCTTGACATTCTAGACTAATAGATGTCTTAAAGGGGCGTTCTGGCTTTTGTTAAAAGTCAGCAGCTACAAACACTGTAGCTGCTGACTTTTAATAAGGACACTTACCTGTCCAGTGAGCCTGCAATGTCGGCCTCCCCCATTTCCTACTGCACATGCGCGAGTCACGCAGCGCTTTGTGAATGGCCCCAGAAGGCAACGGGGCCACTCGCCGAAGAGGAGGAAGTGCCACGAAATAGGAAGAGGCAGATTAGGAAGACTGTCTAGCAACAGTGGTTTACGGTAAGTTAAAAAAAATTATATTTTTTTAAATGTTAATGCTATTTTTTATTTTAGGGTGGCCCTCCGCTTTAAGCAATTTGCTTGTTTTGGGATACATTATTGCAGTGCTGTTTGCAATTTGATGTTAAATAATATTAACAGTGCTAAACTATGTTCATAAAAACTTTCAAAAAAGGGATATTAAAAAGATATATTTTTTTTAATAACAAACATTTTATACTTACCTGCCCTGTGCAGGGGTTTTGCACAGAGCAGCCCCAATCCTTCTCTTCTCCGGTCCCCCACACGCACTCCGGGCCACTTCTTTTCCTTGAGTGCCCCAATAGTAAGCGGCTTGCTATGGGGTCACTCGTGCGTGCCCGCGTCCCCACTGTGTGTGTCTATAAGAAACACAAAGCGGGGCTCCGCCCTGCCCTCTCTTCACTGGCTGTGATTGATAACAACAGGAGTCAATGGTTCCCCCTGCTGTCTCTCAATCAATCAGGAGGCAAAGGTCTGGGATAGCAGCCGCTCTCATGCATAGAATGCATGACGGTAAAAAACACCTTCAGCCTTTAGAACCACTATAACACAATGGTGTTTATAACTACTAGTGTATACAGTAAGTAAAAAGGCAATGATCACCTACCGACAGACTACACAGGCAAGACCCATCTCCATGGCAAAGTCGTCAGCATTCGTTTCATCAAAACTGGAAAGATCAGGAATAGGCAGGTCCTTGCTGTGCTGTGCTGGATTTGGGGAGGAACGAGCTTCTGTCTTCTCCAAACGAGGTTTCTTTGGCAAATCGACAACATCACTAATGTCCAGCTTCATCTACCCCCACAAATACATACAAAAAAACTAAGGATGAGAATGGCGTTCAGATTCACACATTTTTCTGCTTGGATTCAAATGGAAAAAATGTGTAAATCCTGGGTGAAAGTTGTGTGAAAAAAAAAAAAAACTATGAATGGTTCCCATGTGTAACAGTGAAACATGCCAGTTCATTGCATATAGCAGAACTTTTCTTGCTGAATAAAACATGTATTGTTTATTAGCCACCACTTGGGAAAACAGCTTTAAGTGTGAGCCTAGAAACAGGGTGTTGTATTTGCATATGGGATATATCCCCAAAAATCTAGAAGTAAATCAGTTCTCATTTGGTGTGAACTGTGTCAAACATTCCATAGTTTGCTGCTTCAGACTTCACAAACATGAAAGACATTTAAAATGAGTGTTAGCTATTCATCACCATGGTGATAACAATAACCTATGATTAAAAAAGTATAAATAGAAATCACAAACATATTATACATTTTCATGAGCACTACTGACATAACAGTGCGAAAATTGTGGAACCCTGTAGGGTTTGCAAGTATGTTTGTTTATAATCAGCTGAACTAAGCCTGCTATGCAATGGTCCATTATGGAAGTCTTTATCATACTTTGGAACGATCATTGCACACATGGACATAGATAGGCATCCATAAACTTTGCCTCAATGTAAAAGTGTGTGCCTGGGATCCAAGGGCTCTCCAAGCTCTCAGAAAACTAGCTGAGGATTAACAAGCATGCTTACAGTCATCAATGACGCCTACAGTTTGACATTTCTATCACTTTTGACCACCTGACAGGTTTACTTCAAAGCTGAACCAGAGGGAGATAGAAAAAAGGACATTACATGGATGCAGCAAGGTCTACTTTGATCAATCATTTACATTGCTTTGCCTTTTCCACATTTTGATGTTACAGCCTTATTCTAAAATGGAGTAAATTCATTATTTTCCTCAAAATTCTAGAAACATTACCCCATAATGACAACGTAAAAGAAGTTTGAGATCTTTGCAAATTTATTAAAAATTGAAACCGACAAAAAAAAAAATCACATGCACATAAGT